>OX463310.1:8371697-8971697 GCA_949820665.1 Scrobipalpa costella | reverse complement strand
ATGAAAAAAAATTGGCCCTCCCATACAAAGAGACCCAAGCCGCTGACATAATTTGGAAAAACTGACATAATGGGAGAACCAAATTAAAAAATATATGTTTATACTTCGTTTTTATTTCAACTTTCGTAGTAAAATTTGTAATAAAACCTAGTAAAATTTGGTCAGCAATTTTTTTCTTCTGGTATCACCCGGTATTATAGGCATAAATAAGACTTGTATATAAATGTGTAAGTTTTAACTTATCTAATACATTTACAGGAAGTATTTTTGAGTTTTATTCATGCTACACCTTCAAACGATAACTTCGCAAAATGTCCCTTCCGCAAAATGACCCTTTGAAAATTCAGTAGCTGCCGACTATTTAAACTAAATCTATCAGAAAAGGGTCATAATGCGAAAGAGACGTTTTGCGAAAGGGACATTTTGCGACCAAGGGACATTTGCGAAAGGGACATTCTGCGAAGTAACGCTTCAAACAGACAATTTTAAAACTTCCGTGGGATGAATTTTATGAGCTTGTATTCCTTCACGTAATGTATTTTTACACATACATACATATAATCACGCCTTTATCCCTAATGGGGTAGGCAGAGCGTAAACTATTTTTTTCCCTGTAATATTTATTATAATAATTGAGAGAAAGCGTATTTATATAATTACAATCTACAATAACATCACATTCAATCGAGAAACCATGACTTTTGGTTCGAAAGCACAAATGTGCGCCTTAGTTGTATCATGGAGTTAAGTATAATTCCGGTTATTAGGAAAGGCTGTTCCGGACAGCGTGCCGAAATATATCGGTATAGTATAAGTGTTGCACAGTTAACGAAACTGAATAACTTTCAACTGGATTATTCTTTAGGAAATTTTCGGAAATTATTTTCTTACAGTCTCATACAAAACGATCCCCCCGATCACAAAATTTGAATGGAAAATAAAAAAAACCTATGAGAATTTCCTCTTGAAGGTTGTTTGTGGGATGCTGCCTCTTACATACATACATACATAAAATCACGCCTTTATCCCGTACGGGGTAGGCAGAGCGTCAAACTCCTCGTAAAAGGCGCTTTCGCCACGTCTGACAAAAATTGAGGGCAATTTTAGATTGTAATGTGTATTGCTATAGTGACAGGTTGTCAGCCCATCGCCTAAATTACAATACACTGTAACCCTCGAGTCCCTTTTGCTGACTTCTACAGCAAGCCCGGGAGGAAGGGCAGCTGGAACATTCTATGTTTTTCTATCTCTCCCAGTCCAGCATGGAAGAAATATGCTGCCTCTTACACCCGGTATTTATTTTATTTATTTATTTATTTATAACAATAATAATATGACTGTTTACACCTTTAAAAAACAAGATGACACAGGTAAGCGCTCAATCAGGTGTTGCAATAGCAACCAAAAAAAGACCGAGATCTGTGTTAGGGTTAGCTACTTGCATAAATTATATGACAGGAGGAGCTACTCGACGTGTTCTTCTGTGTATTGTCTATTATATGTTTTTCTAAGTAGTAGTATACTACGGTTATATTCTCCGTAGTTCTATCTAGGCAATCTAGTACATTACTATATTATATCCTACATGTCGAACTCTGACTGTTCATTATTCATGCGTGTCATGGACGGGAGAGCATTTTTTCAGATGAACGCGATTACAATACAATGCGTCCGCGCTGCCCTGATGACCAACTTACCGAAAAATCACTTATTTTCATCAACCAGAATCTTTGCTTTGGTTTGAAACATAGGATTGAAAGATCAAATCTGTTCGTAGTAGTAGTACTGTATTAGTTATATCCTCCGTCTATCTAAGTACACCCTACATGTCGAACTGCCTATTGTTCATGTTGCATTTGCGGATGGGAAAGCATTTCTCCAGATGCACGCGATTGCGCCGCCGTCCCGATGACCAACTTATTGAAAAATCACTTATTGTCATCAATCAAAGTCAATCCACACAACTCTAACTTAAATAACCCTCAAAAATTTGTCAGTCGTGGCGGAACGATCTTTGTTTAGGTCGTTTACGCTCTACCCCATTAGGGATAAAGGCGTGATTATATGTATGTAAATTCAATCCAGAATCCATGACTTTTGATTCGGTTTGAGACTTAGGTTCGAGAGTTCAAATCTATGCCTTAGTATGTCATCCGTCTATCTAGGGACGCGCGCGATCACAGTGCAATGCGTCCGCGCAGCCCCGATGACCAACTTACCGACTATTGTCTTTCGCTAGACTACTACTACCTACTGCGCATATGTTAACTACAAACGACTAATTGTTTGTTGTTTATACGGTATCATTACATGCTGTTTTCTTTTTTTGGCCGCTCCTTGATTAGCATTGTAGATTTCTACTCAACTTTTTTTTCTGTCGGAGCTTTTGGTTGACTTGGCTCTAGTCTAGACCAGTAGTGGAAACCGTTCGAAGAATATATGGTTATGGAGAAATTTTATGGTTATTAACTTACTTTTTAAAAGGGTCAGGAAAATACTAATTTTGTTAGCTATTCCTCCTGAGGACTTATATCTATTTTTTGAGGATTTTTAGCACCCACAGTGCTATTTTATTTCATATAACATGAAAGAAAAAAAATAATAAATACGTTTCGGGCAGGGCTCCAACCTGCGTCTCTGGAATGCCACAGGTTCGAGCCCTGCCAGAAACCAATTTATTGTTTTCTTTCTTTTATATTGTTTAGGTCGTTTACGCTATGCCTACACCATTAGGGATAAAGGCGTGATTACATGTAAGTATATATATTTTTTTACGAAGATAGCTTCGCATTGGCGCCTTACTATCTCTGCTATGACCCCTACGGGCATCTACACCAGTCAGCAGGAGCATCTTACATTGCTACCTAATGGAGTATAATTACATGACCATATCCTCGGAAATAGAGATGGATAGCATATAACGAAGATAGATGGCCTATTTAAGAACCGTTGAACACTAGGTCTAATGATAATGAATCTGGAGTACTAAGGCTCAACACATGACACGATATTGTGCTGTCGTTGCTACCACTAGGCTGTGGGAAGTGGTATCTCTGTATGCTGTGATGGTGTGAAACTAGGAAACAAGACGCACTCAGTGCGCCTTTTAAACGTCTTGCTCCAAATCACGTCTCACAATAAAATTGCGACAAGACAAGAAAATTATCCGTTTGATAGAGTTGTTTTTTCCGGAAAAGGTAGGAACCTAATCGAAGAGAAAGGAAGAAGCGGTCTAGGAACTTAGGTTCATTGCTGTTATTTTCTTTTGGTAACCGTATTGTTGTAAAGGTACCAACTTAACTAAAGATAGAGAAAAGTAGGCCTCACAAAGGTTTAATATCGTGTAGTTGACTGAGCAGAGCTTCGAGCTCGCGAACCGGTGGTCATAGGTTCGATTTCCACGATATTATTAAGTTCATATATGATCACTTCGTGAGATTGTTTCTTGAGGCTATAACTAGTATATTAATGTTACAAATTAGATTCTTCAGTATCGTCCGAGGATACGGCCTGACGATAAGTATAATCAAACTATCTAACAAGTCAGACACTCTGATACTCCGTTTTTTAACGTTGCGTTATCGATACCAACTTGTTTAGTGGCTTACAGAACATATCTTTGCATTACAACTTTAAAGAAAGTCAATCGCAAAACATGTTTGTAACAAGGTTATCGTCTGCAGCTTCGAAATTTGAACCTCTGCTAAGTTGCAAAGATAAATGTGTTTGTTGGCCGCAAACCACGTTGCTATCGATACGTTAAAAATACGATCTGTATAAAGGTGTTTTTTTTTCAGATAATTTGCACCGAAAGATGAAAAGCTACTTCTATCCTATCCTTTCTATCGATATTAGATTTTATTAGCCTCCGGTGGAAAGTGGTGAAACTATCTACCTGCTGTCTAGTCTAGTAGCTATCGTAGTGAGTAATAAACTCGTGCCCACATCGCATCGGCGAGAGCTTTGAAGCTCGACTCGAATCTCGAGGATAAACTTTCTCCTGGAGCTTTGCAGCTAATGTGCCGTGACCGTGAATATCAACAGAGATAATATTCGCGTGCAGGGCTTTGATGAGCTTTTGTTTGCGGACAGTCAGGCTTACTAAAATGATAAAATCTATTAAAGAAGCTCTCTATTGCAATTAGAATTTCCACGTTCTGTGATGTTTTAAGGAACACCTTGCAGAAACATACATACATACGTATAATCACGCCTTTATCCCTTATGAAGTAGGCAGAGCGTAAACGACCTAAACAAAGTTCGTTCCGCCACGTCTGACAAAGTATTGAGGCTTCTTTAAGATATATGTAGGTATATTGCTGTAGTGACAGGTAGTCAGCCCATCGCCCAAATTACAATATACTGCAACTCTCAGATTCCTTAGCTGGTTTTTACAGCATGCTCTGGAGGAAATGCAACTGGCACATTCTGTGGTTTCTCTCACTCCCAGTCCAGCATGTCTGCAGACAATCAGACATTAAAATGATCAAATTTATTAAATAAGCTCTCTATTCCAATTAGAAATTCCACGTTATGTGATGTTTTAAGGATCACCTTGCAGAAACATACATACATATAATCACGCATTTATCCCTAATGGGGTAGGCAGAGCGTAAACGACCTAAACAAAGCTCGTTCCGCCACGTCTGTCAGAGTCTTGAGGGTTATTTAATTTAGATTTGTACGCATATTGCTGTAGTGACAGGTTATCATCCCCATCGCCTAAATTGCAATATACTGAAACCCTCGGATTCCTTACCTAGAATTACAGCATGCCCGAGAGGAAATGCAGTTGGCAGATTCTATGTTTTTCTTTCGCTCACAGTGCAGCATGTCTGCAGACAATCAGACATTAAAATGATGAAATTTATTAAATAAGTTCTTTATTGCAATTAGAATTTCCAAGTTATGTGATGTTTTATGGATTACCTTGCAGAAACATCAGCTTGAATATCGGCTACGCGCGATCGGATTCGTTTTCGTGTTTGTGTTTTGGTCGTTTTTGACCAGTAGTATGTAATAAAATAAGATTTATTCAGAGTATATCATTTTCTTCCATGCTGGACTGGGAGAGCTAGAAAAACATAGAATGTTCCAGCTGCCCTTCCTCCCGGGCAAGCTGTAGAAGTCAGCAAAAGGGACTCGAGGGTTACAGTGTATCGTAATTTAGGCGATGGGCTGACAACCTGTCACTATAGCAATACAAATTACAATCTAAAATTGCCCTCAATATTTGTCAGACGTGGCGGAAGCGCCTTTTACGAGGTGTTTAACGCTCTGCCTACCCCGTAAGGGATAAAGGCGTGATTTTATGTATGTATGTATTGCAATTAGAATTTCCACGTTATGTGATGTTTTAAGGAACACCTTGCAGAAACATCAGCTTGAATATCGGCTACGCGCGATCGGATTCGTTTTCGTGTTTGTGTTTTGGCCGTTTTTGACCAGTAGTATGTAATAAAATAAGATTTATTAAGAGTATATCATTTTCTTCCATGCTGGACTGGGAGAGCTAGAAAAACATAGAATGTTCCAGCTGCCCTTCCTCCCGGGCAAGCTGTAGAAGTACAGTGTATTGTAATTTAGGCGATGGGCTGACAACCTGTCACTATAGCAATACAAATTACAATCTAAAAGTGCCCTCAATATTTGTCAGACGTGGCGGAAGCGCCTTTTACGAGGTGTTTAACGCTCTGCCTACCCCGTAAGGGATAAAGGCGTGATATTATGTATGTATGTATGTATGTTTATTAAGAGTCCTTTGGTTGAATACGGAATCTAATAGGTAACTTTTTACGTACTGATACTATAACTACATTTTTAAGTAGCCAACCAATAAAATTGGATTTATCTGTTCCGTATTTCAGTGCCTTAAAGCAAACTTACTACACTACTGTCTTGTTCATTATGGGGACTTTAATGAACCACGTCTTGGGCGGGCTGCGTTACGTAGGTACTTATACTACGGCTGGATTAGACCACCGTTGCAGTACGCCTGTCTATTGTTATACTTAATTAGATCTAACTGCCTCCGTGGTCTAGTGGCATGGACTCCCGATCCGGAGGTCCTGGGTTCGATTCCCAGGGGGGAAACACAAAGTTGATATTTGAGAATTTATCAGTTTGTGAATTTTTCCGCAGTTCGGTTAGGACATAGCAGGCTGAATCACCTGATTGTCCGAAAAAGAAAAAGATTTCGTGCTTCGGAGGGCACGTTAAGCCGTCGGTCCCGGTCGCAGTCTTTGATAGTGGTGGTTACTCAAACCATGTCAGAGGCCTGATAGTTGTGCTACTAGGCGGTTTAAAAACTCTGACACCAGGGTTCATCGGGCCTATAGACTCGATACCCACTCGACAGAAGAAGATTAGATCTAAATGAAGTAGGCAGATAGTTACACTATGCAGACCTGGACAGTAGTGAAGTTTATACGCAACCAAGTAGTTTCTTCCATGCTGACCTGGGAGCTAGAGAAAAACATAGAAAGTCCCAGCTGCAGTTCCTCCCGGGCATGCTGTAAAAATCAGCTAAGGGATCCGAGGGTTTCAGTATATTGTAATTTAGGCGATGGGCTGACAACCTGTCACTACAGCAATATACCTACAAAACTATCTTAAATAACCCTCAAAACTTTGTCAGACGTGGCGGAACGACCTTTGTTTAGGTCGTTTACGCTCTGCATTCCTCATTAGGGATAAAGGCACGGCTAATGGTTATATATGATGGCATATATATATAATCATAAGTAAAAACTTCTATTTATCGCGGGAAAATAACATAACATAAAAATACTTTATTGCACGTAATAACACAACATACAACACAACAGATAACAACAAAAGACAAGTAGTATTTTCTTCCAGGCAACCTTTGGGTGAAAGAAAAATATATAGCGGTAAGCGGGATAGTGCAAACCTAGTCAAATAAATATCCTAAATACATTATATTACATATAATACATAAACTAAGTACAAGCTACTACATAGATTTTTGTAAAATAAATTAATACAAAGTCATAGTGAAATCATTTATTTCCAAATAGATTCCTAAGAACACTTTTAGAAAGTCACAAGCGAGTATATTACAAAGAAAATTATATCTGTGTCACAAAATAAAATAAAACTATATCACAATGAAGAAGAAGCATGAGAAACTCGCACTTTGCGCCCTTCCCTTCGTTTTGTCTTATTCTTACTTTTGTCCTTCCTATTGTTCAAAATAGGGTTTGTGACCGCAATGTGTGCCAATTTCTTAGGCTTCACTGAAATATCAGAGCTCCATACATCTTTGTCTTTAGTATAGTCATCTAACTTATAGTAGGCTTTCTGACATAATGTGTTTTAATAGTGTCTTTAAATTGATTTTCTGTCATATTTAAAGTAAATATTATAATAAGTGAATATCTTATCCCCGAAATTGTGGTTCAAAAAGCTATACTCTGCAAAAATTTTGGTGGCAGCCGCAACAGATGCCGTTCAGAAGGAAAACAAAAGAAAATGTGTCTAAAATTCATACAAATTGCATCATCGTCACAGCAACGTCAGCTAACATCTTACTTACTTCGAGTACCTATAATTCAAAAAATAAAGTTGCACGTTCAACCTAGAATTTAATTTAGGGCGATCGTTTATCGAATCGATAAGATAAGGCCGTTCAAATAATCGATACGGTAAACCATACTGTTCAATAGTTTTACGCAGATCAGAGAAACCCCACTTAATAATCATCACAACCGTTAGATGCCTGTAATGCTTACAGGCAATTTCATAAGCAATTAGACCGAAAAATATGATTTTCTCTGTATAGTAGGTATAATCTTTGGGGCGAGACCATGATAACGGTCAGGAGCCGTATTTTTGTATCACTTGAATCGAATTCGCTTACGAAAGAATAGCATTCTCATGCGATTTCCATGTCTTTAATAGCGGTCGTTACATAAACCATATCAGAGGTCTATTATACCAGATATAAGGGACAGCGTCCCGCAAACTGATGGGAATTGCTCAATTAACGATACTTAACTACTTCCACCAGAAAATTCTTCCAGGAAGAGAAAAACATTGGCTTTTCCATATAAAATATTCACCTCGATCAGGCAATTTGTATGGAAAAGATTATTTTTTTACTTTCTGAAAAAAAACAAATGTCTTGCTGATAGTTGTTCAGTATCGTTGACTGAGCAACCCCTATCAGTTTGCGGGACGCTGTCACTTACACTAGGCGGTTTAAAAACTCTGACACCAGCGATCATCGGGTAGCACGTCACTCGAAAACAACACTTGCAAATTCGAATTCGATTCGAGTGATTCAATAATTCATCTCCTGTGCACAATAACTTGAAGATGATCTGATAATTCCGTCTGTGTGGATTGGTTTGGATTGGAGTGACGACGATTTTCGCGATCATTGTAACGTGTCACATTAAAGACCTTAATAATAGGCATCGTACATACGTCGTCGGTCGTATCGTAGCATAAGTCTCTTTTAATAATATCTTAGCTTGACAGCATGTCTCCTAACATGTAATCATTTAAATATTCACATAATAGAGAATACCGCCGCATCCAGAGCCGAAAAGTTCATAAGTTTTATCCGAATAGGAAATACTTTCTTACATTTCACTAGAAACGACGATTTCGATTATTTCGTAAAATATTTTTCGATTTTGCCCTTTTTGTTTTTATCTTAGAAGTATCGTAGTTCAAATTGTGAAACTGTCCCTGTATTACGTAAAGATTAAGGTAAATTAAATAGCTAACCCATTAGATTTTGTTGCGTGATCCTATGGTACCCACTAGTGGCGATTTTAAACAGTTTTCTCCACAACGGCCGGTTCCGTGCCAATTTTTGAGAATCATGTCTTGAAAATCCTGCTGCCGTAAGCTCCTTGTTCATCACACGCCTCCAGGGGTGAGTCGGTAGAGCGCGTTTTCTTTCCGTGCCAGTTTCGATTTCAGTAGAGTGTGTAAAGTATAGTTCAAGTTTAATAGTCATTCCTTACACTTCACGCGATACGCCGGATTTATATCAATCTTCTTACGATAGATGTGATACTCGTGCTACATTATACAGAGTATATTTTAAAAAAAACTTTACAAATAAAATCAAGTTTAAGTTTTAAGCTGGTGTGTTCACCTGGTCTGTCATCTAGGTTTATTTGAGCGGTCCACTCCGGGCAACGGAGTCACATGTTTTCCTGTGCTGTGGTTATCCACCATCTTTCTTTGTTTGCGCCATCCCACTAACCGATAGTTGTAGGCCACTTGTGTACCACTTGGGGCAGTGTGAGCGGTATAGTCTGCCCTTAGCGTCCTACCTCAATGCATGGATGAATATGACGAATCATGGAATCATTGACTTGAGCTTGATTTATCGTTGACTATATATCTCGGTCATCTTTGGCCTAGAATAGGTCAAGAGAAAATGTATCGCAAATAAAACAAATATCACTTATAACTTAGGTTTTGTTTTGTATTATACCAGGTGTAAGGGACAGCGTCCCGCAAACTCATAGATGTTGCTCAGTCAACGATACTGACCAACTTATCAGCAGGTTTTTTTTCAGAAAGTGAAAAACAAATATGGCTTTTCCATATAAATTCTCTGATCGAGATGAACATTTGGTATGGGAAAGGTTTTTTATTTCACTTCCTAAAAAATAAATCCTGTTGATAGTTGTTCAGTATCGTTTACTGAGCATCCCCTATCAGTTTGCGGGACGCTGTCCCTTACACTTGGTATAGTAGAGGTATACGTTATGTTTATATCACTTGACATAAAATGTAACATCCTGTTTATAAAATATAATCACAGAACCAAAAGACGGGTCATAAAATCATCTGAAGCTGAACCGTGATAAATAACATACAAATTGCTGAAACATTCAATGGCAGGTTTTATGTGAAAATCCACAGCTGGAAGAAGTACGTATATTATGTGAGTTATACTTGTGTTTGTATTAAATTAAAAATATTAAAAAAAACTGATTATTATTTTTAGAAACTACAACTTACAAAAGATCCTATTTACCGATGAAAATTACCTTATTCGAAAAAAAATATAATTCGTTTTATTTACTAAAATTAATTTTGTATTACAAATATTAATCTCTATCGCACAATAGTCAAACTACACTGCTCTAATAATTTTGAAACTAGATGTACTTCTGAAGATGAAGGGCTCCCACTTGTGTCAAGTAACATGCAAGTGACAAACATTTAAGTTGACACTTGTCTTCTATACAATAATTCACATTACCAGCGGCTTTTGGTCGCTAAGGTTGGTAGGTAGGAGGAGGTAGAGTGAAAAGGATTGCAAGTGTCACATTCGATGGTTAAAACAGGTAAGGAAGAAGTCTAAGGATATTTACATACAATCAAGTCATTTTTGTAACTGCTACGAGACAATTCAGAATAAGTATCTAGAGGTAAGCCATACTTAGTCCAATCCTTCAATTACCCTTCCTCATTTCTTCCCTCATCAGAAATACTTATACATGTCATGTCAAATATTTACAAATGTACACATTCAAAGGGCTTCTATTACTCACTTTTAACCTTCCTCTCTACCAATAGAGACAAGTGCATGTTTCAGGATGCAGTATCTGCAAGTGGCCTGCCGGTGCATTTCCACCAGCCTGCTGTCTTGCCGCTCTACAACCGGCCAGTATTCTTCAGTGTTCCGCCTATAGGCAGCAGGCTGCAACCAGCCAGTGTTTCGCCACTAGGCTCGCCGGCCGCACGCTGCCGCAGCGCGTAGCTTTCACACACGTCGCGTAGAAAGTCGCGCGGATGACGCGGGAAAATCAAGTTTGAATTTGGAACTGAAAATAAAAATAAACGGTGATTATTGTGTTAAAAAAAAAACAAAATTAATTTTATTACTACATAGGCGAATATTTTGTAATTTTATAACTATAAAAAAAAACTTAGAAATGAAAATACAATAATTGGCAATTTCACGAGTAAAATAAAAAAATATTAGTAAATAAAATAATAACTTAAGATAATTAATTGAATAAAATTAAAAACTAAATAACATGTGACATCTTAGTGTTTTTTTAGATTGTTAGAACAATATTGTGTTTGTTTAATTTTATCTTCTTGCATCGTAAATTTTGGATTAATTTATTATTGTATATTGGAGGCTTCATTTACAAAATATAGAGACTTAATTTATTCACCTGCAACTGTGTATGCTTTTGATAATCATGCAATTAATTTTACGCAGATTAGCCATAAATAAATTAAATCACGCGACAACTGTATATCAACTTAATTTATTTAATTACTACTGTGTTACTTAATTTTGTCACAGAAACGTAAATTGAATGAAAGTCACATCATCATAATCACAGGCTTGTGACACTCATTGATAGTTTACAGATGAATATTCGTGACTAAAAAGTTTTACACTTGAAACTAATTTGTGCGATTGCCATCCCTCAGTGCGGTCAACTACAAGTTTACTTTATACCGGCTGTAAAAAAAAAATGCTGACCAAACTTTACGGTGAGAACAACTTTCCCGAAGGACCATAGGTTGCAGAATGAATTAAATGTTAGCACTCCTATATAAAACGACTGCAGCCACTGATACCATTTGTATGGGAGGCCCAAATTTTTTTTTCATATTACCATGTGTTTCTTGGAGAAAGTTGTTCAGTTTCACATGTAGGATCACACCCTAAAGTTTTGACAGCAAATTTTATTGTCTGTATAGACACTGCTACTCGGTAATAAGGTCTAGTTTTCCTCAATAGAAGTACAATTTTATCTGTTATCGAGTGTTCCTTCTTACTCGTGGTGATAAAAGTGGTGGCACGAAGAGCGTAATTAAGTTTTTATGCTAATCGAGTCGATTCGCGATCCCGGCGTCGCCCGCGCGGGAATTAATGCCTCGATCGTCACGCGATCCGACACACACGACTATGTTACACACTGCACTCATTCTGTTTTGGTCGGTTTGTAGGCAAAGAAAAGCTATTGACACATTTCACAATAGTAACATAAATAATTAAATAAAGAAAATATTATTAATATAAATTTGACATCAAGCAAAATCTATAAAAATCCAGCTACCACTTCAGAATCTAGAGCGAAGAAAATAACAGCTATCGTAAGGTTGAAATGAAATATAAATATTCACCACTTTAGATATATGCAAATCAATAAAGAAAAATTGCAATAGATGGAGCTAAAAATAAAATCCAATGATATTGAATTTAACTACATAAGTTTGAACATCAAAGTCCAGACCAAATTTGAACCCCCCAGCCCTCAAATAATTTGTATACTACGATTATTCGTAGCAAAAAACTTCATAATTCAAATCATTTATGTAAAGAAACGCTCTGTATGATGAATCTTCGTCGTTTCTACGCTAATCACCGCGTCGTCATGTGAGTTACGAGAGCGTTCACTTCGCGTAAATAATCATTACGAACATTACCATGTAAACGATCTGCATTATCTCAATTTATCCCCGCTTCATACAATTCGGTCCAGCTCCGGATCTAGGTTTTTTTCAAGGTGGGGCAAAAACTGAAAAATGCCTTACGCCCGCCCGTTCAAGGAAAAATAATACAATAGGTGTTTATACGGGGTGTAGTGTAAGGGACAGCCAGCATACTTACCACAACTGATAGGGATTGCTCAGTCAACGACACTGAACAACTTTCACCAGGAAATTCTTTCAGGAAGTGTTTCTTTTTTCTTTTCTATACAAAATTTCCACCTCGATCAGATCAATCACTTTATAAAAGGGGAATTTTATGTTTTCAAATAAGTTGGCGGCAAGTTCAAACCACCCCATAACAAAATGAGTTATGGTTAACTCATTTTGTTAGGGACAACTCGCTCGCTTAGTATTTGTCGTACTCTTGGGTTTGGCTCGCGGGGTGGTTTGAACTTGCCGCCCGGGGCGTGGGCCCCAGTCTGTCCCTGCCTAGATCCGGGGCTGATCAGGCATGAAGCCGCTACGCATGCAAAATACGGCTCATAGCGGACAATGGGCAGTATTTCGTAGATCTACGCGTTAAACCCTATGCAGACAGTCCCGTTTTTGTTAGGCCGGTAGAGCACCTAGATTAAAGATATCTAGGGTTTGTAGAGACCGCGACTTAAGCTGAAATAAACTAGATGTCAGATACAGAGAACACTTCCCATTTGAATTTTACTACACTTTATCCAGCTTCTAAGAAGGATTTAAAGCAATTGTTGTTAGAATTTGTACCCCTCAATTTGCCCAGACTTCGCTATCTAGTGCCTTGGGCGAGCGCAGCTTCTAAAGGCCATTAAACTAAAGTGAGTGAAAGCATATTATTATATACCTTAATGCACTAGGCATAGTTGTAAAATCACTTATATATGTGAGATGTGATAGATTAGAGAAACACCAGGATTTGCGTTTTGAAGGGTATTAATACGTAATGAGTGGTAATTTTAATATCGCTTGGAGAGCGGCCGGCTGCCGGCGCCCGCGCATCTCGCCTCGCGTTCACTTTCACCGATACGCGAATATCTCAGACAAATCCAAAGATATCTCTCCAAGTGCTATTGTTTTATTTATGACATGATGATGCAGATACGCTACCAATCAAGTTTATTTTCTCTTAGAGTGAACAAGACATCGATGTAGGTAATAAACGTGTTTTAAGTTTATTATCCGGTACTTGAGATACTTGACGGACATTTACATCGGACAAATATAACAAATCGCTTTGCAATTTATTTTTTGTAGTAGGTAGTTGTAGTTTATATGATTGTTAAATTAAGGAAGCTGTCTTATTACGAGAAAAAAACACTCATTGTTTTGTCGTATAAAGCAAGATATTTTTGGAATCACGTTTATTTTACGTATTTGACCTTAAGACACAAAAATAGATTTACTTAGACGCACAATGGGATGGCAATGCACAAACACCAATTATATTTCTTAAATTACAGTCAAAACCCAACTCACAAGTTCATAAAAACAGTGCGCGAAACCAGAGGATATTACTGTCGGACATTAAAGTGGACGTTATAAAATAAAACTGTGGCAGTGATACTCGAAACGCTGGAGATCAAGTGAAAGTTGGTGATTTCCTACGTTTAGTGTGGGAGAGTAAACACATAAACAGCAGTGAGCTTCATACTGCAAGACAATGGACCACCTGTTCCGACAGCGACGGCTTAGCGTGCCCAAGCGGTAAGTGGCCCATTCATACATTATAGCAGTCATTGTCACTGGCCCGTCCGGAAGCAAGTGACAAACTGCAAGTGCCAACAAACCCACAAACCGTGCGATTAGATAACTGCCCCATTTTTTGCTAAGCGGTGGCAACCAAGCAAACTTCTCTTCTGATGGTAAGGTAAGCACCATCGTCTGTGGCGTAACTATACCATCTGAGGCCAGTGGCAATTTTTTCGGCTGGGGCCCTCCGGCGTCCAAGTGAAAATAATATTTTGTAGCGGAAACAGAATTAATACAGTACGCTAGCAAAGCGAGCTCGACTTTTTCAACAACCAAATACACGAAACACGCAGAACAATTTAAGGGAGCTCGGTTTTTCACGAAATTTAATAGATAAACGTGCAAAAGAATGAAGTAAAATCAACACGAGCAAAGTGAGCACCATCACCATAAGTAATCAACTCATCACGCTGATGGTGTCATAAGAAAATGATGGTTTATCTGACTGTTACTGTGCTGTCTTCCATGCTGGCCTGGGAGCGAGAGAAAAATATAGAATGTGCCAGCTGGAAATGCAGCTGGTATGCTGTAATAACCAGCTAAGGGATCCTAAGGGTTTCAGTATATTGTAATTTAGGCGATGAGCTGGCAACCTGTCACTACAGCAATATACCTACAAATCTATCTTAAATAACCCTCAAAACTTTGTCAGACGTGGTGGAACGACATTTGTTAGGTCGTTTACGCTCTGCCTACCCCATTAGGGATAAAGGCTTGATTATATGTATGTATGTATATACTGTGCTGTACCCAAGCTGTACCGGTGAGTCTACGGGCCGGGTTGTTCTTTAGACATTTCGGTGGTATAGATTTGACACAGTATAAAAAACACAGGTAAAAATAGTACTGCGTTCCTTCAAACCACATTTTCTACCTATGATTATTATTATTATTATTTTTAGTCTATGATGTCCCACTGCTGGGCAAAGGCCTCCCCATCCTTCTTCCACCTCTCTCGATCTTTGGCAAGAATTGGTGGGAGGTTGCCAAAGATCTACCTATGATAACAAACAAATTTTCCCAAAGCACAAAAAAATATTGCTTAAAAAAATTGCGTTCCTCTTAGTAAATTGTAAATAAAGTAAGCATTTTTGTTGGAGAAGGTACAGTTTTCTGCACAGGAAAAGTTGTTTGCTATCAAAAGTAAAATATGTGGTTTAAAGGAAGGCAGTACTTTTTTGAAAACCCCATGTCTAATATTAGTTTATGGTATTTCAAAAACTTTTAAATGCGTAAAATTATATAATATTAGAAGTAAACTGCTTTTGCGAATTAGTTTTAATATTATATAATTATTCGAAATACCATAAACGACAGCCGTTTTATTCAAGTATTACATTAAAATATAATCGTCTAATCGGTGTTGAATGATGACTTAAAATAGGTACGTTCCTATATGGTTAACAGAGTAATAAAGAGCATGACCAATAAGCATTCAAAACTACTTTACATATTATAAATAGTGTAGCAAATCCACATTACTATGCTGGAATATAATATATTATTAATAATACTCACGTCTGAATCTTATAAATCTAACCTACGTGTTAGTTTATTACCAATAAAAAACAAGTATACGTAGAAAGGAATACTGAAAACATATCGCGAGAAAATCAGAAATAACTCGGGCAGAATGGAAAGCTAATGCTAAAATTATAGACCTCAGAACGGAAACTCCTTATAGTGATATCGTTATTATAAACGGATACAAACTTTATGATCTATTAAAGCTCAAACAATCAGACATGAACTCTGCGGCCCACATCCGCGAAACCAGTGACCCACAAATGTTCATACAGACACTCTATCCCCCTATAATTACGCTATAATCGGGCCGAATGAGCGCTATTATTGCGATTATTAATGACAATGATACTCTGATTCGGTTGTCATTCATCAATCAGTCAGTCAGTCAGTCAGACAGTCTTGTTATTTGTATCCTCTGGGCAATGGCACCAGTTGCCCCGGTTATGGTTCAGCTGTGTATTAAAAACGTTACTCATCCTCTTTTTGTTATAGGTAACTAGATGTGTAGGACTAAGAAACGTTTTTGTACTAAACGTGTTTATGACTCGTGCTAGCGAAACATCTGTGAAAAGTTCAGCGTAGAAAGTCAATTCGATTTCCTACAATTTCAATAATAATTATCGCGATCAGCCACTGCGGTTCCCTTGTTTCTAGATTCTCAAATCAATCTCTTAAACTCAATCCATTTACCTTTACTCTTTCTAAAACATGGCTTTCATGCCTCATCAGTGCCATAAACTTATTATTCCGATCATGGCCAGTATCATGTCATGATTTGTAAGTTGTATGCGTCTCGTCTTTCTGGCCAACGACCGACGACGGAACAAAGCTCAAACGAATACAAACATGGACATCATTACATTAGATACTGTCTATCCACTGCTTTGAAAGACAACAGGTTTTTGTCGAACTAAATGTATGCAAAAAATTACCTCTTGAATGAGAAAGCGGTAACTGAGAAGATAATTTCTTCCTATGCCTAACATTTTTTACAATCCAAAAATATCACTGCTATCCGCGAGTTTATATGGTGTATCCTTTGATAAACAAGAAACAAACTAGATGCACAATCACGAAGAAACCCCCAAACAAAAAATGTCCGAGCCGCACTGCACATACGTATAGTCACAGAGGAACTATAATACTACGTACAAGTATAGTTATTGTTATATTTATAACATATAAATATTCATTCAAATTTGAACCTGAACGCGTCAGAGAAAGGGTACAACATCAATAGCACTCGCACATACTATCATTTTTAATTGAGCACTTCGTCATTGTGGCACGTCAAAAGCCGCGAGCGAGCAAGGTGATAGATACTGAATACTGAATGAAAATTCTCCCCGATTGACGTGATGGGCAGATTTTTGCCGCGGATACTTTTTGAGTGAGATCGTGCATCTACACAAATAAAGATTTTGACTTTGACTTCAACAGTCAAATCACAAAACCATAATATTATTATAAAATTATTTTATAATATATTATAAAAATATTTTAATGCTTAGTATCAAATTTATATGATGCAATGACTTGCACCCGAATACTTCGCAGGAAAATTCCTACAAATAAAACAGCAAGTAAAGAATAGTATAAAGAAAGCTACTGAAAAAACTAATGCCGAACACTACCGGTAACTTTACCGATCTGTTTGTCCGTGCATCTCGAATTATAGCACGGATTAGCCAGATTAGCGCAGTGGAGCGCGGCCGCGTGGAAACAGCATCAGGCAGGTGGCAGCCGCGGCAGACACCACGAGAAACTTTCTACTTAGCCTGCTTTCTGGTGAACGCAAATTCAGTATAATACTTCCATGCTGGACTGGGAGAGATAGAAAAACATAGAATGTTCCAGCTGCCCTTCCTCCCGGGCATGCTGTTGAAGTCAGCAAAAGGGTCTCGAGGGTTACAGTGTATTGTAATTTAGGCGATGGGCTGACAACCTGTCACTATAGCAATACATATTACAATCTAAAATTGCCCTCAATTTTTGTCAGACGTGGCTAAAGCGCCTTTTACGAGGCGTTAAACGCTCTGCCTACCCCGTAAGGGATTAAGGCGTGATTTATGTATGTATGTATGCAAATTCAGTGGATTATATCCATTGTAACAGTACCGAATTTCTATCGAAATAGTAACTGAATTTCTTTGTTGAGCGATAACGCATCAAGAACGATGAATATGATGTGACTAATTTGGTGCATTCGGCTAGAAGCTGTTCAGTTTCGTTAGGAATTTTGGATGGCTGGTAATTTTTTGTCTATTTTATGAATGATTTTCTTTTTGCTTCCATGTTGGCCTGGGAGCAAGAGAAAAACATAGAATGTGCCAGCTGCATTTAATCCCGGGCATGCTGTAAAAACCAGCTAAGGGATCCGAGGGTTTCAGTATATTGTAATTTAGGCGATTTTCTGACAACCTGTCACTACAGCAATATACCTACAAATCTGTCTTGAAATAACCCTCACCTTTGTTTGGGTCGTTTACGCTCTGCCTACCCCATTAGGGATAATGGCGTGATTATATGTATGCATGTTTGTACGTATTTTCTTTTTAGGATTATGTTCTTAACGCAATGTTTCAGTGATTGCCAATTTTCCCAATCCACACTGTATAATGTCGTATGTGTTGCAAAGGCATTGCATAGGCACAAAAAATCCGCCCATGTAATATTATGTGCGTAAGAACTAATTTAAGCCGGCAATTGTGAGGTAAACTCTACTTCCTATTAGCATTTCACCTGTCGATAATGTGGAGCGATTTCTTGGAGGTGAACGACTCGACTGCGCGGTTTTTGTCGCGATCTCGCTGCGCAGGCGCATTGTCAGCTGACAATGGTGTTGTGATGCTGGCAGATGTCAATGTACCCATACGTGGTAGCCGGTGCTTCTTTACCTATAATTAAACTTCTTTACGGTTTTGCCGCTACACAAATTCGATTCCGTGACGGTAATTCGGAGGCATAATCTAATTTCCAATCGCGGTGAATTTGTGTCGGATCTTTTTTGAACTTTTTCTATAGAATCACCTCCTGCGACGCCTTTCTTTACTCAAAATCTACTTGAAACGTAAATTTAAAACCTTTTTTTACTGCATTAAAAGTGTTCAAATTAGTTTTCTGACATTTATGATGCTGTATATTTAGCATTTAAGGCACATATCCTGCTCAGAACATAGTTTTTACGAGTAAATTGTATACATTTCTAGTGTGAGAAAATAAATACTATTATCTGGTAGAACAAGGCGACCGCAAACTGCAGTCTGCAATTACTCTAGTTATTATCATAAACAAACGTTTCTACGAATAAATACATGACAGGTGTTATAGCTGCCACCGTGGCCTAGTGGTCTGAGCTAGGCACTATTGATCCGGATGTCGTGAGTTCGATTTTTACGGGAAGAACACAAAGTTGTCATTTGTTAATTTATCACTTTGTAGGTTTTTCCGCAGTTTGTTTAGGACAACGCAGGTGGAATCACCGGATTGTCTGCATGAAAAAAATATTCCGTACTTCGGAGGGTATGTTAAGCCGTCGGTTCCTGTCTTTAATAGCGTGGTTGTTACGCAATACCATTTCAGTGTCCTATTAGCTGTACGTAAGGCGGTTTAAAAACTCTGTCACCAGGGTTCACCGGATCGTCGGCTCGAAAGCCACAATACATAAGAAGCTGTTTCTTTAGAGGGCTATTTATTGTACGTTGCTCATTTCTCAACTAAGTTCTTTAGTCTTTACAAGTTTCACAATGCTAGTTCATCGCTCGATTATTGTCAATGGGATTGATCTAATTACAATCATCTGTGCCTCAATCATCATTGATCTAATTATCGCAAAGAACAGTCGGAAGAGTTTATAATAATGCACCCAGTATTCATGCTTTGTTCTGTGTCTCTTGTCTTAATTACCTAGTTATGTTTCTATTGTCGGAAGTGTATTGTAATTGTTATTGGATTGAAGCTGCATTCATGCTGTTTTGTAAGCTGACAGATGAAAGATTCCATATTGGTTTGAAAGTTTGTGTCTGCTCATCCCCTCACTATGCAAGCGCTTATAATAGAAATGTGTCTGTCTCTCTATACACTTTGAAGATGGTCAGTTATATAACGCAGATAATCCTTCTTGAAGTTCGATTTCAGATGGTTTATTGTCATGTTTTATAAAAAATGATTTTATGTAAGTTGTCTCTGTAGTCTTGGTGGTCCGAGCCTGGCTGTCTCAATATGGGTTTGATAACCAAAATTGATACTATATCTTAAGGCAGACCCACACGAAATTGAAAGTTGAATTTTGAAAGGAAAGGAAGGAATAAATAAGCTAATGAATGAATGCAATAATCTTTTATGTGTAGAAATTCATCAATTGTCTAAAACAATGTCTAAGTACAAAAGTTTAGTTGTTGTCTAGTATAGTAACTCTGGCAATCGCGTTGAAAGTTTAATAACTGTATGCCTCATCGTTACACTGCACATATGCGCAGATAACATCAGTAATTACTCTTACAACAAAAACAGTTTAATTAATAATTTACAGATGAGATTGAGTGATAATTCTGAATATTCAGTGATGATCGGAAAAATACGTTTTTGTAGTCACGTAGGTACAATGGAAATTCACTCTTTGAAAATATACTTAAAAAAATATCTTACATTATGCATGCTTCCTTCCTTTTTATTCGATAAAAATATCACAAAAATCGCTTAAAGTTCTTAAAAGCTCTACATACAGTATATACGTAATTTACGACCTTCCATAGCCGGATATGATACTGAAAATACGATAAAATGCTCATTTCTTCTTACACTTCACAAAAGCAGTCTTCAAACAATTATTACACAAAAATCTGACCCAATGCTTTCCCTCTTTATTCGTTATTCGTAAAAAAACATCTTAAAAAAATTATACGAATGAAATTTAAAATATATTCTTTATCCTATAACAATGTCACCTTCCATATCCGGATATGACACGGACGCTCCGATAAAATGCACATAGAGCTCAAATTTCCTTAGCCAGGGGGCTTATGCACGATGATGTGAATTAGTCAAGCATTACTTGAACTTTTAGCTAGACAAACTTCCACGCCCTCGGCGCTTCACGCGTGCTTAGCGACGTTAGCTTAAACAACTTGAGCGATCACCACTTTCCCTGAGCCGGTATTAGTCCGAGTTCATGTGAAATTATGATACGATGCGGTAATAGTCACCGCGCCTTAAAGTCGTCACCATATACTAGCCAAATGTAGTAACAGGATGAAAAATTGTCGTTGGCCGTTATTTGCATTTTTTCTTCCTGTTACTACAACGAACTATGAATCGCAAATTTATAAGGTTTTAAATTATCTTAATTACTATAACTTGATTCAGTTGGACCGTTTTTTCGATTCACTGCGTTTTTAGTGAATTATGTTTTTTTTACTAATAGGGGCGCCATTTGGTTAGTATCGACACCTTAAAAAATATGACGTGCTTCGGAGGGCACGTTAAACCTGATCGCTGTCGATGATAGTGGTTTTTACACCGACCATATAAGAGACTTGGTTGTTAATAATAGGCGGTTTAAAAACTCAGAAACCAGGGTTCATCGAATGTTCGTCGACTCGAAAAACTCATTCAATAAGAAGACACTTTCCCCAAGCCGGTATCAGTATGATGGAGTTCATGTGAAATATGATGCGATGCGAAAATCGACGCCCGCGCCTTAAATCCGATAATACCGTATCCGACTGAATTCCAATTTACATAATTTGACAGCTCATCGTATCATTTTTGCACTCTTCCTATTATTTACAACAACTATATAATAACTTATTGGTTGATAGTAATATGCGGTTTAAAAACTCTGACACTGTTCGCCGTTACTTCCATGCTGTACTGGGAGCGAGAGAAAAACATAGAATGTGCCAGCTGCATTTCCTCCCGGGCATGCTGTAAAAATCAGCTAAGGAATCCGAGGCTTTCACTATATTGCAATTTAGGCGATAGGCTTTCAACCTGTCACTTCAGCAATATACCTACAAATCTATCTTAAACAACCCTCAAAACTTTGTTAGATTTACGCTCTGCCTACCCCGTTGTGTGTGTGTGTGTTTGTGTGTGTGTGTGTGTTTGTGTGTGTGTGTGTGTGTGTGTGTGTGTATGTGTGTGTTAGACGACTCAAAAAACCTACTCGATAATAAGACCACTTTCCCCCAACCGGATAAAATTATGATGCGATGCGGTAACAGACTCGCGCCTTTAATCCGATTATACCTTATTCAAATGCATTATCCCATTTATATAATTTGCAACTCATCGTAAATATATTTTTTGCACACTTTCTATTATCTTCGATAGAGGTCATTACAACAAGCACATAAGGATTTATTGGTTGTTATATGCAATTTAAAAACTAAGAGCCCGATGGTGTAGTGGATAGGGCCGCTGCCTCCTAAGCGGGAGGTCGTGGTTCGAATCCCACCACGTACCAATGTGATTTTCGGTTTTCGAATTTCATATGTACGTTTATTCGGCGCTTTTTTCGTGCTTCGGAAGGCACGTTAAGCCGTTGGTCCCGGTTAATATCGTTAAATACCGTAGATATTAGTCGTTAAGCCATATCAGAGGCCAGTGCTAAGCATTGGCGGCTTGTAAACTCTGACCTAATCTAGGATTGGGTCTGGTTTCCCTTCTGGGTTGCGGAGGTCAGATGGCAGTCGCTCTGTGTAAAAACGAGTACCCTTGTTCAATCCCCTAGATTAGGTAGCCGACCCCGTGAGATACGGGATAAGGCTAGGGAGACGATATGCAATTTAAAAACTCTGACACCAGAGTTCAGTGGGTTGTTTGAGCCGACGCTCAAAAATCCTACTCTATAATACGACCACTTTCCCCCAACCGATACTAGTATGACGGAGTTCATGTAAAATTATGATGCAATGCGGTAATATGCCTGGTTCTTAAATTCGATAATACCTTATCCGACTGCATTATTCCATTCTTCATAGCAAGTGGATACTGGAGTCGAACGGCGTCTAGCCTGTCTAGGTGCCGGCATTTTTGATTAATAGGAAGACTGCAAAAAATATATTAATTATCCAATTTACATAATTTAACAGCTCATCGTTAATATAATTTTTGCACTCTTCGTATTATTCAGAAACGCCGGCCACCTAGACGGGCTAGAAGCCGGCTTATTAGTCAAAGTAGTAGTCTGCTTAAAGCAGCTTTGATGTAAACATTTGCATGCGACAAAAGCATTTTGGATTCTGAGCTGGAGAAAGTGTTTGTTTTCTAGTCTCTACAACTTACTTGTTATCTCCTTGAATATTTTAAGTAACATAACAGAGGGCTCGATTCTAGATTTGCCGGCTAAACCTAAAATTAAAGTGTATCTGTCACTTTCAGACTAAAAACATTGGAAAAGGACAGGAGATCTATTCTCTCCGGTTTTTGATTTATAGTCGGTGGTTTTACGCATTATCTGTAATTTTTATACGCTGTCATATAATATGGCGTATAAATTGACAGAAATACTGGGAAAACGTGCAAAAGCGCGTCAAAATGTAGCGGACAAAGTGTAAAACCATAGAGTACATATCGCCGGTCCTTATTCAGTTTTATAATTTGAAAGTGACAGATAGATTTTAATTTAAGTTTTAGCCGGTGGTATCTAGAATCGAGCCCAGTAAGTTACGATTGTGATCGAGAAATATTATAGTAACTGATTTTTGATACTATGATTTAGTTTTTGCATGTTCAGAAAGCGAAATTAAAATTTGATCAATTACATTTTGCGTTTATATTTTTGCTAATAATGTTTAACGTCTTTTTTTGTTTTAATCGAAAATGGTGATTTCACCACTAGCATTTGCTTGGTCACCTAATTATCAAAAAATATCGGTCAGGTTCAAATCAACATCGTGAAAAAGTAGTTTCAATGTAGAAGTAAGTGGTACTCTCTAGGTGTAGTGTAGGTCATTGTTCGCCACCGTCCGTGTCGCACAGTTACAGCTACGCTTCACTTCCTACCCTCCTAGTGCAACAATCCGTCATACACAGTGCAAGTAAAGGGAGCTGTATAACGTCATAAACAAACGTCGGTCTATGCTAGTCGAAACAATAAAATATTCTATTTCCCAGGTTCTCGGGCGTACTTCTTCTTCTTAGCGAGTGGATTCCCGAGTCGAACGACCCAATGAACCCTGATGTTACATACATACATATATTCACGCCTGTATCCCTAATGGGGTAGGCAGAGCGTAAACGACCTAAACAAAGGTGTCCCGCCACGTCTGACAAAGTTTTGAGGGTAATTTAAGATAGAATTCTAGGTATATTGCTGTAGTGACAGGTTGTCAGCCCATCGCCTAAATTACAATATACTGAAAAACTCGGATCCCTTAGCTGGATTTTACAGCATGCCCGGGAGGAAATGCAGCTGGCACATTCTATGTTTTTCTCTCGCTCCCAGGCCAGCATGTTAGAGTTTTCAAACCGCCTAGTATCAAAGCTATTAAGCCTTTGGGATGGAGACCGGGACCGACGGCTTAACGTGCCCTCCGAAGCACGGAATTCTTTTTCTTTTCGGACAATCAGGTGATTTAGCCTGCAAGATCCTAACCAAACTAGGGAAACATACATACATATAATCACGCCTTTATCCCTAATGGGGTAGGCAGAGCGCCGATCTAAACAAAGGTCGTTTCGCCACGTCTGACAAAGTTTTGAGGTTATTTAAGATAGATCCGCAGGTACATGCTGCAGTGACAGGTTGTCAGCCCATTGCCCACAGTGCAATATACTGAAACCCTCGATTCCCTTAGTTGACTTTTACAGCATGCCCGGGAGGAAATGCAGCTGGCGCACTCTATGTTTCTCTCTCTCTATCTATGTCTATCTCGCTCCCAGTCCAACTAGGGAAAACCTTACAAAAATTGACAAATATCAACTTTTGTGTTCCTCTCTTGGAATCGAACCCAGGACCTCTGGATCGTAAGCCAATGGCTCTAAACACTAGACCACGGAGGCAGTTACTGCGGGCGTACTGTAATAGTAAGAAGAACGTCTCAAGTTTTGGTGAAGGGACTTAGGGTTTGATGCTCTATTTTTCGTTTTAACTGGGTACATAGCAGTCACGACTTGACCTCTACGTGGACAAACAGTGCCATGACGACTTACTGCTACGTTTGCTTCTACTGTGGCCACACCGGCTAACTGCATCGTTCAACACTTGTAATTCACCCTTTGCAAACTCATTCATTAGTCATACCGTTTTTACGATTAAATTAAAAATTAATCGATCGAAATGATACCTATAAAGTTTTTATTATCGTTCGCCATTTTGCATGCATTTATTTCATTTTACGTAATGTTTCCGGCCACAAGTTCTTTGCATGATATTAGTTATGTATTGTTTACATTATAAAGCATATTCGCCTGCAGAATCAGAAAGCGTGTTTCACGAATTTTTGCAATCACAGTGGGACAGTTTCGTAGACAATACGCATATTCCGGCATTATCATGTATGAGTAGAAAAGAGCTCTATTGTGCGTCTTTGTTTAATACAGTTCTGACGAATGCAAGGATTATTCTTTTGTAACAAAACTTTACCTATTCATATGTGCTTCGCAATGTCTTAAGACATCTATTACGGTTAACTAAGCATCAACAAAAGAATGATTGTGGAAATTTGCGTTCTTCTTAGCGAGTGGATTCTCGAATCGAACAACGAACCGAATTTGCGTTTAAACAGGGAGAAAGCAGTGATCTAATTTGGCGTTGTATAGGATATCTATAATGGGTGTTTTTATTGAGAGGTCTACGTGTGAGTTGGGCAACAGTTAGATAATTTGGTTGTCGGGGTCAGTGCGAGCGCATCAATTGTTTTTTGTTTGGTTACCGTTCGGGAGGTATCGGCTCACGGCGGCGTCTGCGGCGCCTGCGCACGTACAGTTCGTTTTCTATGCCAACGTGTTTTGCGGTTCATAAACAGCTTTTTCTTGGCAACTTGACAGCAGTTCAAATTTTGAAACAGAAAAATAAACTTTGTTACAAACATATGTTTTGCTGTTTCTAAATTTGAATTTCGTTTAAAATGTAATGATATATCATTTTATGGGCTGCAAAACACATTGGTATCGAAAACTTTACAATAAATAAACGTACACTAACGTACGTCTCGTCCGCGGGATTGTCTCGTGCTTTTCTGCGGAACTCGGCTAATAGGTCGACGGTTTTTAACTTTTTATTGCTAACGAAATAATGACTTCCGTTCGATGAAGAAAATTACTTTTAATGCTACATATGGTACTTACTTTTATTTGTTTTTTATTTCCGAAGAACATTGCTTGCATTTTACCTTCTCGATGTCTAATGAGATAAGGAATATACGGGTAATGTAGGTCGTCATATAATTTTGTTAATTTCAGATCGCGAAATTGCCGTTACATGGTAAAATAATTTGTCGATCGAGTTAGCTTCGTGTTTATCTTGCCAACTTGTTACACGCTACGATAATTTGATGATTACAATAATAAGGCTCTCCAAAACAGGCTTTATATTAAATTTCAGAATTAAGAATTCATGCGGCACGACCAAAATTATGAATACTGAGATTGGAAGTAAAATACACGTTTAAAAAAAAGTAAATGAGAAAAAATTGCCCGACTTTCTAAGCTCTAGTTTAATCTACTAACTAGGTACTGTATTTCCTTCTCCATAACAAACGTAAAGTAATTTCTTACACCTGTAAAGTTTTAAGTATCCTGTTATTCGAATGACCTAGTATTTCCTTAGCTACTAGCATTTGACTTATGCTTCTAATTTCCATACTATGCTTCTACTGGTCTTAACTAATGTTGGTTTCTATTGTATGGGATGGTTTATATTAGCAAGTCATCGGTATGTATGTACAGTTCCATTGTTTTCTGAATACTAGTTAACATTTTGACCTATCTTACCTTTACTAAGGTTTAGACACGGATTAAAAACCATCTAAGTAGGTAGGTACTAAGGAAAGTAAAAACAAACTAAGGTTCGTATTTATAAACAGTACTTGTGAATGACAGCGAGTTTGACTTCTTAACAGAAATGTCATTTCAGTACAAAATGACCTGTCAAATCCATACTTAATATCGCTCTCAGCCTTAGATTGTTTTATAAATACGAGCCTTAGTATATCCTATAATCTATTGATCTGTGTCAAAGATATTTGAATAAAGTTAGTAGTCATATCTTCTTTTTCGTGTGGTGGTGTACTTAGGTACAACATAAAATAATTTGCTCTAGAAAACCGTTAGTTTATCTTTGTTTTATCAACTTTTGAATGTTTGTAAAAATATATTCTAAATGTATGTTTTCATACCCATAACTATCATTGTAATTATTCACATGTAATGATCTTTCCATGTATCTCACCACGGCCATTGAATATTGTCTGGAACTGTAAAGAAAAAATATCTCTTGAATGGGAGCGTGCTTTACAGCATCTGCATAAAAATGTTCCACTTACATACATACATACATACATATAATCACGCCTATATCCCTAATGGGGTAGGCAGAGCGTAAACGACCTAAATAAAGGTCGTTCCTCAAAATTTTGAGGGTTACTCAAGATGGATTTGTACATATATTGCTGTAGTGACAGGTAGTCAGCCCATCGCCTAAATTGCAATATACTGAAACCCTCGGATCCCTTAGCTGGTTTTTACAGCATGCCCGGGAGGAAATGCAGCTGGCACATTCTATGTTTTTCTCTCGCTCCCAGTCCAGCATGGGAGAAAAGAAAGAAAGTGTTCCACTTACCTGTATGTTTGTGTGAATATGTCTCTGTGACTTGCAATCAAGGCCTTAATGCTCATGAAGTTCTTCTAAAATAAATGATATGCATGGTTTCATCTCCATATTATTCAGGTATTCCTATTGACCTTTCCATTTCACCATCACCATTCAAAACTACCAGGAATTGTAAAGAAAGTTACACTTGAATGAGCGCGTGCTTTACCATGGCACCTGTCTGCATAAAGTGTTCTACTAACCTGTACAGTGCGACAAGGTTTTAAATGAACGTGGCAAAAAAAGAAACTAATATAATGACTGGTTTAAATTCTTCCATGCTGGACTGGGAGCGAAAGAAAAACAAAGAATGTGCCAGCTGCATCTACTCCCGAGCATGCTGTCAAAACGAGCTAAGGGATCCGAGGGTTTCCGTATATTGCAATTTAGGCGTGATTATATGTATGTATGTATGTATGTTTAAATTGTTGAAGTGGTAAGTACAGTCCATAGTCTTATTTTAAATAAAGTTGAAAGGCAAGTTGAAAGCCTTAACAAAAAATACTAAAAATCAAATTTTTGATATTTATTTTATTTATAATTGGTAACTGAGAGCCCGATGGTGTAGTGGATAGGCCCGCTGCCTCCTGATCGGGAGGTCGTGGTTCGAACCCCACCACGTACCAATGTGTTTTTCGGTTTTCGAATTTCATATGTACGTTTATTCGGTGTTTTTTCCGTGCTTCGGAAGGCAGGTTAAGACGTTGATCCCTGTTAATATCGTTTAATACCGTAGATATTAGTCGTTAAGCCATATCAGAGGCCAGTGCTATGCATTGGCGGCTTGAAAACTCTGACCTAATCTAGGATTGGGTCTGGTTTCCCTTCTGGGTTGCGGAGGTCAGATGGCAGTCGCTCTGTATAAAAACCAGTACCCTCGTTCAATCCCCTAGATTAGGAAGCCGACCCCGTGAGATACGGGATAAGGCTAGGGAGATGATGATGGTAATTGATATGTTATAGTGTGATATATTTTTATAATCAACTCAAAACGCCCTTTCATTTGACACCACTTATGATCGGAATCCGATATTTTTATCCCATACAATAAAAAAGTAAACCTCACTTGTGCACGACTCCGCCAGGGAGGAGTAATATTGGGCAATAAATTAAGCTATTTTCCGGTCGATCTGGTTGTTCCCGACCAGCCTAATTATAATAGCCAGTACTCTCGATTTTAGATTTTCCGGCTAAAAATCTATTTGTCTGACTTAAAATATTTGTAAAGGACAGGAGATCTATTCTCTCCGGTTTTTGATTTATAGTCGGTGGTTTTTGCGTTATCTGCCATTTCTATCCGCCGTCATATGATATCGCGGATAAAATTGACAGAAATACTGGGGAAACGTGCAAAAGCGTGTCAAAATCTAGCGGATAAAGTGTAAAGCCATAGAGTATAAATCACCTGACCTTTTTCAATTTTATTATATTGAAAGAGACAGATAGATTTTAATTTTAGTTTTAGCCGGCAAATCTAGAATCGTGCCTATTCCTTTTTTTACTATTGCTTTTGGCATTTCTCCCTGCATGCATCGCCCTTGCCCACGTTCATTTAAAGCTTTCTCGTACTATATGTAACTAGTATAAGTATTTGTGTGAATTTGTGTTGCGTTGGGAAGTCTGAGCACGCGTCGCCGTGACCCTGAATGAATGCTTTCCATTGCACCTCTGACTAAACACACGCGATCTCGCGCCTCAATTTGCTTACTATGAATGGCAGTATAATATTGCATTTCCCAAGCTGTTTTTTCTAATCAGCAATACGCTATTTGCCTACTAGTCAAATCAGCAACTTTTTATGTAATGTCAAGGACGCTTCTTTTTGTATGATAATACTGGGTTATGACGTCACTCGCCAGTAAATATTGACTACTCAAATCAATAATTTCTATATTTTTGACTCGATTATTAAATCTAAATGTGCATTTTTTCTTTAAATGATAAATGAGATCTACAATATTATTAGCCATCAGTTTTAAGTATAAACGTATTATTTTTTTAAGCCACCCAGTCACCATGCCTATTATTAATGTTATTGATACAAGTTTTTAACATTATGAATTTAGGGTTTCAATTGTGTTTTGGTATTGAGACTGTTTGTGGTGTCTTCTGTGTATTGAGTTTTTTTTAATTAGCCCTAATTCAGAATTTCAATATAACAAAGTCTTCGATAAGGTAAAGAAATCTCAAACTACTCGTACCTTAATAATATGAGGCAGAATTCTTACTGTTTGTTTTTTTTTCTGGATTCATCGAAACACCGTCGGAACAACGACGCTCTACTTTCTTGTCGGTCGAAGTCACTCGCAACTTGAGGTGACCCTTATTGAAAGCGCTTTCCATTGCCACTTGCCACACACGATCGACTCAATTTGCCATCGATGGAAAGTCAATTCTGTCATTCGACAAGGTACACTACGAGAAGGGTATAACTGAACGTGGCAAATAAAGAAACCATCTGCCTGCATGGTCTAGTGGTCAGAGCCATGGGCTCACGATCCATAGATCCTGGGTTCGATTTCCAGGGGGGGGGGGGACACAAAATTGATATTTATATATTTATCACTTAGTGAGATTTCCCCAGTTTGTTAGGACAATGCAGACTGAATCCACGTGATTGTCTGGAACAAAACGGAATCCTTGTTTCGGCGGGCACATTGATAGTAGTCGTTACTGTCTATGTTGCTCCACGTCCGTAGGAACTACCTTAAAAACCCTACACGTGACCCCGAGTGGTGCCCAGACTGTAATTAAACCGGCTGCTGCATCTGTCCTCTGGACCGAGCAGCAAATAATGTCATATGATAAAATAAATAAGAAACTAACGTAGCCGCCATAGCGCCAACGCCATTTTGTCAGTTCTTGTATGCCAGTGCCTCAGTCCGTGTTCATTTAGACCCTAGTCGTACGGTATTTAGAGTTTTTGGACCGTTCTTCTAAGCAAGTAAGAGCATGTCGAATGTCTGCCCGTTTGGTTAATGCATCGGGAAATTGGAGCTCAATCATGGCGGACACCATTGATCAAAGTACGAATGGAGTTTTTATTGGGCTGTTAAATGGTGTCAGATTCTTTCGCCGCGTGATAGAGTCATAAAATCATCTGTAAGTGAATCGGCTTTTCTATAGGTTAAACAGTTTTACGTTTTTAGAAAGAAGTTTGTATGAAACTTTTTACTTAGAAATTAGAAATGTAAGCAGTAAATAAAGTGAAAAAGAAGCATACCTACGTAGAAGTATACTCCGTTTAAGTGTTTTGTGTCCCATGAAATGCTTATTCTTTACAACTTGAAACAAAGTTAACCGCAGAACATATGTTTGTAACAACATCTCTAAGTTTAAAAGAAAATTCTGTTTTAGGGCCCCAAAATACGTTGGTATATCGATACAAACACAACGCTAAATAAACGAACTTTACATAGTTGTAGCACTGCTAAAATCTTAATAAGTAATTGTGCCGGTCATCCCACCTACTGAAAAACAGGCGGAAACAGACGCATAGATTGACAATCTCGTTTTTACACTGATGCGATAAAGGGCGAGATACATAAATCAAGAACAAAGCAATTAACTTAATATCTAAGGTCACTGTCCCACATCCTTCAGCAAACAAACCTATCTCCCACATCTGGTGTCACGGCTGCGATGATACACTTCTCCACAATACTGACACATATACGAGATAAATGCAAGACAATGGCACGCAGCGGAAACCACAGCGCCACCAACCCGTAACACTGCGCAATAGGGTTCGGTTTCGCAAAGCAGGATGTTTCAACTGCCAACCGCAGTGGTTCTCAAGAGCTTCTATTTGTGGTGAGACTTTCCTGACTCTTCTGTGACAGATTATTGTACTATTGTCTTGGGAATTCTTTAAATAACAGAGCACTTGCCTCGGTAAAGTTGTGGTATCTGTAGAATTACAAAAGCCCATTCTCAAAGTTTATGCATGTCAGAGTGTAGATTTACCTATATGTTTGACTAGGAAATAGCGTTTTGCATGTTTTATTTTTCTTTCGTAACTGTTATCACATGAACCTAACCTTAAATAAGAACATTAAACTGATTATGATACAACTAAAAAACTAATAATTGTTTTTTTTTCATATTTATTCCACTATTTTAATTCTTCCATGCTGGACTGGGAACGAAAGAAAAAAATATAATGTGCCAGCTGCTTTTCCTCCCGGGTATGCTGTAAAACCAGCTAAGGGATCCGAGGGTTTCTGTATTTTGCAATTTAGGCGATATGCTGACAACCTGTCACAACAGTAATATACCTAAAAATACAAATTAAATAACCCTCAAAACTTTGTCAGACGTGTCGGAACGATCGTTTACGCTATGCCTAACCCATTAGGGATAAAGTTTGATTCGTGATGAATGTATGTATGTATTCAACTAGAAAGTGTCACTGGCCTCGCATCTATCAATAGTAGCGTCTAAGTATATGCGGCTATGTGAGTCGATGTCGCAGTTTACATTTTCCGCAGTCCAGTTCCTCATCCTACTCGCGTCAGCTACTCACCAGCTAATTACTATTCTTATACAGCTCTTTCACATACAATATACTACTTACAATCTCAACTCTATCACAAAGGAATTAGAGCTAGAATCCCTCGTGTCGGAATCAGAGCGCGCATTATGTGCGGACAGCGGAAGGTTGCAAGTTGCGATTTAGAAACAAAGTGTTTAGACAAAATTTGAACGTTATCATTAGGTTTAATAAGTGTTTACACAGCTCTAGTTGCTGTAACGGAAATGGCAACGTTTAAAGGAACGTTATTTAAAAGCTTTAGTATAGTTTAACGTGTTGTAGTGATCAGTACCTTACGCGGTTAAAGTGTATGCGGTTGAGGAAACAGTAGTTGTAACCGCAACTCGGTGATAATTACAATACTTATTGGTAAAATTACGTAAAATAATATGTAAGTACAACCACGTAACATGCTCGTGTGAAACTCAAATAACTCAAGTTATCTATCATGTTTTAAAAATAGTATTTTTTCGTGAGCGCGTTGATGTCTTTTATAAGCACGAATTGCAGTGCTCCTTACGCGCAACCGCGAGCTCGAATATATTTTACTTTTCTTCTTCAATACTTCATCTTTTTGTTTTTCTTAACAACTTTAAGAACTAAGTGGGCTCAATTCTAGATACCACCGGCTAAAACTAAAATTAAAATCTATCTCTCACTTTCAAAATAATGAAATTCAAAAAGGACAAGCGATTTATACTATATGGTTTTACACTTTGTCCGCTACATTTTGACGCGCTTTTGCACGTTTCACCAGTATTTCTGTCAATTTTATCTGCCATATCATATGACGGTGGATAAAAATTACAGGTACAGATAACGCATATAACCACCGACTATAAATCAAAAACTGGAGAGAATAGATCGCCTGTCCTTTTCCAATGGTTTTAGTCTGAAAGTGACAAATGGATTTTAATTTTAGTTTCAGCTGGCAAATCTAGAATCGAGCCCCTTGTTGATTCTTTTATGCACTTGAGACCTTCGCACCTGTCAGTCATTCTTGTTGCCCTAACAAGGTTTTTCAGAAGTCATTATTTCAAGCCTTCGCTCGCTGATTGCGACGATGCATTGAATTCAAAACAGCCTCCAACAATAATCATAAATCACGCTTTAGTACTTTTGTATGGTTTTGTTTATGTTTTTATATGTATATGGTAGACAATTTTACTGTTAAATTATCGCTATTTTTTCTTTTAAATATGTTGACACCATTCAAGGTACCATTATATGTAGGTGTTAGAGTATTATTTTACATGCAATATCTACGTCATAGAAAATTTATGTTAATGCATGTCATACGTTTGTCAGACGTCATAAATAGATGTCATAAATAGATACAAAAGAGATTAATGTAGATTGTTTTTTCTTTAACAATTCTTCCATTAGGGAAGGCAAAAAGCGTAAGCCCATGCAGCCTAGTCATCAGTATTTATCCCTTGGTAATCCTAACCTAACATACGTACAAATCTTTCTTGAATGACCCTCAAGACTTTGTCAGACGAGGCGGAACGGCCTTTGTTTAGGTCGTTTACGCTCTGCCCCATCAGGGATAAACGCGTGATTATATGTATGTATGTAACCCTAACCTAATCTAATTTAGAGGCTGTGAAAACAACGAACACAGCTTTGCTTTAATGTGTTACCTACTGATGCTTGTCTGGAAAGTATCAAACCCACTTGGCAACACATTACCCCTTGCTCCACGCAATCAGGTGAAACATGCTTATTATCGTTTTCCTCACAAGGAAGCACACTCAAAACCGCAAGTGTAACAAGATTATGAGCTGAAGTAGCGACCTAGTTACATACATACGCCTGTATCTCTTGGTAGGTAGAGCGTCTGTTTAGTCCAATCTGTCAATTTATGAAAGATTTGATGAACTTTTTAACTGTGTTGCTATTATCACTTAGGATAGATTGTTAACTTCCCGCTTAAATTGCAATGCTCTTAAACCTTTGCTGCTGTTTTGTCGTTTAAATTTAGCCTGAGAATAGAACCAGCTGGAACATTCTATATCTTCTATAGTTTCCAGTCCAGCATGGAAGTGAAGAAACAGTAACCTAGTTGTCTCGCATGTATTGAAGCGTGCTGCATCTCACCGCATTCCTACCATGGCTGAATTTTAAACACATTTGTATGAAGATAACGGCGCCTTTCAGAACACACAAAAAGATAAGCAAGAAGATTTACGTGCTAAAGATGTAGATCGAGTCACGTTTATATTTTCCTACAGGAAAGGCTAAACATCAACGGTTTAAATATGCTAAAAACTGTTTAAATAAAAAAATATTTATATTTTAAAACCAAGTTTAAAGATGCTACATGATTCTAAAAACCCAGTTAAAATTATACATCATAGAGTAATATTACCATTACTTACTATGCTTGATTAGATTACGTATAACTGGCTGGCTACAACGTAGCGTAGGGTTACCATAGGTCGGTCGTTATATGTGGGTTTATATTAATAGCTTTCTGCAAATTAATTCAGATTCTTGAACAATGTTTAGCTAGGTTGATCGGCTTTTACACAAAGCAAGTTTAATGGAGTTTTTACTACCATCAGAAATTGCATTAGCCTACGACACTAGCGGATGTAGGACCTTTCCAATGACCCTTAAAGTTAATAGATGTAGTTTCATTGTTTAAAAAAAGATCGGTACAGGATCATCGGGCAAATCCTCGTCTTTAGACACACTTATTAAACTTCCTATGCAATGCAGTCAGCTAAAAATATGCCAAACGTATTTTCATACTGAATAAAATTAAACTACCAACCATATTCAATCGGGATTCTCCAGAATTGGATTCTATATGCAAGTAGAGTAAAAATGTACTTCCAAACGCTTTTATAGAACACGATGTCACAGCAACAATTTTAATAACTCGATTACAGACCTTTTTCCAGAAACACGGTAAAATAATTATTATTGGACTGTTTTTCTGCTTGGGCTATATTTTACTTACTGTCACGTTTGTTCCTTTTTATTTGTTGTATGTGTTTCTTTGTGCAATAAAGAATTTTGTATTGTATTGTATTTAAGACATGGTAACCCTGTTCGGACTCCCACCGCCTCGAGGGTGGGAGTGGCTTTCTACGAACCCGGTGGCCCACTTGCCCACTGCCAACGAGCAAGCATCCTTGATCGTGTGTTCACCGCTCATTGGACTAAACATTGTGTTTTCATAGTGACCAAGATTGGGTCTTTTTTGGATGTTTTATATCTTGTACATGGCAACCCTGGCACCGGGCTGCCATCGCCTAAAGGGTGGGAGTGGGACTGGATTTCTTCGTACCCAGTGGCCCACTTGCCCACTGCCAACGAGCGAGCATCCTTGATCGTGTGATCACCGCTCGTTAGACTAAACATTGTGTTTTGCTGGGGAAGTATGCTAAGCTTATCGCTTGATATAAGGAATGGGTGCAGATATCGACCTGAGACTACTGGTATTTTAAAAAGTATTTATTTTCTTCCCTCCTACAGTGTTGGTTGAGAAAACGATTCAACTCGAAATATCACATGTAGAGCTATAGGTTGGTTTAAATTTATACCTAATAAAATTGACTTAACTGTATGATTAAACTGGCACACTAATATTATGATTTCACTGATCTGATTGTGTATGTTAGTTACTTATTTGCGGATATTGGCTTATAAACTAAAAATAATTAATTAATACGCTTCTGTATACCACAGTCAATTGCCAAATTCACACGGTTAACTCTTTTAGCTATGCATGGGTGAAACGCGTGTCAAAAACTTAGTAAGTAGGTAGGTGGTATATTAAATTCTAATAGGTATAAATTTTAATATCCATGCCATATTAAAATTATTTGGTGCAATTAGGTTCAGTCGGCTGATTTCCTAAACATTTTATTAATAACCTCATGGTTGAACAACTTTAGTAAACCTAGATATTAATCTAAGTATAGAGTGCCTGCCTATACAACGTGTAACAGAAAGGGTATATGCACACGAAAGGGTATGAACAAGCCCATGAAACTGAACAACTTTCCCAAAGGAACATAGGTCGAAAAATTACAAAAAAAAGTTTGTCTCTCCATAGTACACGCGCTATCAGCTGATGCATTTTGTGTGGAAGGTCAATTTCTTTTTTCTTATTTTGACCTTTTGTTGCTTTGGGAAAGTTGTTCAGTTTCATGGGCTGGTTCATATATTTTCCGGTACATAATTCTCCTTCTGTTACACGTTGTATAGGTAATGTAAGAATTTAATGTAAAGCTAAAGAGACGTGATATTCATTAAAATAATCTAGTTTTTTCTATCATCTCTCAGAAGCAAATAAACTCCATGTCATGCCGCCGTCCCGTGGTCCATATTTAGTCAGAATTAATCCATTCTCAGATCAAGAGATGCCGCGACTTATTATTAGTTGGATTAAAATAGATTGACTCAACCCATAACCAATGGTTTGGAACACACTATGGATAATTCATAATGGATTTTGCATTATGAGCAAAAAAACTATCGATTATTCTCATCCATCACTCATCATTGGCGTTCTTTTACTATACTGGACATAATATCGGAGTAAAGAGGCAGAAAGCTATTAAGACTAGTTAAAACGGTTCAAATCAATAGAAATTATGATCTTGTTGATTGATTTCATACATAATGAAAATCTTTTCCAGCTATATGAAGCAAAGAAAGTAAACGAATATATCTAATAAAAAATAAATTCTGCGCAGTGAAACTGTTACACTAGCAAACATAGCGTTGGTGCCTGTTTAACTCCTCTAGAGTATAATAGTAGAGCCAAGATAAAATATCAAATTTGAAATTTATTTAAGTTATACTCGTAAGTAACATCAAAATGTGACCTATTGACACTACTTCATCATTATTTTCTGCGTGTTATAATTTATTTCTACATACATACATATAATCACGCCTTTATCTCTTATTGGGTAGGCAGAATGTAATCGATTTAAACATCGGTCGTTCCGCCACGTCTGACAAAATTTTGAGGGTTATTTAAGATAGATTTATAGGCATATTGCTGAAGTGACAGGTTGTCAGCCAATCGCCTAAATTACGATATACTGAAACCCTCGGATCCCTTAACTGGTTTTTACAGCATGCCCGGGAGGAAATGCAGCTGGCACATTCTATGTTGTTCTCTCGCTCTCAGTACAGCATGGAAGAATATAATTTCTTTCTATCTATCCGAAATTAACTGTTATTAAAAAGTTTTACATAATCGTGTTAATCAACCTCATCAACCATCAACGAGGTATTTCACGCTTTTAAATGCGTTAAACTTTTTTACATGAATAATTACTGTTCGGGTGTTATTAATAATGTGACCGGTCAAACTTCGCGCCGCGCTAATGGCCGTCTAATTTTCAATAATTATGGTGAACAGTGGGTGTGCGATGACAGCTGAGTTTTAATTTATACATCCACGTACAAACTTCAAATCTTTGGATTCGTACCATACATATTATCCTCATGTACTTTTTTTTATTATATCTGCTAAGTATTTGTTGTTTTTTATTTTCAATTTCTGTAGCTTACAGTACTCTTTCCGAACGCAGGCTCAATAAAGATATTGGACGCAGCTCATTTAAAATGTATTTTTTTTTGCACACAATGTCTGATATCTTCCTATGATATGATGATATGATACGGTGTGTTATATGTCAAATTAAAACAAATATTTTCAGTAGCCTACAATACAAACCATTTATTAAGAAACTTATAAAACAATGATGACTTGCAAGAAATAGTTGCAAATAAAATATAATATTTATTTTATGCAACATACCAAACCCCCATAAAACTAAAGTACGCTTTAAAGCATTCCTAAATGAAAGGTGGTACTTCAGGATTGTATAAGCGTTAACTGTTACATTTCTCGTTCTCCATTAACAAATTCCAAGTCGAAAGCCCGCAAAAAGTCACTTGTTGATCCCGACACTCAATCTGTTGATCTTTTACACACAAAAAACTTTTACTTTTGCGGAGTGATGTGATCTTTGACTGGCCAGCAGCAAGCTTCGCACTTTAAAGTACAGTCTAACACATGATACACATAAACTTCAAACATTCATCATCATCATCTCCCTAGCCTTATCCCGTATATAACAGGGTCGTTTACGCTCTGCCTACCCCATTAGGGATAAAGGCGTGACTATATGTATGTATGTATGTATAACGGGGTCTTCAAACATTCATACATAAATAAATTCACGCCTTTATCTCTTACTAAGTAGGCTGTGCGTAAGACACCCAGAAAAATATTTTTTCGCCTCATCTGACAAATATTGAGAGTAATTTCAGGTTGTCAGCCCATCACCTAAATTACAATTGGACCTCGAATCTCTTTGCTGACTTTTACAGCAGCCTGGGAGGAGAAACAGTTGCCATATTCTACAGTTTTCATTTCCTCCCAATCCAGCATGGAAGACATGGCCTTTCAATGGCATTCACTTTAAAGCAGTAGAGTTGATATTGCATGTACCTAACAACAGATATGTGGTGGTTCGTACCATCGTACATGTCACTGTCAGGAGTTCAGCAAAAACCTAATGGATTTGAGTCAGTGCTCTCGATTAAACACGGTTTTATAATATTATGACGTGAGGATTATTCAACCGATTATTGCCACTTAGCATAGATGCTTTTTACATACGAATAATTTACTCCATGGCAAAAAATGCATAATTATTAACATCTGACAAAAGGGTTATTATATATTATTTATAGATACGTTTCCAGCCGTTTTCCTTAAATTATAACCAAAATACTAGGGTCTTCTGGTTTCTAGAGTACCTTTTTTGTAAAGGCTATGTTTTTCTATGGCCACCAGTTCAGCATGAAAGAAACAATGGCAAATTCGATTGGCAAAGTTATTAAAAGTGATAAAAATATCTCGGAGGAAGGCAGGATGTTTCAAGCCCTGATGTTTAAACATTATGTTACTACTTTGTATTTAAGTAAAATTTATGATCATAGAATGCAATTAAAAGAGGTGTACTATTATTTAACGTTTAAACGTAAAACGAAACAATGGGTAGTTAGATGATTCGTGTTTTTCCTTTCTCAAGTTACAACATAGTTTTAAAAATATTTGCCATTGAAATGATTTATTTATGAAACACTTGCTTTAACTATAGCTGAATCAAAAAAATGTTTCCGTAAAGTTCAAATTTATATTTTAAATGTAAGTAAATTCAGAATCTAAATAATAATTATATCTAAAATTAATTATTGTTCATTAAGTAACAAAGGTCCAGAAAAATAGACAGTTTATTTTATAAGTGTGGTGAACTCATATCTTGAACACAAGAAATTAGCTACTCAGTAAGTAATAGACTGGCACAACTAATGGTGATTTGTTCAAGAAAATAAGATCTTGACAGTTCAATGATTCATTCAGAAAGCCATTAGGTGGCAGTTATCTGATCATACAACTATACTGGTTTACAATGCGCGTAAGTTCATCATGTCGATACAATCACACAAGTGTGGGTAGCGTTCATATATATATCTGCTGATCGGTATTTGATGATGAGCAAAAACTTACATCTGCTCTATGCACTATTACGCTTATGAGCTATGAATTTGGTTATACATAACGACAACTGATTGACCGTACTTTGTAGGTACTTATTAAAACATACATACAGATAATCACGCCTTTATCCCTGATCGGGTAGGCAGAGCGTAAACGACCTAAACAAAGGTCGTTCCGCCACGTCTGACAAAGTATTGAGGGTTATTTAAGATAGATTTGTAGGTATATTGCTGTAGTGACAGGTTGTGAGCCCATCGCCTGAATTGCAATATACAGAAACCCTCGGATCCCTTAGCTGGTTTTTACAGCATGCCCGGGAGGAAATGCAGCTGGCACATTCTATGTTTTTCTCTCGTTCCCAGTCCAACATGGATGACACCTACCTTAAGATACTTTATTTTGATTGCTTTTACTGGGAGGTAACATACAGTCATCGTACAAAAGTTTTAGCAATGTTAATAGGAATCATAAAATTAATAAATTAGTGTTGTCATAATAACGAATGAAAGAGAATTACTGTAATTCGCAAAACACTTTCTTTTTTCAAAACACGTATAATGAATGAGCGAGCACAAGTCAGGTAATTACATTCTTTAAGGATAGTTAATGTTAAGGGCTTCTTTCTCCAAGAACCCAGCTCGTTAAAATAATTGGGATGAATTGCTCGGCAAACAGACGTGTTACAATTTTCTTATTCTCCAATTATTGTACCATAAATAAAGTCAGTATGTTAGAGACTGAAAAATAAACAAGGGCAAATACTCAAGTGGCGGCGCTGTAAAAAACAGGCCAAGTCCCAGGTTGATTAATTCCAAGTCTCGTCGACGTAATTGAGTGTGCCGCGATATGAAGATATCAGCTTCAAGATCTGAGTCTGATTGGACTCCGATCGGCCGTTAATTTGTTTTGATCATACAATCGCCACCGACACGACCAAAAAACTTATACCCGTGAAAATTACACATCAAAAGCGTGAATAAAAAGTACCGTTGTAAGAAGGTTCTGAAAAAATAAAAGTGAGTGATAGGATCGATAAAGATGCTTTCAAATGTGGAGTGATGTGGGTAATCAAAGCAAGTAGCGGCTCGGAGCTTTTTATAATATGATCACGATCAGTTAATGTTCATTTGCTCTTGCAGATTGTAGCGACGATCTCGTAGATAGATAACTGTAGACGCGTTGCAAATGCAATCTCGTTATTGGATGTATGTACAGTACAGTTAAAGCGATTACAATTCAATTTAAGTACGTATTTTGATAATGCTTATTGTTGATAATTCTTCCGTGCTGAACTGGGAGCGAGAGAAAAACATGCATTTCCTCCCGGGCATGCTTTAAAAATCTGCAAAGGGATCCGAGAGTTTCAGTATATTGCAATTTAGGCGATGGGTTGACAACGTGCGTGAAAGCGTGAAAGTTTGTCGTTATCCTTATGACCAGTGCACAACTTTACAAAAACAATATATTGAAACACGATCTTGTAGATAACTGTAGACGTGTTGCAGATGCAATCTCGTTATTGGGTGTACAGTTAAAGCGATTACAATTCAATTTGCTTAAGATTTTTTCCCGCGGCAGTGAAATGCCTCGCGTTTATTGTATGCACATTACTAGCTGTTGTTCCGGTAACTCAGCGTGCAAGTAATTGGTTAATATCATCGGAAATAGCGTTTTAACAATACGAACGGCGCTCATTTTCGACTTGTGTATAGTGCGACAAAGGTTTAAATGAACGTGTGTGGCGAAAGAAGAAACTAACGCCTAAAACATTTTTAACAGTTTTTTAGGACCGTAACAGCACTCGAGATTGATAGCTAGTTTGAGTTCGTATTAGAAATTTTATTTCTGTCCAAAACGACCTGTCAAATCCATACTTAATATTGCTCTCAATCTTGAGTTTGCTTAATGTTATTCAGTGGCAACTAAGCATACAGCCCACCTGATGATAAGAAGTAACGTAGATCCCAGTAAATCCTAGTGAAATAGCAGAGTGAGTTGCGTACCGTGAGACCTAAGGTGGAATGTCTCTTGAAACAGTAATTTCACTGGCTCATTTGCCCTTCAGACCGAAACACAGCATCACTTCTGCTTGGCGGCAAAACTAAGCAAGATTTTTGTAGGTACTCCTTCAGACGGACTTTGCACACAACCCTACCACCTTCCGAGAGACGGTTCTTCTTAAATGTCAGTGCCTCCACCTACGTTCATTTAAAGACTTGCCGTACTTATTCGAAATTATGCTAATTTATTTCTAGTCTCTCGTTAGGCACCACATCCATCATTCACTGTGGACTGAAAATCAAATTGTCAAAAGTGCGTTCCTTTTTGAATATGTGTTTTGAATTACTTTTTAATGAGATTGAACATTTTGATAGACATAAAAACATTATAATAATGAGCTGTTTTAGCTAGACTTCAGTTTTATTACTCATGAATAAGATGTAACAATTTTCCATTGGTAAACTTGTGAATACAAAGAAATTGTGTCAAGTAAGGTCTCAGGGGCTATAAGAGTATATAACACACGGTATGAGAAAGAATTATTTTCATTTGATCGTCTTTGACTTGATATGACAACATATTTATAGGAGCGATTGTAGTCAAAGAGGATAGATGTAGGTAAATATAATAATACATAAACTCACTGTATGGAAAACTTTTTCATATATATATATATATATATATATATATATATATATATACTAGAGACCCGCCCCGGCTTCGTACGGAAATTATCAGTGTTTCTCTACTATTTTAGGCATGTATTATACATATAAACCTTCCTCTTGAATTACTCTATCCATTTAAAGAAACCGCATCAAAATCCGTTGCGTAGTTCTAAAGATTTATGCATACATAGGGATGTAGAGACAGAAAAAGCGACTTTGTTTGATAATATGTAGTGATAGTGATATATATAATTTCGTTATTTCAACAACGTTATCAAAAAACTAAATAGTACCTAATACGAAATATCCTCGAGTTATATACAAGAAATATTAACTAAGTTGAATTCTACATAGGTGCAATACCTACTTTATTGTACAGTCAACAATACATTTAATAATAAGGCCGCTCCAAACCGATGAAGTGTTCTCGGGTAATTGTGTATGTATGCTTTTTAATAAATTTTCGAATAGTTGTGCAAGTTATTAAACTGTACAAGTATATGAAATGTTATCTAAATATGTAAATAAACACCTGAGATAACTCCATTGCTTTGGAGCAGCTCAGTTACCCTAAATGTGTTGTTGACTGTACTACAGATAGGTACAATACTTTATTATTTATTAACTGTAATTTGTACACAAACATATTTATTTAAGCCTCTATCCAGTTTAAGATGCTGACTCCTATAGGTATTATTTCTCTCCATTTTACTTGTACAATATATAACGGAGGCGGATATGCGCCCGCGCCGCCAAGCTGCCATGCGCCACCGTGCGTCATTGTGTCGCGTGACAGTGACGCAACTTGTCACGACACTGTCATGTCATGTCACGTCATTCCGCTACTGTACAAATGCATTATTGCTTTATTATAGCGAATAGAGGTTGTTTTGGAACTTGTGTTCTACTCTATTGGGAAAATCGCCATAAATACAATACAATACAAGATACTTTATTGCACAAAGAAACACAAATACATAAAGCAGAAAAGTAAGGAACAAAACAGTACAATATAGGCGGCCTTATTGCTAAAGCAGCAATTTCTACCAGGCAACCTTTGGGTAGTAGGATAGTACATAACAGAAAGCGGGATAGTGCATACTTAGTTAATCTTAATACTTAAATAATATAAATATGACTAATAAATACATAAATAAAATAAACTAATATATATTTATAATAAACTAATACATATTATGCTAATGGGAGATAGGAATAGAGCTAAAATATAAGGCGACTGATTCGCAACGCGTCTGGCAATTCTATGGAGGATTTTAGATCCATAAGTAACCCTCTACCTGGCTTTTACAGTTTCCAAAATGAAGAATGTTTTTTTATTTCCCCAAATACAGTAATATCTTCCATGTTGGACTGGGAGCGAGAGAAAAACATAGAATGTGCCAGCTGCATTTCCTCTCGGGCATGCTGTAAAAACCAGATAAGGGATCCGAGGGTTTCTGTATATTGCAATTTAGGCGATAAGCTGACAGCCTGCCACTACAACAATATACCTACAAATCTATCTTAAATAAACTTTGTCAGACGTGGCGGAACGACCTTTGTTTAGGTCGTTTACGCTCTGCCTACCCCATTAGGGATAAAGGCGTGATTATATGTATGTATGTATGTCTATCTTAAATAACCCTCAAAACTATGTCAGACCTGGCGGAACGATCTTTGTTTTGTCATTTACGCTCTGCCTACCCCATTGCAGATAAAAGTGTCATAATATGTAAGATAAAGATATAAGACATTTATTTCCACATTAACACAAATAACAATACTACAAAAGAATCATTCAAAATTTCACATAAAACAAAAATGCATAATAATTTAAAGTGGTTAAGTGTAATTAATAACTAAACATTAATTAGGTATCTTAGCGGGAAAAGGTGAGGGCACAGCATGGCTGATTTAAAGCCCTCCCTGCGTCAGAATAATATGTATGTAATATAAGTAAATGAAAAATATGATGTACCTAGTGTTTTTATAAACTGCCTGTATAAGCCTTGCGTTATTGACCCGTTATGTTGTGGTTGCGGTGCATTGTGGTGACATTCGCGATGAGTATCTTAATTAAAGGGTGTGGTATCATGGTGCATTCGATGTGCGGATGAAATTATTTTATCAGTAATAGTGATGTCAATTAAAGCGAGAAGCATTTTTTTATATTCAAATCGATATTAATTCGTTATATTAACTTCCATGCTGGACTGGGAGAGATAGAAAAACATAGAATGTTCCAGCTGCCCTTCCTCCCGGGCATGCTATACAGTGTATTGTGATTTAGGCGATGGGCTGACAACCTGTCACTATAGCAATACATATTACAATCTAAAATAGCCCAAAATTTTTGTCAGACGTGGTGAAAGCGCCTTTTACGAGGCGTTAAACGCTCTGCCTACCCCGTAAGGGATAATGGCGTGATTTATGTGTGTGTGTCAGAAACTTGAATCTGCATTTAGTAACTTATATCAGTAATCTGCAGTTTTCGCCTCTGGTTTATGAATGAAAACTGTAGTTGTGAGTGGGTGTCTTCAATTTCAAGAGTAAACAATGAAGACGGAACGTAAAATTATGATAGTTGAAAACAACCACTGTCGCTCTACCGTCACAACACTTCTGTCTATCTTGACTCTACCCTGAATTGGATAACTTTGCCTTTGTGGTTGACAACAAACTTTATGCCTTTATGGGCGTAAAATGTGTTTCACAAAATTCAAATAGGTAAAGCAATACATCAACGTACCTATCTATAATTAACAAAAGCTGTGTTATAAATAAGCTTACGGTTATGAAATAGAATTGTCCATTGATAATTCTGAAACCAGTACATAAATTATCTCTTAGATAAGTTAAGCAAATACTTCCGGCTTATATTTCTCACGGCATCTGACATTCAGACATTACCTGTAGTTTATTTGCTATTGTTGACTGGCCACTCGAGATATAGCACAACTAGTGTTTATTAATATACTAGCGACCCGCCCCGGCTTCGCACGGAAATCATCAGTGTTTCTCTACTATATTCTGCATGTATTATACATATAAACCTCCTCTTGAATCACTATATCCACTCAAAGAAACCGCATCAAAAACCGTTGCGTAGTTTTAAAGATCTATGCATACGTAGTGATATAGGGACAGAGAAAGCGATTTTGCTTTATACTATGTAGTGATAAATAAATTTAAATTCATAACTGAAACTCGTCGTTGCAGATGTTTTATAAATGTATTTTTTGCTTCCATGCTGGACTGGGAGTGAGAGTAAAACATAGAATGTGGCAGCTGAATTTACTCCAGGGCATGCTGTAAAAACCAGCTAAGGGATCCGAGGGTTTCGGTACCTATATTGCAATTTAGGCGATGGGCTGACAACATGTCACTCTTATCTTATCTTAAATAACCCCCAAAACTTGAAAGACGTGGCGGATCGACCTTTGTTTAGGTCGTTTACGCTCTGCCTACCCTATTAGGGATAAAGAAGCGATTATAACATTAATATCTATGTATTTTTAGGAATGTACCGAAACATTTTATGTTACGGTGAATCAGAGTTATGTACTAAAGTGGTATACCGTCTCATAGTCTTTAGTTATCTAGTCCTTACGACCAGTTATGTAAAATCATGCACTTTCTTGACATGACATGATTATCTCTATAAAGATGATGTTGAAGAATTTTACGTTAAAAACATTCCGTATCAAGTGATCCGGAACTCTAGAAATGGTTAGATAATACAGCCCTGTTAGTTAACAATAATTTCAATCAGCCTCATTTAACTGAATAGATCAGGAACCATTCACTCTTCATCATCACGTAACACCAGTTCAATAGCTCATCATCGACCCATCACTCCACATTATCAATTAAAACGTCACCTTAATCCATGCGGTCACCCATCTTGCCTTACGCAATACCGATCCGTCTCGTGTTAATGTCTGAGACGGGTAAAAGTAAGAGTGGTCGTAGCGGTTCACAATGGGCCGGTCATAAGCGGAGTCGGGTATCAAGCCTCGCGAGGAAAGTGAGAGGACGACACCTAGTCAAGTGGCCGGATCAACTGGGGCGACGGTTTTTATATGTATTCGATTTGGCAATTATTTTTGATGATTTCTGTGCGTGCAAAGAGATTTAGGCCCATATTTATAAACAGCACTTGAGACTGACAGCTAGTTTGAGTTCGTATCAGAAATGGGCTTTGAGGACTGCAAAATCATCATAATTTTGCCTATAATAACAATATTTGTGTTTCTTTTTACGCATTCGTCTTCATTGTTTACTCTTGAAATTGAAGATACCCATTCACAACTACAGTTTCATTCACAAACTGTTATTGGCAAAAAAACATTGAGTAATGTTGAATGTCGGAAACATGAGTTGTATGTCATCCAGTAATTTAATATTAAAATGTTGGCAAAAAGAAAACTACTGTAAACTGAAATATTTCTCAATGGATTTTGCAAGTCACGATCAAAAGTGCAGCATCAAAAGAAGATTTAATTTTCGGCTGATATGTTATATCATATGTTACGAGTACTTAAATAAACAGTGAGTGCTAATTTCGGCAGATGTGTTTTGGTAAACAGGTATGAGTGAGTGAGAGGAAGTCAAATCAGGGGTCATTTTACATATTAGAAGATCTCGCACATAACATATTTAATCACTTTTTTTTACATAACCTCAGCCAATCAGGAATTGGTTTCATAATCTAACTATTGTCACACTCACAATAGCCGTCAGTTTTTCTCACGCTATAATAAACTCTAAATAAAACGAGTTCTTAAGCAGATTCTGCGGTAATACCACATTTATGTTTGCTATTTACATGCTGTTTACATGCAGGCTTAGAAAGTAGCTTCTTGTGCAACTTTGGGCTATAGTGGGCGTAAACAAACTAATATTACCGTATACTCTCATACAATTAGCACTTTTACCAACCTTATGTAAACATACGTAGACTTCCTTCGTTTCGGTTTCGCATAACCTAGGCTCATGCATATTTATCGATGCATTAGTATCGACTTTTGATGACTCTATTATATTTTTATTGGCTGATAAAATAAATTGCTTCTATTAGAAAGTCAATATATTAGATCACTTGTCATGAAACGTGATGCCACACTATAATATCTGTTTACTATTATGTCTCAATAGGACATAGCATGCAATAGTAAGTATTCAATATTTATTTTGTTTTATTATATGCTATGTCGTAAACATTTAATTCGGTGGAAAATAATAAGCAAGATCATAATTTTCGTACTTAGACGTGCTCATACTAACTTTGTTTTTGTTATGCGGAATAAATGGCATGAAGACAAACCCAATTAGAATCTAATGGTGTCTTTTAGTTAGTGATAAAATACGAGTACTTATTGTAATAAATTCCAATAAATAAATAATTTGTACATCTAAAAAACTAGATGTTTTGCACTACAGTTTCTTTAGCGGATTTGTTTCTTGAACGTTATTTAAATGATTTTCTGCAATGATCTTAAATAGTTTATGTGAATTATGTGTTTGACGGTGCAAACAAAATTATTAAAATTTAAATCGGTTCAACAAATACAGAGATTAATAGATGAAAACAAACAAAACTTAACTCTTAACTAACAATAAGTACCTAGTAAGTACCTATAGATAAACTACAGTTTTAGTAAAAAGGAAGTAGAAACAATCGTTGTATACGTCTTTTATAGTTTTCTCATTGCGAAATCCTTGCCTTATCTAAATTGTCCTTTACGCTCCTTGTCTACAGCTTTGTATGGTATGTACAAGCAAAATCTTTTTACTATTTGTTAATTAGCCATTGTGATTGTCACCTGATCTGATATCTCGTGCGACCCTTACAGCGGTGTGTATGGTGGTATGTTTGTATGGAACTTGTTCTTGAGTATGCTTCACTAGAACAATACACTACGACCCGTCCTTAGCTTGAGGTCAATGTTAAGCACCTCAACGAAACGGGACCTTTGTCGCCTTTCGGCGCGTGAGTCGTTAAGTTATACAACGTTTCTATGAGGAAATGAGTAATTTAACCATTTTTTACTATTTAACCTTTAGAAAAGGCCTATACTCAGCAATGGGAAGATGTGGGCCGATAAAGATAGATATACAGGGTGTAAGGGACAACGTCCATAGTCAACGAAACTGAACAACTATCACCAGGATTTCTTTTCATTAAAAGTTTTATTTTTATTTTCCATACAAATTGTCTGATTGAGGTGGTCTTTTTGTATGGGAAGGTATTTTTTAATATCTCCTGGAAGAATTTCCTAGTGAAAGTTATTCAGTTTCGTTGACTGAACAACCCCTATACACCCGATATAGAAACGTTTAGTTACAAATGAACTTTAAAAGCTGCTACTTAAGTTAATTAGACACATTTAAATACTAGACTCCATAAATTATTACGTTTTTAGTTCTCAACCGTTTCATTAAAGCCTCTACAAAAAGTAAACTGTATCTAATTAGGTAAATTGTTTCCTGCGTAACACCCAGTATCATCTTTATAGGACACCTGTAAGTCCTAGTATCGTTATACCTTCTAGCACATCTGTACAACCCTTTATTAGCAACATGGCGGTAAACAAGGCCGAGCTAATTCAGGCTGCAACGTTATAATTTCTAACCATAAAACATGTCTTTGACACATTCATTATTCTTGTTTATAAACATAAATTTATACTTACCAAATACATACCTAATAACTTTATCTATGATGTGGCTTTTTAAAGGTTTTAAAACGATTAGATTGGTAATTTTATTCATAATAAGCTGGCCTGAAAACCTACTACGTCTGTTAAAATGATCATCTCAAAATTATATATTTCTGTATTCAACAAAAAAAGTTTGTCATGTTAAATTCCTTCGTCAAATCATAGAAATACGTAATCAATATAAGGCATAAATAATTATTATTTCTATGTGTCAAATATCTTTTATCTACTTCCATGCTCGTTCGGGAGCAAGAGATAAAAATAGAATGTGCCAGATGCATTTCCTCCCGCGCATGCTGTAAAAACTAGCTAAGGGATCCGAGTGTTTCTGTCACTATAGCAATATACCTACAAATATATCTTAAATAACCCTCAAAACTTTGTGAGTCGTGGCGGAATGACTTTTGTTTAGGTCGTTTCCGCTCTGCCTACCCCATTGGGGATAAAGGCGTTTTATCATATCTGTGATATCGTTCCCATCTTAGGTTAAATTTGAACATAAATAAAAAAAGAACATATGTACATAAAAAAATTATGTACAGAGACTTTATATTCTTGTAATAAGCGGCTTGACGTATTGAAGATCAATAAAAATAAATAAATAACACTTAGCTATAAGGCTCGTATTTATAAAGCCATCTCAACATTGAGAGCAATATTAAGTATGGTTTTGACGTTATGTACTGAAATTACATTTCTGATACGAACTCAAACAAACACGTTGTCAGTCTCAAGTGCTGATTATAATTACGGGCCCAAGTAATCGCTGCGCGAGACAGAAAGAAAGAAAGAAAGACAGACATGTGCATGCGCCGATCGCCCTGAATACTTTGTACAACTAACTTACTTGTTCACTGGCCGGAGAATCACTGTAATTGATTTTATTATATATATCTAGCTAGGCAGACTGTATTGTCATGGAGGAATATAATATACTAGTATCGCGTAACAAAATGGAAGTTTGACTTTGATGAAAACTCTATTCTTTCGATTCTATTCTTTTACGATATTTGCACAAATATTTTTTTAGTAAACCTACTTATTTCATAAATAGTATTTTTATTTTATTTGGTACATTGGAAGAACTCTGTAGGTAGAGAAAGATGCTGATCGTATCGAAACTAACTGCCCATAAAATTTACATAGAACTTATACTTAAAACTTGTTGGGAGGACGTCGCCGTGAAGTCTGTTTAAGTTTAATAATACCCATAAGTTGTTTAATTGGTTAATTAATTTAATGTTATCCATACACATAAAAATCCACCATATGTTTTTATTTGCAAGTATCTCAACATAACTCTACCTACTTGAGATTAATAAGAAGAAAAGTCGCGCTCAGCTTCCCAGAATCGATATTTTCTCAAAGCGATGCTGTAGATCGATATCACTTGAAGCACGTGTGTATATCGATGTCTTGGTCGATAGTTAACCCAGTGCTTGTGCGATCTACTTGATTACCAGCCGCTAAGTATCGCTCGATTGAAATATAAACCGCTTTATAACCTATTGGTAATGATTGACGTGTCTTTTACCGTTTGAGATGCGCAGGCGCACGCGTCATATTGCCTAGTCGTAAAATTGATATCGCTATCAATATAAGCAGCTCGATTAGCTAGCGGTTTTTCTTTCAATAAAATTTAAGCAAATCAGAAAAAGGCCTTGAATTGAATGAACGTTTCGAATGTCTGATATTGGAATGGTAATTGTAACTTAGTGAAAGTATTAAATATTTTTAGGCGCAAATATTATATGTTACTGCCAAAAAGTGCCACCCATGGTTAAAGCAGTTTGCATTCTGGATAAAATGCAACTTCCATTGTAATATTAGAACCTAGGCTATGTAGATGACTAGTTTAAATAGTGTAGACCATTATACTTACTTTAGTAACACCATTTCGTGGTATACGTGACAATAGCTGTTTTGGAGTAGAACTGTAGAGTGCTAGAGAAATGTATTCCAGTTTTATAGCTACAATAACGGTTTCAATTGTTGGAATGCCATGGAATACTTAGAACTTAAGTTCATTTTGAGTAGGTGGTCTAAAAGCTAGTCTAGACGAGAAATAACCAAGACCACATAACAGTTTAAAGTGCACTCATAAGTTGTGAGTGAGTCCTACTCATAAAACTAATCAAATTTTCTCAATAACTTTTTCTCGATAGATTCTCAAAAGAAATGGCCTTATGTGCGTTGTAGTGAATATACGTTTTAATTAACGTTGTAAAAACTGGAACAAAAGCAAAAATCGAAAACTTGTTTTATTTTTCTTTCAATCACAGAGACAGATGTTTGTTTCAACTTGTCACGCGATATCAAGTTTCTTGATTGCCGGAATTTCACCAATCTTAATTACAATTTAAACTATTTTCAACACTTTCTTTTTCATTTGCTTTACTTACCTAACAAGCACTATAAATTCTGTTTTAATTTCATTCTAACACGTGAATAGACAACGATCGGTCAGTCGATCTTAGAAAGTAGGCAGAAAGAAGAGCAACTCGATTTTTTCTGTCTCGACTTTATTATTCTTTTTTTGGAATCGATTATTGATTTAGGCCAAATCAAACGGGCATAGTGACCAGATGACCCGCGCATGCGTGATGCGCCGCCACGATTTCTCGTGCGCGTTCGGAACATCTCTCAGTATAATTGTAGGTAAGGTGCCGTAGACAATGAAAACTTTTTATTGCTGTCATTAGCGGTAACACTGACCTTGCGATCTTGATAGTCTTGATTTTTCTTGCTCTTGCTCAAGATGATCAAAAGAGAAAAGGTGGTATTTATAGAATCACGCGTAAGTGAATTTTGGGCGCATAAATTACAGGAACACTTACGTCCTTGAGATTCGTCCATGAATTTTTGATATTTGTTTGTATTTTAGTATAAAAGAGTAGCAGTTGTGTACACATATACAGATAAACAATTCTCTAAGTTTTGACTTTCTATGCCAACCATTTGCAGTAATAAATATACGCGTTAGTGAATAAACATTACACATTAGAAGAGATGAATGAACGCAGCAATTACTTGCGATTATTTAATCAATAATCACCATCATGTGGTAAAAGCGGGTCAGGCTGCAGCCGGCTGGTCATCGTTTATCTTACTACTTGAGACTGTATCGTTCAACAAGCTCTTAATGTTTCCTGTTTCTGACGCTCTGGTGAGAGCATGCCCTTATGTAATTTTATATATCACTTTGTATTGATTTTAGAACTCTTACGTTAACGTGGGTGTGGTACTAACTGCCTAGACTAGAATTAATGAAATTACCTATTTAGATCTTACCTAAATACAATTTTGTATAGATTGTAATTATTGTAAATATTTTTTCTTATTAACAAAATACAATGATTTGTCATGCATAAGCAGAAGCACGCGGAAAATCTCCTTAACCGAATACGATGCAGTTAAGAAACAATGCATTAATACTCGCATTCTTCAAGCGATCTCAAATTTGAGATCAATTTTAAGTGTGGATTTCACGGGCCAGTTTGTACTGCAATGACATTTCTGATCTGAACTCAAACTCGCTGTCACTCTTGAGAGCCGATTATAAATATGGCCCATAATTTAGTTTAGAGTACTTTCTACTGCATTCATTTAGCAACATAAAATTATGTAGCGGTCACTCGAAACCAAATAAACATTTCTCTGCGACGACATAGAAATAGTATTTCATTACCCCCACAAATAAACTTAAGCACCATTGAACGTCAGAAATAAACCCTTCTTGGTCCACAAACCTTGAGATTGTGGCCGATACAGCTCGACAAGGTTTTATATGAACGTGGGACATACATACATCAAGCTTTTATCTTTGATGGGGTAGGCAGAGTGTAAACTATCTAAATTAAGGTCATTCCGCCGCGTCTAAAAGTAAGTTTTGAAGGTTGTTTAAGATAGATATTCTGTATATTGCTGTAGTGATAGCACAGGTTACTTATTAGCGCGGCAGGCGGTGATAGGTTGTCAGCTAATTGCATAAATTACAATATACTGAAACCCTAGAAACCCTATACAGCTGGTTTTTACAGCATGACCGGGAGGAGATGCAGCTGAACCATTCTTTGTTTTTAATCGTTTCCAGTTGAGTATGGAAGAAAGGAATTGTATAGAGAACTGTCAAAAAGGTGTTGACGGAGTTATAGTTACCCTTTATTGCCTCGTTCATTGAAAGCCTTGTCGCACTGTACTTAGCAATAGGGTATTTGCAGCCGGTTATATCAGAAAGTGCATCTGGCTGGAAAGCTGGTTAGCCCGGCTGCGCCCGCGCCGAACTTTCCACTAGCTAAGTACACTATACAAGGTGTTATTGATTGAACAGTTGTTGTTAATAGTGTAACGGATGAAAAATAGTCACAAAAAATATCTTCTGAGATGTGAAAATATATTCAAATTGATTTAAGATTTTAATATGGGGAAATCAATTTATATTAAATTTTTAGGTGCCTCCTCACTGCGAGCATTCGCCTGTAATTAGCTGCATGCACGCGCACAATTTAAAATGCCAAAGAGGCGTACCTTCACAGAATAATTTTGTTTGTAAAGGTTGTATGTAGACTGGACAGGCGTTTTTTTTTGTACACCATCCCTTACCTTACACCCTTTATAGACGTTGCACGCCTATAGTTTGGTTTTAGCTGTAACATTAATCAGAGCTTTCCATACTAAGTGGGTGTCTAGGAGAGACACGAGTGCATAAAGAATAGGTGCAACGGTAAATAATAAGCTAATATTGATCATTTCATGGTCATTTTTGTTGGTAGGTAATATATCTTAATAATACAAATATCTCGGGTGTTTGCTCTTGTTAAAAAATAAATACATACATACATATAATCACGCCTTATCCCTAATGGGGTAGGCAGAGCGTAAACGACAAAGGTAGTTCCGCCACGTCTGACAAAGTTTTGAGGGTTATTCAAGTTAGACTTGTAGGCATATTGCTGTAGTGACGGGTTGTCAGCCCATCGCCTAAACTACAATATACTGAAACCCTCAGATCCCTTAGCTGGTTTTTGCAGCATTCCCGGGATGAAATGCATATGTTTTTCTTTCGCTCCCAGTCCAGCATCTTCTTCCTAGCCTTATCCCGTATATCACGGGGTCGGCTACCTAATCTAGGGGATCGAACGAGGGTACTGGTTTTTACACAGAGCGACTGCCATCTGACCTCCGCAACCTAGAAGGGAAACCAGACCCAATCCTAGATAAGGTCAGAGTTTTCAAGCCGCCAATGCTTGAACTGGCCTCTGATATGGCTTAACGACTAATATCTACGGTATTAAATGATATTAACCGGGACCAACGGCTTAACGTGCCTTCCGAAGCACGGAAAAAGCACCGAATAAACGTACATATGAAATTCGAAAACCGAAAAACACATTGGTACGTGGTGAGATTCGAACCACGACCTCCCCGCTCAGGAGGCAGCGGCCCTATCCACTACACCATCGGGCTCCCAGTCCAGCATGGAAGAAAGAAAAAAGAAAACAAAAATAAAATAAGATGCCACGTTTTGCCTATAAATGTTTTACTATTTATGTATCGTATTTTAACATAATGATTGATACATCACCTTTATACGATGGCGGTTCAGATAAAGTTTGGGTAATTTATTAAGCTTGCATCATCAAACTGATAAAACAGAGATAGTTTGATGAGAAAACTGATAGTAACGCTACGTATTAAATAATTAATCTTCTTGTAATCGATTAGAATGGAATATTTTAAGGTATTTTTTTCATATCACACATCAATTCTTCTTCTGTCGATTGGGTATCGAGTCTTTCGACCCGGTGAACCCTGGTGTCAGAGTTTTTAAACCGCCCAGTAGCACAACTATCAGGCCTTTGACATGGTTTGAGTAACGACCACTATCAACGACAGCGACCGGGACCGACGGCTTAACGTGCTCTCCGAAGCACGAAATCTTTTTCTTTTCGGACAATCAGGTGATTCAGCCTGCAATGTCCTAACCAAACTGGGAAAAAAATCACAAAGTGAAATTCTCAAATATCAACTTTGTGTTTCCCCCCTGGGAATCGAACCCAGGACCTCCGGATCGGGAGTCCATGGCACTAGCCCCTAGACCACGGAGGCAGTTACACATCAATAATGATATAGTATGTCATGTCATGTTATCTACATATTTGACCGCTTATGTGAAAGTAGCATATTATGTCATACGGGGTGTAAGGGCCAGCGTCCCGCAAACTAATAGAGGTTGCTCAGTCAACGAAACTGGACAACTATCAGCAGGAATTTCTTGCAGGAAATAAATATAAATTTTGGCGTTCTTATACAAATTATTCTGATCGAGGTGATCATTTTGTATGGGAAACTCAATTTTTATTTTCATTTCCTGAAAGAATTTCCTGGTAATTTCAGTGTCGTTGACTGAGCAACCCCTATCAGTTTGCGGGACGCTGTCCTTTACATCCGGTATGTAACTGCTTCCGTGGTCTAGTGTCTAGTGGTTAGAGCCATGGGCTCACGATCCGTAGGTCCTGGGTTCGAATCCCAGGGGGGGGACACAAAGTTGATATTTATCAATTTATCACTTTGTGAGATTTACCCCAGTTTGGTTAGGACAATGCAGGCCGAAGTACCTGATTGTCTGGAAGAAAAAAGATTCCGTACTTCGGAGGCCACGCTAAGCCATCGGTCCCGGTCGCTGTCTTTGATAGTGGTCGTTACACAAACCATGTCAGAGGCCTATTAGCTGTGCTATTAGGCGGTTTAAAAACTCAGACACCAGTGTTTATTGGTTCGATTGAATCGATTCCCACACGAAAGAAGAAGACACCCGGTATGTTTAGGATAAAAAAGGTATAGGCACTAATAATTTCAGATCCAGAAGATCTTTTACTGCTAGATTTTATTAAATAAGTAAGACAAATAAACCTCAGCAACAAACAGAGATGAGTTGGAAGAAATATGAGGTGAAAAGCAGAGGAGGTTTATTTGTGTTCTGAACGGTAAGAGTTAAGTGAAATGTCATGTCATTTATGTTTACATTGTTTAAGTCAACGCTAATACACTTACTTAGTTACTGGAACGTATGGTAGGTACCTTACTTTACTCTTAAACAAGTCCATAGTTTCAAGCTTTTAACAATATAGTTTAGTAACGCATTATTAACAGTAACAGTTAAAACGACTTTGGGAGCGGGAGGAAAACATATAATGTGCCAGCTGCAGTTTAAAACTATATTAGACATGGCGGAACAACCTTTGTTTAAGTCGTTTATGCTCTGCCTACCCCATTAGGGATAGGGGCGTGATTATATGTATGTTAAAACGACATTTTGATTGTTTTGTTATTGTCCTTTTATTTTGTTTAGTTTACGAAGTAGTAAATTACCTATCTATATTTTAAGTAGGATAATTGAAAATTGTTAATAAACCAGGGACGTTAAAATAAAATATTTAACGTATTTAGATATGAACGAGTAACTACGAATCGCAAAATTTCCTGTCAGTTTTTATTCATATTGTACCGGTCCGCTTTGATCTTGAGATGCAAATTGTTCGCGTGATACGGTTTTCTTGCTCACATTTACTCCAATTTAAATTTTTATATCGTAATAACTGTCTAAACAAGCGTGTTAGCAGGTTAAGCCAATTTGACTATGCATTTGATTAAAATTTACCTTTTTAAATACCTAAAATATTTGTTTTGCATTTCACATTTGCGTAAAATCAGTGATCTACTTACTTAATTACTGCGACTTTCATTTTACGACTTCTACTTTAAACATTTAGAAAAGAAAGCCAATTAATAAACCAACATTTTCGATTTTATGCAAAATTCTCTTCCTGGAAAGTGGACAACAAAACAAAGTAGCTTTCACGCCTATTTAAATCAATACCAAGTTAACGAAATGCAAACAAAAAGTATGACAAGTTACAATAGACCTCGTATATGTAAGTAGGCTTCATTTGTGTTGCTAGTCACGAAACACAAAAAGGCCTAATCCAACTGACAACTGAGTAAGTAGCTCCAGAAAAGGCTAACATCTTTACTTTCTTGTCCAAACGCGCTTAAGTTAAGGCCCGACATCCATCACAAGAGAATAGCTACAAATCCACGCTCACTCACTGAAGTCACTGAGCATTCATTCATTTGTAACGTAAACATGTGAGTTGTACACTTGAATGCCTTTAGCATGCACTATTCAAAGCAGATTCTGAGATTAGGTAAGTAAATAGCCAGTCATTTTTCTTCGTCAAGCGTTTCAACTACCGCTTTGGAAGTAAATGGAGCGGAACCAAATAGACACTAAACGGTAAACTGTTCTGTACACTTAATAATTGTTTGTTTATTTTGTGGCGTCTATTGTTGAGAAGGTCATCAATTTGGTCGCATTTCTTGTTGGTATGCACGGAGATTGATACTCTCGATTGAAATTCAGAGCGTATTTGAAATGCGCATATTGTGTCTGTCCGCGCGTGTCCGCGGCTGACAGAGATCGCACGGCTGCGCCCGCGCACCTCCTCGCGCGAGTTTCTCCGATACGCGGGAATCTATTTACATATCCTGAACATTTATCAAATAGAGACATTATGCGGGTAAACAGAGGCGTATCTGCTATTTTGTGTAATATATTACATTCCGTTTCGGACATTTATGACCCTACTGTTCTGTAAGATATCGTAGATGGATTCTTTAGTGAAATCTACTTTAATTAGATTTGAACTGAATGTTTTATTATAATCGTTCAAAATAAAGACGTCCATTTAAATTGAACAAAAGCTCCTACGCTTCAAGATAAAAAGTCTGACATAATCGTGGCTCTGCTTGTCAAGGAATATCAATTGGCTGCATATAACCGTTCACACCTACAGACGGGAGTATACGTTGTTGATGTAATAGTGAACATTACTTGTTAGTGATTTGATCCCGTATTCACGCGCTCGCCGCAAGCCTCCGTATATTCTATGGTCATTTTAAACAAGCCCGATGGTGTAGTGGATAGGGCCGCTGCCTCCTGCGGCAGGATGTCGGGGATCGAATGCCACCACGTACCAATGTGTTATTGAGTGCCCACATTTCATGTATACATACATTATATATTATTATGCGCTTTTTTTTACGGCGCAGAAAAACATCGTGAGGACTCTTGCACCCACTTTGTACTATTGACTATTGCTAAGAAATTCAAAGGTTGTGTGCGAAGTCAACCAATCCGTACTGGGCTCACGTGGTCGACTAAGGTCTGAGCTAAGGTCTCAAATATGAGCTGATAATGATAAACCGTTCACACCTACAATATGGATGTCCAAGTTGTTTATGTAATGACGTATCTACATTACTTGGTGGTGATTTGATCCCGCAGTCACGCGCCCGCCGCAAGCCTCCGCACATTCTATGGTGATTTTAAACCGACCACTTTCTATGGACAAGTTTCTTCACTAAGGTTCCCATACGTGAACAAGCCGCATATCACCTCATATATGCACAGACCTTCGGACTGCGCCATTTAAATTGCTAAATTCTTCTAACGTACTTTCTCAAATCATGCTATTAAGAATTTACTTTCAAATCCCTATTTAATCAAAGATTACCATCTTGTTTAATAGAAATTTAAATTACGCTAATCGTTACTTTTCGTTTTCCATTTATTACTTGCATAACGTTAAGTTAAATCATTTAATGATATTTACGACTTGTTTAAGTTATTATTAATTCACAATGGGTTTGCTAGTAAATTTACTATTTAATGATGCAATGACGCTTTTCCCGTCATACCATTTTCACTTGTAAATTACACATAAAATATGATCCTTGCAATTTTCTATCGCTTCCACAATATGAAACTGACAAGCAATAGGTAATTATATTCTTTATAAACATACATACATACATATAATCACGTTTTTATCCCTATGGGGTAGGCAGAACGTAAACGACCTAAACAAAGGTCATTCCGCCACGTCTGACAAAGTTTTGAGGGTTATTTAAGATAGATTTGTAGGTATATTGCTGTAGTGATAGGTTGTCAGCTCATCGCCTACATTGCAATATATTGAAACCCTCGGATCCCTTAGCTGACTTTTACAGCATGCCCGGGAGGAAATGCAGCTGGTACATTCTATGTTTTTCTCTCGCTCCCAGTCCAGCTTGGTAGTTCTTCATAAAATCTGCAGATATTTAAATTGTGATATATGAAAAGGAAACACGAAAGGTTAACTGTTATAAATAATATGGTCCTTATCTTGATTGTTGTTTGTATGAAGTTAAATCGCAGCCAAAACCTTAAAGATACGGAAACAATACCAGATGCATGCCTTCCAAAAACAGTAACTCAGCGAAGGTTAACTGCTATTTATGACTGTTTTAGGGATAAACTGAAACCCATAAAAGGTTTAATCACGAGTAAAAGAGGTTTCGGCTTTTTAGGGCAAATTATACCACTTTATAAGACTTTCATAGAGTCTAATGGGCAATTTAGCTCGGGTCAAGTTTATGTTTGTGCATTTACATATAATACTCGGATGCATATTCAACTGAAGAAGGCTTTATAGGTATTTATTGTCTGATTGTACCAGCAGCAATACATATGCAGCTTGGAACAATCGCATTGTTAGGAGTTGTCCCTTCATATCCGTCCATATCGATCTTCATATATGTACTAGAAACATAGTAGAAACATAGCATAGTAACGGACTATGCTGGACTGGGAGCGAGAGAAAAACATAGAATTTGCCAGCTGCAGTTCCTCCCGGGCATGCTGTAAAAACCAGCTAAGGGATTCGAGAGTTTCTGTATATTCCAATTAAGGCGATGGGCTGACAACCTGTCACTACAGCAATATAATGACAAAATATCTATCTTAAATAACCTTCAAAACTTTGTAAGACGGGGCAGAACGACCTTTGCTTAGGTCGCTTACGCTCTGCTTACCCCATTAGGGACAAAGGCGTGATCATATGTGTGTGGATTATAGTAACAACACAATTAAACATTCCTAGAGTATGAATATTAATTTAATTTAATAAATTCATATTAATTAATTAATATCTATAGACATAATAATATTGTATGAAATTACTTCTGATTTTATTAAAGTGGAGTATTATATTTAATGTTATAAAAATAAGATAAGTGCTCCATTTTATTATGATTAAAAATGATTTTATATGCTCTTTTAACGAGAATATTTAATTACTTAATTGAACTACTCACCACCAATGATTGTTCGTAATAGGTACCGAGAAAAATAAAAGATTAAAATCAATAAAATAACTCTTCTCATTTTTCTCTTGATTGTAAGTAGTTTAAGCCAGAGCTCTTATATTATATTTATATTTTTAAATTCTGACATATTTTAATAAATGAAAAGAGAATGTCTGTCAATTTAGTGGTGCTGCTGCTATGACAAACTTCCTCACACTAAGACAAAGTACAAAAATTTACGTTTTTTTATAAATAATTTTTAAATATTTAACAGTATACAAACATTTTAAATATTCTACCTACAAGCTGCAAGTACCTACATGTACGTTAGTTTTATTATACAATTTGTTTGAACTGTTCATTGAGCAAAGATTTGTTCGTTTTCCTATGCATTGCCAAATAAATCATTGACATGGCAGAGGTTGTTATTGTCAATGAAACCGCAAGTTTAATGGCTTCACGGAAACCATGCCCAATCGATAATTGCACAGTCAAGCGAAATTTATGAAAGTACATACTAAATTACTAAAGTACACATTCATCTGATGACTAAAATTTCACTCAACCTACTTTAAGAGACGTTTCAATCTGTAGAGTAAATATTACGTATTTAGTGAATGTAAGTAAGTTACATGCGTATATGTTTTTGAGTTTTATGCTTTATCTTTTTACCTTGTTTTATACTTACTTACTTAAACATCTAGGTACTTGTAACACGTAATAGTTTCACTTCCAGGCTGGTCTGGGAGCGAGAGAAAAACATAGAATGTGCTAGCTGCATTTCCTCCCGGGCATGCTGTAAGATCCAGCTAAGGGATCCGAGGGTTTCAGTATATTGTAATTTAGGCGATGGGCTGACAACCTGTCACTACAGCAATAAAAATAGAATTCTATCTTAAATAACCCTCAAAACTTTGTCAGACGTGACCTTTTGTTTAGGTCGTTTACGCTCTGCCTACCCCATAAGGGATAAAGGCGTGATTATATGTATGTATGTATGTAATAGTTTCTGCATACTGATTCATACCATATACGGGGTGCAAGGAACAGCGTCCCGCAAACTAATAGGGGTTGCTCAGTTAACGAAACTGAACAACTATCAGCGGGTTTTTTTCAGGAAGGGATTTTTTTTTGTGTGGGAAGTTTATATATTTTATCATCTCCTTAAAGAATTTTCTGGTGAACGTTGTTCAGTTTCATTGACTGAGCAACCCCTATCAGTTTGCGGGACACTTTTACACTCGGTATAAACTAGAATCATAGGTACTCGTACCTCACATTTACTTAATTTGAAATATTATTACAAAATTACTAGCTTGATGAAAATGTTAGACTTCCGCTATAATTACTAGGTATGCTATAAATAAGAAAAAAGATACCGTTTTCGGTACTATTATACTCGTAGGTATTTAACATTTTACTTACACAATACTTATACCTACACTCATGAGCAGAACAAGTAAGGAAGCGAATAAAAGCCACAAATAGAGACAGCAAAGGTTCACTGAATTGTAAATGTGAGGTTATTTGCGTTGGCTAGTAAAATTTATACACTTTTCACGATAATGTGGTTCGAGAATCTGGTGTGATTCGTCCATGCTGGCCTGGGAGCCAAAGAAAAACATAGAATGTGCCAACTGCATTTCCTCCCGGGCATGCTGTAGAAACCAGCTAAGGGATCCGAGGGTTTCAGTATATTGCAATTTAGACGGTGGGCTGACAACCTGTCACTACAATAATATACCTACAAATCTATCTTACATAACCCTCAAAACCTTGTCAGACGTGGCGGAACGACCTTTGTTTAAGTCGTTTACGCTCTGCCTACCCCAATAGGGGTAAAGGCATGGTTATATGTATGTACTTATACCTTTATTTATGAGAAGAACAAGTAAGCAAGCGAATAAAAGCCACAAATAGAGACATCAAAGGTTCACTGAATTGTAAATTTTCGTTGGCTAGTAAAATTTATGCACTGTTCACGATAATGTGGTTTAAGAATCTGGTGTTTAAATAGCAATGTTTGCAAACTCCTATTAACATGTTTCCTATAGGGAAGAGAATCTCAATGCAGATTCTACGAATAGCATAGAAACTGTTTCGCGAGTAGTATTCTTTTAGTATGCTGCACTGCTTATAGGATTACAAGTCGACATTTCTTCTTTTGTCTGGAAAGAGAAGTATTATAGGTAGGCCGGGTTTTATATGACTGAGAGCAATTTTTTTACCTTGTATTTCGTTGCTTTTGTTTTCGTTACTTTTTAGCAGTATACAAAACTAGTCCAGCATACAAAATCCGGGCAACCTATAATATGCAAATAAAATGCATTATTTTTTACCTTGTATTTCGTTGTGGGACTGTTAAAGAGTCTTAGAATATGCCAATATTCTTATTTTTTTATATATTTTTTCACCTTGTATTTCTTTGTGGGACTGTCAAAGAGTTTTAGAATATACCTATTCTAAATTAAATAAAAATAATAATTTCATAAAAATAAATAAATTTGTGTAATACCCTAAGACGTTTTAACAGTCCCACAACGAAACAAGGTAAAATAATTGCTCTCAGACCTAGTCCAGCATACAAAAATAGCATGGTCTTCTTCTGTCGAGTGGGTTTCGAGTCTATCGACCCGATGAACCCTGGTGTCAGAGTTTTTAAACCACATAGTAGCACAACTATCAGGCCTCTGACATGGTTTGAGTAACGACCACTATCAAAGACAGTGACCGAGACCGACGGCTTAACGTGCCCTCCGAATCACGAAATCTTTTTCTTTTTCGGACAATCAGGTGATTCAGCCTGTAATGTCCTAACCAAACTGGGAAAAAATCTCAAAGTGATAAATTCTCAAATATCAACTTTGAGTTTCCCCCCTGGGAATCGAACCCAGGACCTCCGGATCAACATCAATATCATAGTACGAAATAGCTTGTCCTAATATTAGTGTTTCCTTGTTACAGGACGAGCGAATTGGTAGCTCTGATAGCGGTGTCCTGCACACTATTCCTGTTCCTTCACACGCGGGACCTCAACACCAAACTGAACAGGCTTCAACGGCATAACGATGACGTCACAGCATTCAACCAACACACAGACAGTAAGTTTTTTATAATTATTTGTATTTTGTATCGTAATCGTCGATCTGCTACGGCGTAGTAACCGTAGCAGAAATGCTACAACTATTTTCATTCAACATCAGCAACAACAGTCCACTGCTGGACATGGGCCTCCACCAAATTGGGGGTAAATGCCATACTCATCACGCTTGACAGGTGGGTTGGTAAGCGCAGTAGAAGTTCTCCATTCGCAGGGAACGCAGCGGCCCATTCCCTGGATTTATCCCTTAGTCGCCTTTTACGACACCCACGGGAAGTTATGGTTACAACTATTTAATTTGATTTTAATATCAATCTGTTTTGAGGGACAATGTATTAGTTTTTAAGATTTATGTGAATGTTAGTTAATAAAATAAACAATAATAAAAAGAAAACAATTCTTAATCATTCGGTTGATCCGATCACTGTTAGAACTTAACGAAACTAGCGGTCACCTTTTTCGCTATATTTCTTTTATCCGAGCTGAAATTGACAATCATGACAAAAGAAAATTAAAATCAAAGAATGTTATCATATATGTTTGTGATTTATTGATGTCAAATGTTTCTTATTTTATAAAGTCTGTTATCTAAAATTGTAGGTTTTTATAAATTACAAAAGTTATAAAATTATCCTTGTGATAATTCTCATCATATTCAGTGTTCTTTCTATCTGAATATTATTATCAAAGCATTCAAGCCATAAAAGGAAATGACGTGAAATGCAATAGAAACACGAAACGAAGCGGCTCATTTATTTTACAGCTCGTTTAATATTCATATTATTAGCTCACATAAAAGATACTGATAATTAGGGAATATACCTATAGGTATGTATGTACTTTATTATGGTGGGTTATTTAGACATTTCTATCTAACTTTCCCTATAATCACCCTGTTTAATAGGTCGTAAATATTATTTTAGTAGCTAATAATGACTGTTATAATTCTGTTCAAGTATTTATACCTGGCTTAAGTAACACTGCTGTAATGAAACGTACTCTCATAAAGGCACTCTAAGAACACATTAATATAAATTAGAGTACCTACTATTGTCAGCTAAACAACATTTTATCATTCAAATATCATCCATTAAAATTGTAGGCATACGTATGAGTGTTACTCAATCACGCTTCAGCCACTAAATAGACAATAGGCTCGATTTTAGATTTGCCGGCTAAAACTAAAATTAAAATCTATTTGTCACTTTCAGACTGACAACATTAGAAAAAGTCGTATGCCGTAGTATTTTCTACGCGTAAAAACAATTCTTTTATTTTCACAGGCATTTGATTTTCTCATTCAACCATTATTCTTACGGTTTACCTTATTCATTATGAGGTTAATTAATTTGGCATGCGAATTTTACCGTGAATTCTGAGTAAAGGCAATTAATCTGCGGACGATTAAATACCAGTAACTCACCGTCACTAGTTATTATGCCCATGTCCACTGTGCTTATGCTAATTAAACGCTATGAAAAATCTTTAAATGAACGTGGCAAGACAAGGAACAAACACCGATACCAACGCCTTTTTTTAACAGCTCTTCATACAATTGGGGGCAATTCATATGCGCACAAAATCACAAAATTTTGACTGTAATCGTCACCTGTCAACCTAACCTCATCATCTCCCTAGCCTTATCCTGTATCTCACGGGGTCGGCTTCCTAATCTACGGGATTGAACGAGGGTACTGGATTTTACACAGAGCGACTGCCATCTGACCTCCGCAACCCAGAAGGGAAACCAGACCCAATCCTAGATTAGGTCAGTTTTTAATATAACGGTATTAAACGATATTAACCGGGACCAACGGCTTAACATGCCTTCCGAAACACGAAAAAAGCACCGAATAAACGTACATATGAAATTCAAAAACCGAAAAACACATTGGTACGTGGTGGGATTCGAATCACGACTTCCCCGCTCAGGAGGCAGTGGCCCTATCCACTACACCATCGGGCTCCTCCTGTCTTGTCAACGTAACCTAACCTGTAATTTTCTATCATGAGGGAACACATATTTTTCATGCTGGCCTGGGAACGAGAGAAAAATATAGAATGTGTCAGGTGCATTTCCTCCTCGACATGCTGTAAAAACCAGCTAAAAGATTCGGGTATTTCAGAATATTGTAATATAGGCGATGGGCTGACAATCTGTCACTACAGCAAAATACCTATTAATCTATCTTAAATAACTCAAATCTTTGTCAGACGTAGCGGAACGCCTTTTGTTTAGGTGGTTTACGCTCTGCCTACGCTCTACCTACAGTCGTGATTATTGTATGAATGTATGGGAACTGAAATGGACGGCAACAATTTTAGTCAAGATTTAGTTAAGTTGCGTACTCAAGGAATCGGTACCTCGCCAACCCCGCCCATGTTCATTTAAAACCTTGTCTTATTCCACATGGATGTCAGAAATTACAGAGATAACAGTAACCCAGCATGTTTCATAAAAAAAAAAAACAATTAACACAAAAATTAGGCATGTTTAATAGTAGCGATACTGACAGCGCGTGAAATGAGGAACTGTAGTTGAACATAGTCAAATCACTCAAATGTAATTAATTAAAACGTCCGGTTTGTCTGTCTGTCGGCACGTCGTGCGCGTGAGCATGTATCAGGTAATTGGGTGGGTGTAGGGCTGCCAGGCATCTGGATAGAAAAGGATATAGTCAGGCTTTTTGACTGATTATGTCTAAATAAAAAAGACCATATCCAAATCTCTTAGATTTTGCTCATCTCTAAACAGCTTCCTAGGTTACTCAGGGAGAACACCAATGAAGTTTCAGATTTAAATAAAGCAAACATTTCTTTGAACCTGTCATTTTCACGCACCGATGGACATAGCAATATGTACCTAGATTGCTATCTTCCGTCGGTGCGTGAAAATGCCAGTTTTAGCGTCAGATACCGTGGAAGGGTGACGTAGTCGCCAAATGCAATACAACAAATGCATCTCATTAGATGTTATTGTCTGAGGTGGACCGCTAAAAACTAGATTACATACCCACCTAGTTAAGGTATTCAAAACATTTGAGTAAAGCTTTCCAGCCCAGCCTGGATTCAGCTATACCGCCTGGCAACCCTGAGTGGGCGAGTGCGGGGGCAGCACGCGACACCTCAGCTGGTTTGTGTTGACAAACGCCCTGCGATTAGCCACACGAATGTTTCTTAGAACCTCTCCGCAAATAACTTCTGTTTCCGGCTATAAGCGTACATGAACTTAACTGTGGTATTTATAAGAATTTCACGAGTTTAATGAGGGAATTTGGCAGAGAGAGACACGTTGGCATAAGCCCAAATTCAGTCAATGATAGTATCACGTCGTTGATATCTGTAATTGGTTGAAACTTGATCCTCAAGCTTACTTCGCAGCCTTCTGGTGAGCAGTAACGTGAATACCCTCATTTGCTTTTAGGTTCAGGCACGAAGATACTCTAAATATAAATAATCAAGTAACAACTACCTCTTAGAATCCGGAAATCTTAAGTCACAGCCGGTGAGGCTTTTTATACCGACGGCCGGATGTGCGTCGTGATCGTAACTAAGCTCGAGCATCCGCAGAATCCTGCGCAATTGAATCACTTGTAAGAGGCTGTAGCCTTCTCCGTAAACAGGTATAAATTATCTTCTGTTCTCTCAATGCACATTTTTCAGTAGACGGCACGTCCATGGCAAAGCCACGGTATCGTAGAAGAGATAAAGTACGAAAATCTATGAATTTATATGGCACGCTTTTCCACCTGCCGCCACGGAAACGGCACGGCATTGATTCGTACCGGTATTGTCTGCCTACCAAACTGCATGTGTTTTGTATTCGTCTTTGCGATCAGAGTGGAACTAGATGGACGATACTTTAACAATATCACCGTCATAGTGGAAAAACAAAGCCACGGTATCGTGACGATATTGTTATAGTGCCGTTGCTCTACCGTTTAGTGGAAACACACTCATTGCACGCATGCATCCGAAGGTACAGACAAGAATGCCGCCACTTTCACTTGCACGAAAAAATAATTTCATGGCGTCTGCGTTCAGTGACTCGCGATACCGTTCACCGGGCCCTGTTTTTACCGGCCTGGGAAAACGTGGTTTCGATTTAATTCGATCATTGTTTTTTCTATCAACAATTCCACGCTGACTCAAAGCAAATACGAGTAAATCGAGCGAGGAAAGCGTTGGAAATAGATTAGCGGGCGATCAAACAGATCAGTGGAAAATACGTTTTGCCTCTTTGGTCTATCGGTTTGGTCTTGGGATTTTATTCCCACGGGGGACACTGACAATGTTGTTATACATGCATACATATAATCACGCCTATATTCCTAATGGGGTAGACAGAGCATAAACGTTCGTTCCGCTATTATGGGTGGTATCGTTATTGTGGGTGTATTGCTGTAGTGATAGGTTGTGAGCCTATCGCCTATATTGCATATACTGAAACCCTCGGATCCCTTAGCTGGTTTTTACAGCATGTTCGGAAGGAAATGCAGCCGGCACATTTTATGTTTTTCGCTCGCTCCCAGTCTAGCATGGAAGAAAGTTGCTATTGATATTTTTTTATTTTGTGAGATTATTCCAATTTGGTAGGGGCAAATCAGGTAGAATCATCCGATTGCCTGTAAAGAAAAAAGATTCCGTGCTTCGAAGGGCGCGCAAACATGTTTCTGCAGTCGTTACAGGTCGATGTTGTTACGTCCGTAGGAGCTACCTTAAAAACCCTACACGTGATCCGGGTGGTGCAAAGAGGCTGTCCTCTGGACCTCGCAGCAAATGAACGCCATACGATGGATAATAAATAAATAGCGGGAAGTTTTCACAGTGGTCGTTCGGACCGCAGGCCATCTCGTCACGTCATCGCAATCACGATTCTTCTTCTTTTCATGTGGGTTTCGAGTCGATCGACCCGATGAACCCTGGAGTCAGAGCTCTTTAATCCGCTTAATAGCAAAGCTTTTGACATGGTTTGTGTTACGACCACTATCAAACTCAGCAACCGGGACCGACGGCTTAACGCGCCCTCCCAAGCACGAAATCTTTTTTCTTCCAGACCATCAGGTATTTAGCCTGCATTGTCCTAAGCAAACTGGGGAAAATCTCACAAAGTAATAAGTAAATTGACACATCAAGTTTGTGTTTGAGCTTTGTGTTGTGCTGGGAATCGAACCCAGAACCTCCGGATCGAAGTTTTCACACTGATCTCTCGGACCGCAGGCCGTGTCGTCACGTCGTAGCAATCACGATGATACGACGGTGTTATGTGGTTAACGCAACATTGCTGGAACACAGTTATTTGGGACATAATTCGTACGTTGGTAAGCGGTAAACTGAGCATGTTAACACCGCGGGTTAATATGCTTTGGAGGTGAACATGAGCACAGACCATAAAACCTTGGCATTCAATATTGGAGCAGGTAGGTTTAACACCTTTAGCAACTGCATTATAGTCTATTTGAATTCCGATTTTGAGTACGAGAGAAATATTATGTGGATAGAGTTTGAATACTACAACTACAATTAAAATTCAAACTAAACTAGTACCACAGTAATAGTCCAAAGATTGTACCAGTTGAAACCTGATTTACTGTACATAAATATCTCTTTTTGGTTTCTATCCAATAATAATTCCAAATGAAAAGTTTTTTTTTTGTTTTTGTAAAAACGGAAAATATGCCTTACAAATTATCAGAGTCTTCTATTTGAAGTCTGTGTCTATGAGTCATCGTGCTATCAATACAGGGAAATAGGAAGAAGGAGACCGCAACAAGCAACGTGATGTAGTAAGGGTGCCTGTAGATATTGCAAGTAGCTTGAGTAAGTAAAAGCGTGGGCTACACAAGTAGCATGCACAAGTTACTTGCTCGTTTTTAGATACAATTTTACGTGCTGAATTTGCTGAACCTGTATTCTTTAGCGTCAGGTCACTCCGAGAATCGAAACGGTGTGAAACTGCTTTATGATGCCAGAAAACTTGGCGCGTCGCGTCTCGGTGTGAACTGATCCTTATATTATACGATGCTTACAGCCTACACAAGAGCCCTACACGCGCAAGCTTGCACCGTGTACAAGCACCTTAAGTACACAGTACCGCTCCATATAGAGGTTTAGTACAATCCCCGGACATTCTACGCACTCGTCGCTTCCTTATTGACTGCTCTCGATTGCCTGCGCCTGATTGGCTGAAGCTAGGAAGCCATGCGCATACAGGGAAATACTATCTAATCTACCCAATTGCCATTATTATACCCTAGTTCAGGCTGGAGCTAGGGCTATCGGTGGGTAGTAGTGGCTACACGCCCGGTGTCCCGCTATGTCTGGATAAAAGCGGGAGTAAATACGTGAGTCGGTTATAAATCTCTCATTAAAGCATTCCACTAAATCTGTACCTAATGTTTGCCTATTTGTGTTTTATTTGTATGAAACACTTCTGCATCCTATATTATTAAACCATTAGGTGGTATAAAGATCCCCAATGTATTATCGGGTCGATGGTCGACCCAACTCAACAATCCACCTCATAGACGAAGATTATAAAATATCTCCACGACTGCGACTTGGCTTTCCAAATTTATTGCTTTTTTTCGACTTCTAAAGTAATATACTAGTATGTTTGTTTTTTTTACTACCTACCATTATCGCATATGATCTTCGAATCTGATGCCAATGTCTCTGTGATGCAAATGTTTTTCATCTGCAGCATCTTCAGTAGGCAAATCTTTGCTTGCGTTTCTCTAAGCATTTCAAAATTTTATGCAAATTCAAATTCCTCATACTTTATGTAAATTTAATTCCATTAAAGCTATTTTATTTGGATCCAAATTGTACTATCTATCATAATTAGATTTGTAATTTAAGGAACTAATAAACCAGGAAATAAATAAACTCTACATGAGTCTTCTTCTCTCATTGCATCCGGGAAACCAGAACTGGCTTTATGTGTGATTAGCAGCACAGCCTCTGGGCACCTAAACGTCGAGTAATAGTTATCGAATTATTTTACACCTACCACTTATCGCGTAAACACTGTAATTATATGGCGAGCGTGTTGTAGGTACATGTACTGACGGTCGCAACTAACTTGGACAAAACGGATATGTGAAATATTGGTTGAGATGGGGCATTAAGTTCCGTAGCTACGATATAATTACGCTTATAATGAGGCCTCTTTTAGGCATATTTAGAGATAGGTTTTCTTCTTATTATGCCACCTTATAAGTTATTGTTTGGTATTCCTACTTACGTAGTGTTTAGTCCTTTTTTCAGTACGTATTCATCGTATCAAGCCAGCGATTAGCCATACGTACCTACCTACCCATAGCGAAGTCTGAAATGGTTCGAGCTTTTCCAAACATTTATAAATTCAAAATAGTTTCTGATTTTGCACAAACCTCAGATTAATTGAGAAAAGGACAAGGTGATTACGATAGTCTTTTGTTTCCCCTTTTTCAGTCTAGGTCAGGATAACCCATTGTCTTCACCATAGGTTACCCTGACATTCTTTGTCCTCACCTCGTAACGGTATCAGCTGTGCATCACTGCATTTTCCCACACCTCTGTCTGTGGCTCTGCAGTGGACTATGCGTATCATTATAATACTTACGTCTTTGAGAGAATAATTTTGTTACATTGTGGATGCCATTAAATAGTTTTACTGACCTGTTTAAAAGTAATACTAGATTGGCACGAATGGCAAAAGCACTGAATCACATTAAAAAAGTTTAACATAAACTCAATTTCTTGATACCAAACTAATTCCGGGGATGGAAAATTAGACTTTTTTTTAATACATTTCTAATGATTTGTGATAATTCTGAAAAGATTTGTAATAAAGATTATATATTGCTTACGTAATATAATCCATATATATATTTTTTATCAAATCTTTTACTAAGACGTAAATCTTTACAAATTAAGAGCAATAAAACGGTCATAGCCTTTCACAATCATTTGTAATTCACATATCTGTTTTCTAACGTTGTAATAGCTGCAGGGAACTATAAAACGCACCATCAGTTTCATAACTTACGTCATATCATAACACTCAGAACGTGGGCATGCATTTGTTGCAATATAATAATCTTGGATCCAATATTTCTTATTTGGTCATGTACATATGGGTAGGTACGTAAGGTATACACTTCTTCTTCTTCTCGAGCGAATGGCTTTAAATACACAGGTAAACACTTACCACTTACAACTTTTACAGAAAATATTTTTTTAGTTACACATAAGTTTTCAAAATTATATCAAATACGTAGTTTTAAGTAATAATAATATAATGAAAGCTATGTTTTTGACATTCCTACGTTTCTTATAATATGAAGGAAAGAAAATAATAAATTCATCTTGAGCAGGACTTGAACATACGTATCTGGAATGCCGGTCTATCACTCTACCAACTGAGCTACCGAAACGGTAATGGAAGTGACAAATTTATCATAGTATTTCTTATGAACATGTCATAGCGAAGTAATCTACATCTAGCCGTGTAGATTAATAACTACACAGGGCTATAAGAAAGACTGTTTTTTTTTAATTAATTTATTTTTTAGTTGCAATAAATATATATAAATATAACAATCGGTGTCGTTAAACTCGATGATGAATTCGTCACTCCCACTACCGTTTCGGTAGCTCAGTTGCTAGAGTGATAGACTGGCATTCCAGAGACGTAGGTTCGAGTCCTGCCCGAGACAAATTTATTATTTCTTCTCTCATATTATACGAGGTGTATAGACCGGAGAGAGGCCTTTGCCCCAGCAGTGGGACACTATCGGCTTAATAAGATAAGATAAGATTATACCAGGTGTAAAGGACAGCGTCCCGCAAACTGATAGGGGTTGCTCAGTCAACGACACTGAACAACTATCAGCAGGATTTTTTTCAAAAGTGAAAAAAAAGGCTTTTGCATACAAATTGTCAGATCGATCGTGAACATTTTGTATGGAAAAGCCATTTTTTTTCACTTCCTAAAAGAGTCCTGCTGATAGTTGTTCAGTGTCGTTGACTGAGGAGCAACCCCTATCAGTTTGCGGGACGCTGTCCCTTACACCTGGCATGAAATAAAATAGCATTGCGAGTGCCAAAATTCCACGTTTCTAGTTATAAATGTTACACATATTCTACGACCTAGTTAAATAAGTTACAGTTACAGGCATTTAATAAATTTGTGCAAACCATAATCGTAATGTACCAGAAAATATAAGATCGATACAAAATATGTGCATAGAGACTCCGAAATCGAATAACATATCATTGTAAGGTATTATTCATATCAGCTTTCATGCTAGACTAGTAGTGAGAGAAAAACACAGAACGTGCCAGCTGCATCTCCTCACAGGTATGCTGTATAACCAGCTAAGGGATTCGAAGGTATCAAGTATATTGTAATTTAGGCGATGGGCTGACAACCTGCCACTATATCAATATAGATGGTATATTATCTTTATTATCTTATACAACTCTCAAATTTTGTCAGACGTGGCGAAATGACCTTTGTTTAGGTTTTTCACGCTCTGCCTACCCCATTAGGGATAAAGGCTTGATCATATGTATGTATATTTTGAGCTCTTACTATTCTGAATCCGTAACGGCAAATAGTAAGCACCAGTAAAACATTTCTGATACGAACTCAAACTAGCTGTCAGTCTTAAGTGCTGTTTATCAATACGGGCCTTGGTGTCCTTACCCTGCTATTACCAGAAAGCTCTTCTTGTGCGGTCTCTGAATTTAATAAGCACTCTTAATATTTCCTACTATTATTACGAAGGATTATTGAGCTCGCATTACGAAAATTAATTTAAATGAATACTTGTACGAGATTTGCATAAATTTTGAACATACAGAAATTTTTACTAGCAATTTTTTTTATCGAGTTTTATAAAGCAAATTGAATTAATAGGTTGATTGAAGATACGAATGGCTTGGTTTAATACCCTGTATTTACAGCTGGAAGGTTGAATACTACGTTTGAGCAGAAAATTGCACCAACAAGCTAATCTCTTCATCTTGAAGCTCTATACTTTTAGGTCGTAAAAGAAAGCTAAAAGTTTATAAGTAATATACATCTAATCACGCCTTTCTCCCTAATGGGGTAGGCAGAGCGTATACGACCTAAACAAAGGTCGTTCCGCCACGTCTGACAAAAACAAAACGTTTGAGGGCTTTTTAAGATAGATTTGTAGGTATATTGCTGTAGTGACAGGTTGTCAGCCCAACGCCTAAATTACAAAAACCCAAAGGTTTATATATGCATGCCTGGGAGAAAATGTAGCAGGCACATTCTATGATTTTCTTTCGCTCCCAGGCCAGCATGGAAGCAATTATATACTAGAAATTTTACGCTATACCAGCAATATATAACCCCGTATTCATAGTATCTTCCATGCTGGCCTGGAAGCGAGAGAACAACATAGAATGTGCAAGCTGCATTTCCCCCCAGGCATGCTGTGAAAACCAGCTAAGGGATCCGAGGGATTCAGTTTATTGCAACTTAGACCATGGGCTGACAACCTGTCACTACAGCAATATACCTACAAATCTACCTTAAGTAACCCACAAAACTTTCTCAGACGTGGCGGAACGACCTTTGTTTACAACATTCGGGATAAAGGCGTGATTATATGTATGTATGTATTCATAGTAAGTATCAAACCTATATTTGCGGTTGCATTTCAGTCATTTTATTACAGTTGAAGCTCGTTCTCTGCAAACCTCTTTCGTAAACACTTCAGACCAAATCTTCTCTTCATACCAGGTGTAAGGGACAGCGTCCCGCAAACTGATAGGGGTTGCTCAGTTAACGATACTAAACAACTTCCGCCAGGATCTTTTTTCAAATGATGAAATGAAACAAAAATGGCTTTTCCATACAAAATTTTCACCTCGATGGGACAATTTGTATGGAAAAGCCATTATTTTTACTTCCTAAAAAAAGTTCCTGGTGAAGTAGTTCAGTGTCATAGACTGAGCAACCCCTATCAGTTTGCGGAACGCTGTCCCTTACACCCGGTAAAGATATTAGTTGATCTTCGCGTTCTCATTGCAGTTAGTGTACTCAATCCCTAAGCTAAGCCCTAAGACCACTGAGAACTATCGCCATAATTCCTTCCAAGCTACCTTCCGCCCTTCAACTCGCGGACAAGCGTTTACACCTGTAGGTGCGCGCGCGCAGGTACCGTTACCGACACAGCCGCGGATTACGATTTACTATCGCACTCATGTTATATACTGGGTGCAGGGAAGCCACAAAAAATATGTGGTCCTAAATTCAAGAGATACAATTTTGCACGTAGTATAGTTTGTAAATCATCATCATCCTAGCCTCATCCCATATCTTTCGGGGTCGGCTACCTTATCTAGGGGATTGAACGAGGGTACTGGTTTTTACACCGAGCGACTGCCATCTGACCTCCGCAACCCAGAAGGGAAACCAGACCCAATCCTAGATTAGATCAGAGTTTTCAAGCCGCCAATGCTTAGCACTGGCCTCTGAGATGGCTTAACGACTAATATCTACGGTATTAAACGATATTAACCGGGACCAACGGCTTAAAGTGCCTTCCGAAGCACGGAAAAAGCGGCGAATAAACGTACATTTTACATTCGAAAATCGAAAAACACGACCTCCCGCTCAAGAGGCAGCGGCCCTATCCACTACACTATCGGGCTCTCTGTAGTATAGTTTGTAAAGTACCCTTATAATTCTGTATCAGTTATATTCAAGTAAACTAAAATTTGTCTGATAAGGCCGTATGGTAGGATTAACCAACATCATCAAAGATAATCAGTAAATGGCTCAATGTACTCTCCAAAGCATGAAAAATCGTCTTACAAGTTAGACAATCATGAGAGCCTGCATTATCCTAACCAGCAGGTAAGACCTCGTTATCCAACGGTGTTGCCTCTCTAAAATTATCAGTCATTAAACCAATCAGCATTTTAAGACATAGGTGTATAAAACTTCCATGCCGGTCTTCCAAGCTGGACTGGGAGTGATAGAAAAACATAGAATGGGCCAGCTGCATCTCCTCCTGGGCATGCTGTAAAAATCAGCTAAGAGATTCAAGGGCTTCAGTGTATTGCAATTTAGGCGATGGGCTGACAACCTGTCACTATAGCGATACACATTTCAGTCTAAAATAGCCCTCAAAACTTGTCAGACGTGGCGAAACGACCTTTTCTTAGGTCGTTTACGCTCTGCCTACCCCATTCGGGATAAAGGCGTGACTACATGTGTGTATGTATGTATGTGTATAAAACAAAAAAGACCTTGGATTAATATACGATTAGAAATAAGAAGTGAACACACCCTGTATTTTCTATCGCTACTGAACAATGTGATCCAATTTTATCCGCCTTTGGTTCATTTCACGCCTTTCAGATGTCGAATTTATGCTTTATTGCCTATTAAGAAATAATATCTCGGATATTTTTCTTTAAAGCCGGGAATGCGCGTAGGTTTAATGAAGAGCTATAGCTTTCTGTTAAATTAATTTGCTCGTTTTATCGCAGTATGTAAATCATGCCTTTTGCATCATAACGCTAACTTTTTCAATAATGAGTGCGTCTTAGTTACAGACAGTAAGAGAATGAAATGTGTAGGTATATGGAACTTAATAAGTATAAGGTATTTGTCTTATTATAGAATAGAAAATAATATCCTTATTTGCTCAGAATCATAGCTACAGAGTACTAATCACAGGTACATTAAAATAGAATCATTTGATCCGCCAGAGTGTAGGCATGCAAAATATTTAAACAGGTATGATGCACAAAAATACTAATAATTAATCAAACAATCATCATAATTTATAAGTTCAGAACCATCATATGACACAAAACATTTCAAATAAAATGTCTATTATATTCATATCACATTAATTATCAATTTATTAGTTATCATAGTATTATTACTAATTAAAATGTCTAAAATTACACAATCATTAAAATTATAAATCGCTACATATATTTTTACCTTTTGTCATGTCATGATGTTAGAGAAGAAATCATTCAAGTTATTAAAACATTTATCCACTAACCACTCACGCAATCTCCTTTTAAAAACTTTTGTTGTTAAAAGCCTGATTTCACTAGGAATGTACGTAAACAGACAATTGAAATCCATATAAAGATGTAAACGTAAGTATTTTATGTACCTAATCGTATGTTTTATTGATGTTTTGTCCAATAGTAGAGCTATTTAAGGCTTATCATTTGGCAGTTATTGTCAAACTATTGAAAAATGTTTTATAATCAGTACTTGAGACTAACAGCGAGTTTGAGTTCGTATCAGAAATGTGGTCAAATCCATATTTAATATTGTTCTCAATGTTGAGATCGCTTTATAAACACGAGCCTATATCTACATTCAGGTAAGGAACTATGTATGACCACTTTAGTTGTTTGCTATTTATGTGTTGTTAAAGAAATTTGGCAATCCGAGTAGTACAGGGCAAGTGTAATGTTAAAGATTTAAAAAACGCTGACTGACAAAGAAAATCTGTGTTTTTTTATTAATTTTATATCAAGCGGTAGATGCATATACTTACATAAAAATACATCGTGTAAAACTGTAGCGTCTTTACAAACCCTACTTTGTAGCCCTGTTAAACGAACGCTTAAGCTTAGTACATAAAATAGAGCAAGAGAGATAAAGCGCAGCAAACGACTATTCTCTTATAAATACATTATTGGAATACCCGAGCGTTGCCTTGAGCGAAACTTTGAGCAGAATGCTTGGTAAAGCTCCTATTGAAAGCGCTCGCTCTATCGATTCATATTATCGTAACTTACACGGTATAGAAACAAAATTATAGCTGGTTATGGTGTTTAAGTCTAGGAAAATGTTCGTGCACTTGCTTGGTTATTGTTTGAGTCCCGTATTTATAAACAGCACTTGAGACTGACAGCTAGTTTAAGTTCGTATTAGAAATGTCATTTTCGTACAATATTACCTGTCACATTCGAATTTAATATTGCTTTTAAATCAATATTAAATGTTGAATTAAATCACAGACACAGAGTAATATTTTTGACAGCCCATGTTTCTAATAATTGAAAGAAAGTTTTGTGTTTATTCGTAATCGTAACAGACAACTCAAAACTCAAACACTAACGCTAGACAGGTTGTAAATATCTTTGACGTACAAGTTATCTTTGACATACAAGTTATCTTTGACTATGAGTGACATACAGCAGGATTTTTTTTTCAGTAAGTAAAACAAATACATTTTCCATACAAATTTTCTGATTGAGTTCATCATTTTGTATGAGAAGTTCAATTGTTTTTTATCACCTGAAAGAATATTCTTGTGATGGTTGTTCAGTTTCGTTGACTGAGCAATCCCTATCAGTTTGCGGGACGCTGTCCCTTACACCCGGTATAATTTATTTACGGCAAAACTCATTGAGCCGCGGATGACCCGCAGTCCGGAAAGCTCTTGTTTATAACTATGCCCTATTCTAGCTCAGTATAAAGTATACGTATGCTGTCCTTTATATGGAGATCTATAATATGTTTTTAAGGTGAAACATAACAAAACATACATAAACATATAATCACGCCTTTATCCCTAATGGGGAAGGCAGAGCGTGAACGACCTGAACAAAGGTCGCTCCAAAACGTCTGACAAAGTTTTGAGGGTTATTTATGATACATTTGTAGGTATATTGCCGTAGTGACAGGTTGTCAGCCTATCGCATAAATTGAAATATACGGAAACCCTTAGATCCCTTAGCTGGTTTTTACAGCATGCTCGGGAGGAAATGCAGCTGGCACATTCTATGTTTTTCTCGCGCTCCCAGTCCAGCATGGAAGTAAGATAATTAAGATGAAACAGTTGTTAAAATAATGTTAGTTTGCTGATGGAGTCACTGAACTCTACAATGAGTCACTGTAAAATATGTACCTTCATAAGTACATGTCTTCTAACTGACAATAGTAACAAGAAACCACATAATATTTAGCGGAAAGTTGCTATTTTATTACTTAGCAAAAATATTTATTCAGCTAATAAAATAAACGTTACTGTATTGTTCTTACTAAAGAATTTATAAAATATGCGTGCGCAACGGGCAGTAAAAATATTTAATTACTTACCCCACAACTTACTATAAATCATCTTTACAATTTTCTCCAATCACTCATCATTAACTTTCCAAGTGAACGTCTCGTTCGGTTGTTGAAAATTTATAGCTTTTCTTTTAGCAAATACTCGTAACTGCCGGTTTATTGCATTTTATACCACTATCAGATAGATACGTTTATTACTTCGGTTATTGCTTGCTACTAACCACCTAGAAAGGCTGGAGGTAAGAGGCAACTTTCATCTTTCACCAAACAGAAACTATCATAAGTTCACTTTTTATGAAAGTAATAAATCAAATCAAATCAAAATATTTTTATTTAATTTTACAAAAGTTTTCTTAGCCTATAATCTAAGGCTGGAACCTTCCTAGTAAGTATTAAATAATACCTGTAGCACCTCCTGCTACCGCTCTTCTATGACAATTAGTTTAATATTGAATTATGCAGAAATTAGTATAATATAAAATTAATTAATAACGAAAATATTATTATTGTAATTATGTCATTTTATTTACCTACTACACTTGATGTTTGAAAATTTAATATTTATATATAATCAAATTAATGTTATCATCATATTTATACAAATTCACGCTAGTTAAAGTCATGTTTTATTGAACTTTTTCAATATCTTAAATGGCTATTGTGCTTATAATACTAATAATAAAATACATAAAATACTTTTACTTTGACTATGAATTATTATATGTCGTCATTGTTGTATGAAAGTTAATATTTAAAATAATAAAATCATTATTATCTACTTTTCTACATATATATACCAGGCCACTCAGAAAGTATTGCGATAAATAGTTTTTATATATGGCAGACTGGCCGGTTAGAATCTTTTTTGAAAATATGATTACTTGTAAGTAAAAATATGTGTGTTCCATTTTCAAAATTTCCTTCCACATTTTTTGCGAGCCAATTCAAAGTATCGTGTCTTACTGAAAAATGGATCTGCGCCGGGAACATTTTAGAGCTATGATTTTTTACGATTTCAAGTGTCGCCTGAAACCGGATGAATCGTTCGATAGACTTCAAATGGCATTTATGGATGAAAGCCCCTTCAAGGCAACCGTGTATCGTTGGTATAACGAATTTAGGCGCGGTCGACCAACCTTGGGGGATGAAGAAAGAAGCGGTCGCCCTTTGACGGCTATTACGGAAGAAAACGAGTTACAGTGTAAAATTAAATCCAAGATAATAGGCGAATTACATATCAGGAGATTCAGCACATATTAAAGATTGGATCGGGAAGCGTTCACGAGATTCTACATGGGCATCTTCGCGTGAGGAGGATAGTATCGCGCTGGGTGCCGCACTACCTCACCGACGCTCAGAAGCAGGCACGGGTGGAATGGTGCCGTGATATGCTGAACAAATTTGAAGCAGGCTCGTCTCGGCGTGTTTACGACATCGTAACAGGTGATGAGTCCTGGATTTATCAATACGATCCAGAAACCAAGCGCCAGTCGACAGTTTGGGTGTTTCAAAATGAACCAACGCCTACCAAAGTGAAGCGATCTTGAAGCGGGGGGAAGATTTTGATCGCCAGCTTTTTTAATTTGACTGGCCACTTGGCCTCAATTCCCTTACGAGATCAAAGAAGCATTAACGCCGAATGGTATACTACCAAATATTTACCAGAAGTTTTTTTCTGTTGTGAGCAACAAGCGACCAAACACAGGGCTCCGCGGACTACTGCTCCACCACGACAATGCGCCTGCACACACCGCGCTCAAAACGAGGGACTTCCTGGACAGCACACCAGTCAAACTCCTGGGTCACCCTCCTTACAGTCCTGATCTAGCACCGTGTGACTTCTTTTTATTTCCAAAAATAAAAAATCAGCTCAAGGGGATACAATTTTCGTCGCCGGAAGATGCGCTGGCTGCGTTCGAGCAGGCTGTAAACGAGGTGTCTACGGTGGACTGGAAAAAGTCTTTTGAAAACTGGTTCAGACGCATGAATCTTTGTATAAAGGCTGGTGGAGAGTACTTTGAAAAGATTTAATAAAAATATATGTACCTGTAGAACAATTTTTTTTGGTGTCGCAAATCTTTCTGAGTGTCCCACGTATTTTATAAGCATGCAGGTAATATAAATAAGTATAATATTTGATTATTTTGCGGCTAAGTTGTTTACAGCAGAATACAGTTTTGTCATAGGATTTGTTTACATAAATATTATGTAGTCAATGAAATACAGTACAAGGCAGCCCAATGGATTGATCTCTTAAGCGAAGCCCGTGACATTTACTCTCTGCCGGTATTGTCACAAGTACAGGGAAACGAGCTTTGAAAACGGTTTTTTGTAGATTAAATACATATGATCACGCCTTTATCCCTAGATACTTTATCCTTACTTCCATGCTGGGCTGGGAGAGATAGAAAAACATAGAATGTTCCAGCTGCCCTTCCTCCCGGGCATGCTGTTGAAGTCAGCAAAAGGGACTCAAGGGTTACAGTGTATTGTAATTTAGGCGATGGGCTGACAACCTGTCACTATAGCAATACATATTACAATCTAAAATTGCCCTTAATTTTTGTCAGACGTGGCGAAAGCGCCTTTTACGAGGCGTTAAACGCTCTGCCTACCCCGTAAGGGATAAAGGCGTGATTTATGTATGTATGTATGTATCCCTAGAGAAAATAACCGCTTTTATATCTGAATCCAAACTAACTTACTTACTTCGCTGACTCAGCTACCCGAAGTGGATCTTGACCTCCGACAGAAGTTGTAAATTAAATAATTAACCGATAAAAACGCTGATATTGAACACGTAAACATCTATGCTCTAATAAAATAAAACTATTTTAGCATGCTTACATGAAAAAAGTAAAATTTTAAATCAAAGCATAAATCTTTGACAAATTAGTACCAGCAATTGTAGACGATTTACAAATACCCGGTTTTGATTACCCGGTATCTGCCGGTATTGTCCATTTGCAAAGGGCGGTCGTTGCGCCCGGAACTCGTGACGTCACACGCCCGCCCCGCCCGCATAAGGACACCCTGTATGGAGTCATTTGAATACCGAACACCGCAGCTTTATGTTTCCTTTTTGGAATTTGTTCGTGTCTTGTCTTTCCAGCCTGATCTATTTGTAGGCATTTAGCTGTAGTTTTCATAAAACATTTAAATGGATTTAAGGTGTATTCTTTCTTATATTTGACGTCAAATCAAAACCTTTCTCTTAACAAATAAATTTACACCATTTACGCGTTGATGTCTTTTCCTAGCAGTTTCCTTTGTGCTGCGAAATAACAATTTCATTTATTTTTAGTTTATATGACTCCCTGAAATTATCTGAGTTAAAATAAATTAAAATTAATTAACTATTGGTAATTATATGCGTGCTTATTTGATAACTAAACTGATCTGCACTTTATGTTTGCTAATAAGCATCCCAATATGGGTTTATATTTTATCGTTCATTATTATGAAAATTGATTTCCTTATAGTTATAAGTAACTTTGCGCAATTATAAAACCTATCTATTTTACTACGTGTTTCATATTTAGTGAAAGGCTCATAAGACAACTGAATGCATAACCACGTGTTACTAAAGCTCGTATTTATAAAGCGATCACAAGATTGAGAGCAATATTAAGTATGGATTAGACAGTTTATTTTGTACTGAAATTATATTTCTGATACGAACACAAACTCGCTGTCACTCTCAAGTACTGATTATAAATACGGGTCTAAGATTTTTTTTAAAAGAAAAACACGTTTGATTATTTCGATTTTTATTACTATAGAAAAAATATTATCGATTTAGCACCGAATATACGATAACATAAGTTCAGTGCATTAGCAATATAAAAACAGAGCTTTAGCACATTTACCTGGAATCTGTGTGATTAAATTAGCTTACTTTCAGCGGTTTTACATGAGCCTTCACAATATATCTCAAGATATTTTGTATTCTTCTGAAGTCACTTTTTTGGCAGGTTTTTGGGCGAGACTCGTAGATTTGTCGTTATTTACCTTTAGAAAATACTAATATGTTATATATTTAGCTGAGCACAAGTAAAAGTATTCCGTGCTTCGGAGGGCACGTTAAGCCGTCGGTCCCGGTCACTGTCTTTGATATTGGTTGTTACTCAAACCAAGTCAGAGGCCTAATAGCTGTGCTACTAGGCGGTTTGAAAACTCTGACACCATGGTTCTTCGGGTCATTGTTTGACTCGAGAATACACTGGCTAAGAAGAAAAAGATTACTTAAAAATTTAGGTCAATAAACTCTAATCGGCCCTAGGCCCTAGTGACACATAGCACAATTACATAACATAACTTACATTTTTAATGGTCAGTTATTCAAAGATGGCCGCGTTGTCATGTTATATCAACACATGTCATCTCGTTGTGTCACACTTTCTATTTATGTAATAGTGGAAATGTATCGGACGTGGACCCATGCTGGCCTGGAAACGAGAGAAGAACATAGAATGTGCCAGCTGCATTTTCTCCCGGGCATGCTGTGGAAACCAGCTAAGGGATCCGAGGGTTTCTGTATATTGCAATTCAGGCGATAGGCTGACAATCTGTCACTACAGGAATATACAAATCTATCTTAAATAACTAACTTAATAACTCTCTAAACTTTGTCACACGTGGCCAACGACCTTTGTTGAAATCATTTAAGCTCTGCCTATCCCATTAGGGATAAGAGCGTGATTGTATGTATGGATGTGGACGGATCAATAGATAATTCAGTTGACGATGACGAGCAATATATTGAGAAGTATGTGCAGTTGAGTGAAGCATATTAAGTAAAAGTAAAAATACGCGAATGTTGTTATCATAATATAAAGTGGCCACATGTAAGTTCTTGTTGAGTTTCAGCTTTGGCATTTACATACATACATACATATAATCACGCCTTTATCCCTAACGGGGTAGGCAGAGCGTCAACGACCTAAACAAAGGTCATTCCGCCACGACTGACAAAGTTTTGAGGGTTATTTAAGACAGATTGTAGATATATTGCTGTAGTGACAGGTTGTCAGCCCATCGCCTAAATTACAATATACTTAAACCCTCGGATCCCATAGCTGGTTTTTACAGCATGCCCGGGAGGAAAAGCAGCTGGCACATTCTATGTTTTTCTCTCGCTCCCAGGCCAGCATGGAAGAATAGCTTTGGCATTTACTTAACCAAAATGTTTTCTTTTCTATATAATAATAATATTCTTAAAATTATTTTTTTGTTAGCTTTTGACATATAAACGTGTGTATGGAAAACGGACTGTTTAGTTATAGAAATTAATCTATAGTATTTCCAACTTAGTTTTAGAATAAAGGGTAAACGAAGTTTCATGAATAAATGATACGTGTTTATTTTATGTTGCGCATGCCTAGCTAAAACGTAATTTAGAAACAAGATCTTTGTTAAAAATAAATGAAATTTGTTTACCTTTATTCTAAAAGTAAGATGGAAATACTGTAGCTAGATTAACAGACTTATTTAGCATACGTTAATTTCAATACAACCTACAAGTCATAAAATTATAGACCTGGAGTCGTATTTTTGAATGCCTCGAATTATTAGAAACTAGCGACCCGCCCCGGCTTTGCACGGAAATTATCAGTATTTCTCTAGTATATTATGCATGTATTAGACATATAAACCTTCCTCTTGAATCACTCTATTCATTAAAAGAAACCGCATCAAAATCCGTTGCGTAGTTTCAAAGATTTATGCATACATAGGGATATAGGGACAGAAAAAGCGTCTTTGTTTTATACTATGTAGTGAAGTATCATTCGCATGGTAAATTGTATGAAAATCGCATGCGAGAGTTACTCTTTCGTATGCGCATTAGAGTTCGAGTGATTCAAAAATACGACTCCAGAGAAATAGTACTTTATAAAAAGCACACTAGCCACAAAAGACCGAAGCTATAAAGAAAACTGTTCCGGATTAAACTAGCTTGATTCCTCGCTTTGCCTTGTCCCACCTCAGTACGACAAGGTTTTATATGAATGTGGCGAAAAAAAGAACTAACGAAGCTAATATGCCACCAACAACGCCATTTTTGACATTAGGCGTATTGTTAAAAATCATTACTGGGTGGTAAAAAAAAACAATACGTTAATACTTAAAATTGAAAGCTAAAATATTGTGGATCTCAAATTTGTTTTTTTTTAAATACACATTTAGGCTTGTTTTTATAAAGCGGTCTTAAGATTGTTTTTGACAGATTGACAAATGTCATTTCTGATACGAACTCAAACTCGATATCAGTCTCAAGTGCTGATTATAATACGGGCCTTAGATTTGATAATCGAGTTAAAAATACAGAAGTTATAGATTTAACAGTCAAGTATATACCAAGGAGTGACGTCATACCTCGCTATTTTTATACAAACAAGCGTTTTTAACGCTTCATAAAAAGTTGCTGATTTGACTAGTTGGAAACTAGCGGCTTTTCCTTGCATGAAGCACCATCAACCACGTTCATTGAAAGCCTTGTCACCGCACCGTACCGCGCGTCGGCGCCGGCGCAGTCACGCCGCTAATGTCATTACCATGGCTTCTCGGTATGACGCCGGCGTAAGGTCACAAGATGAACTTTGCTGAGAGTTCGGTTGAATTTCGGTAACAAGATTAGAGGTTTATGATGATAGTGGCATACTGGAGACTTGGAGAGATAGTTTCTTTTATTAAGTACTAGCGATCCGCCTCGGCGTCGCACGGAAATCATTAGTGTTTCTCTACTATATTATGCATGTATTATACATATAAACCTTCCTCTTGAATCACTCTATCCATTAAAAGAAACCGCATCAAAATCCGTTGCGTAGTTTTAAAGATTTTAGCATACATAGGGATATAGGGACAGAGAAAGCGACTTGGTTTTATACTATGTAGTGATAGTCTTGTTAATATTCCGTTTTTTTTTAACTTAGGTATATATTTTTCAAACTCTTTTTGAGGGCTTATAAATAAAACACTTGTTAATAATATTTCTTGATTACAGATGGTTGCCAATTATTTTTTCACTTCAAGCCTAATTTTACGTAATTTCCGTACCATGTGACGAAACGGATATGTTCAATCAAATCCTTGAGGCCGCCTTCTCTATCATGATACTTAAGCTCGTATTTATAAAGCGATCCAAAGATTGAGAGCAATATTAAGTATGAATTTGACAGGTCGTTTTGTACTGAAATGACATTTCTGATACCAACTTAAACTTTCTGTCACTCTTGAGAGCTAATTATAAATACGGGCCTTAAACACATCACTTCCCAGAATCTCGATACCTGGCGACGACGTTTACCGAGAATCTCAAGAAAGCGGAATGTCTTAAATAAATATTCTACATTGCTCAGCGAAATTATGCATGCTGTGATATTTAAATATCGTGGCCCGTGATGACGATAATGGTTGAATTTTAGAGATAGTTCTGTCTGCGGTTTTAAATTTGGTCGTAATTTGCGGTTACAACATGACACGTAAATATTTTTGTGCTTTATTGGATCCAATAGTAATTCAGTGCCCATGCTGGACTAAGAGCGATCGAAAATATAGAATGCGCCAGCTGCTTCTCCTCCTGAGCATGCTCTAAAAACCAGTTAAGGATTTCGAGGATTTCAGTACTGTATTGTAATTTAGGCGAAAGGCTGACAAACTATCACTGTAGCAATACGATACACTCTTCGTACTTTCTGAAATTACCTCCAAACTTTGTCAGATATGGCGAAAGTGCCTTTTACTAGGTTTTTTAATCTCTACCTTCTTTGTAAAGGTGTGATTGTGTAAATATGTAAATTTCTGGATACTAGATGTAGGAATCAATACTTTTTTCTAGAACCTATGTGACCCTGAACTGTACTAAGTTGCACAATCCCGTTGTTGGGTCGCTAGTACTCGTATAATGTGCAGGCGCAAGTTCGATAGGTTAGCCGATACACCGCGCGCTAACGAGCTACAAGCGCACGCGCAGCCTACCGCGCTGCTCTGAAGATCCTATACAGGGGGACAGACCTGGGTTATACAGGGAAAATTCTGATAGATTTAAAAAAATATACTTTTTTTTAGTACATTGAACATACTCCGAACTCTAGTAAGTATATTATATTACGCAGGGGCACAGAGCTAGGTGACAACCCGCGCAGCCTAGCTGGCAGTGTATCGGCCTGCTACGCAGACGGTAACGGTTTCAATTCTCGGCCGGGGCAGAAATTTGAATGATGAAGTTTAAATGTCTTTTTCTGGGTCTGTGTTATTTGTGGTTTTTTCTGTGTATGTCCATGGCACCCCGATATAGGGAATCCTAGTCGGGGCCATAAGTGTGATCGTGTATAGGTTCTTTTAATAAAACCTATCTGACACTGAACTGTACTAAGTTGCATAATCCCGTTGTTTGGTCGCCAGTATATAGTGCAGGCGCAAGTTCGATAGGTTAGCCGATACACCGCGCGCTAACGAGCTACAAGCTCACGCGCAGTCTACCGCGCTGCTCTGAAGCTCGGGTTCCTATACAGGGGTACAGAAATATAAGGCCCGTATTTATAATCAGCTGTCCGGAGTGACAGTGAGTTTGAGATTTTATCAAAAATGTAATTTCAGTGCAAAACGGCCTGTCAAATCCATACTAAACTGACAGCTAGTTTGAGTTCGTATCAGAAATGTCACATCAGTACAACGTGGTTTGTCGAATATATACGTATACTTAGTATTACTCACGTATAATATTGAAGTCGCATTTTTGCAAACGCCATACGATGATGATCATGATATTACTTAAGTTGGTATGAGTATAGTGAAAGGTGTACTAAGATCTACCAGTTTATTTTATATTTTTTTAAATATATTTTGAGCTAATTACAAAAGAAAAAAGATCATATACGGATAGATAGAATACCTAGACAAACATTTATTTTCATTTTATTGTTGTAAACACTGTAAAAATATGAGCAATACCACGTAGTAAAATCACCTCTATATCCCAGGAGAGCTCTCCTATTCATTTCGCTACAAATCGGAAGAAATCTAACATAGAACAAGTCCAGCTTGATCTGGCATTCCGACCACGAGGGAAGAGGATTGTTTTCATTTAACAAAGTAATAAAACTACGAAAAAAGTGAGCTTTTCCTTATTAATATTATCCTCTATATCCCAATAGGTCCCATTAATTTCGCTACAAGTCGGAAGAAATCTAACACAGAACGGAACAAGTTTAGTTTGATCTGGCATTCCGACCCTGAGGCCAGAGGATTGTTTTCATTTAACAAAAGAATAAAACCTTAAATTTAAATTTATCCACCCTAAAAATAGGAGAATTCTCCTATTCATTTTGCTATAGTCGGAAGAAATCTAACACGGAACAACTCCAGCTTGATCTGGCATTCCGACTCTGAGGGCAGAGGCGGCTATTTTTAATTTAAGAAAATAGAAAAACAATGAATCCAAAAAATTAAGCCTTACCTAAGTAATATCATTCTTATATCCCAACCAACAGAAGAGCTCCTTTACTCATTTCATCACATTATATCACCTAGCTGTAAAAGGGGTAAAACTTCAGTCTTATCTGGCATTGCAGCCCCTAGGACTAAGGCTTGTTTTCATTTACCAAAATAATAAAACTATAAATTCTAATTTACCTACCCATTGGATAGTTCTCTCCTATTCATTTCGCTACAGTCGGACGAAATCTAACTCAGAACGAAACAAGTTTAGCTTGATCTGGCATTCCGACCCTGAGGGTAGAGGATTGTTTTCATTTCACTCTACATTGTTTTGTTATTATCATTTTAGCATCATCCTTTAAAATGAAGCTTTACTGTATATATCATCCATATATACTGAAAGAAGAAGTCTCCTACTCATTTCATCACATCACCCCGCTCTAAAATGAAATCTAAGATGGTACAACTTCAGTCTTATCTGGCATTTCGACCTCTAGGGCTAACGATTGTTTTTATTTATCAAAATAATAAAACGATAAATTCAAATTTATCCACCCCTTATACCCCTATAGGTGAGTTCTCCTATTCATTTCGCTACAAGTCGGAAGTAATCTAACACGGAACAAGTCTAGCTTGATCTGGCATTCCGACCCCGAGAGCAGAGGATTGTTTTAATTTCACTCTACATTGTTTTGCAATTTATTATAGTAGATTATAGAACTATTTGTTTGAGTACCTAGATTTACTTAAGATCTTCTTCTGTCATACGGGTATCGACCTAATTGATCCGAAGAACCGTGGTGTCAGAGTTTTTAAAGGGGTGTAAGATTTTGATGTCTCGTATTAAATAACTTTTAGACGAGAGATTTAAAATGACTTAAAACAAAAGATGTACTCGTTTCACTTATAAATACTAAGTGCGTTTCTTACAGGCTTCCAGTTTTTTAATCATTGGACAGCATTTATGATAATATAATATTCCTAGTCAACAGTCCATACATTTGTCGTCAACTCTAAGTTATATCCATTAAAATGTCGTTAAGATATCGTGGTGAGTGGTTACCACGCCTGTTCTGTCACAAAAACACTTCCCTAATATCATCTTAATATACGATAAAAGAATTTTATTCACTTTTTGTGAAAAACATGTCCATTATACCAAGCAGCGGAAAATTATTTAAACTGAATTAACAATTTTACTGGCCAAGGACGGAATACGCGTCTGCAAACAATTTTTAGAACAATTCAAATGAAAAAAGTTTTAAATTGTTTCCAAATTGACGTTCTAGCAGGACATCCTGTCAAATAACATAACATGAATAGACTTATTCCTTATTCGTAGCATGAATATGAATATTACAATCAGCGTGACATTAAATTTGCTCTAAGTCATTGTGAGATTTACCTTAGCGTACCTATACGGTTTATTCAGAAATTACACATATCTATAGAGTCTATAGAGATAGGTAATTATCTGTTTATAGTATAGATATATAATTGCTCAACTCAATGAAGACTGATGTGCACACTCTTCTAATATTTCCCGTAAGATTGATGCATTTTAAATAGCTTCAATTAATCCGTTACATTACTAAGCGATGTGAATACAAGCATAAAAAGAACAATACAATACCTATAACATATCTTCTTCATATTACTTGGGGAATAAGTGTAAATAGTTGTATAAGTGCAGCTTTAATTGCGTGCAATTCTGACGAAAGGTTCTAAGCACTTACAAGACAAGAGCTTACAAGAATTAACTGTCGGCATGTGCTCTTGTTAAAATTCTTCACAAATTAAGCAACGGGTACAAATAAGTACCTTCCTTTCGCCGTTCAACCTGCCAGTGCTTACTTAGTGGGTTCGATTCTATGTACCACCGGCTAAAACTAAAATTAAAATCTATGTGTCACTTTCAAAATAATTAAATGGAAAAAAGACAGGCGATTTGTGCGCTAGATTTTGACGCGCTTTTGCACGTTTCCCAGTATTTCTGTCAATTTTATCCGCTATTTTATATATGTTAATATAACAGCGAAAAAAAATGTCAGATAACGCATAAAACCACCGACTGTAAATCAAAAACCGAAGAGAATAGATCTCCCGTCCTTTTCCAAAGTTTTTAGTCTGAAAGTGACAAATAGATTTTAATTTTAGTTTTAGCTGGTAAATCTAGAATCGAGCCCAGTAACGATTAAAAAGTGTGCAAAAGTTTTACAAAGTAATTTGTAACGGAACAAGAAACAGTTTTCATTGATGACGTGGAAAATAAATAAACACGAGAAAATTCTGGACGTCATGTACATAAAAAAAATGTTTATTGAAATTCATGAATGTACTTCTTTTGGAAATCAGATCGAAAATTTTGTAACGAACGATTAAACTTTTAAGGATGAGACCCAAATTTGTTCGTCAAAGTTATTTGTTCTAGATTCTGGTCAAATTTATTTGTTAAAAATCTATAACATTTTTTTTTTATTTATGAGACTGAGCTGTCCCACTGCAGGGCAAAGGCCTCTCTCCCTTCCTTCCACTTATAACAAATAACTTTAAATAATCTACCACTTAATACGCATACCTTTAGAACCTATGTATTAATTTAATAAAATCAAATTATTTATACACAACACCTAATTACATATTGTAAAAGTTCATTACAACAACTATAATTAGACATTATGGCATATGACCGCACACCGTTGCAAGTAAATTTCGTCATAACAGAATAACTAATGTAATTATATTCTGAGACCATGACGCGTGAGAGCAACTCGCTTTTCAATTACCCTTAGAAAGTGACCTTGCAGCCGCTTTCCTTCTCGTGGTATAAACTTTGAATAGTTATTAATGTTGCAACATTATTATGCTTATGGACATTTTATGGGTAATACAGTGAAATTGTCATACATGTCTCATCTCTATAACCAGCATGCGAGACGTTGGGATACCTACATTATAACTAATAGTAGGTATGAAGTGGCAATAAGATTAGAAGATGGTTTGCTATCTTGTTAGTATTAGGTATTTTGTAAAAATAAGCTTTTCTTTTAAAGACAGTCGATTATCGACTTCAAAAGAGAGCTATCTTTTTTGCTTTAAGTGCCCGGCTGAGTAATAATAAACTAGTTTTTTTTGCCTGCTCTGCGCTAGGCGGTATGCCCGCCCAATCATCATTCCATAGGCAGCCAATTTGAGCCCGAGTGAGCCATTCGATGGGAATCAAAAATAGTGCATGCGTTGCAAGAGGGGTGGTTGCTAATACAGACATAATCTGACGGGTTGGCCCCCGTATCACGCTTGCGGCATTAGACGTTGGCAAGCGCAGATCTTTTTATACGATACAACCAAGCAAATTACGTATAGATATTTCGTCTTGTTTCAAGACAATATTAGTTCATATTTTTTCTAAATAGTTTTCATTAACTAGATATACCACATTAAGAACCTTATGTTAGATAACATTTGCGACGACGCCGACAAATCGCATAAATATTCGATATTTTAAATGGGTTCTTTTATTTGATGGAAAGTATTTAAATGTCCACGTCTCTTAACCTCTTGTCTAGTCGTGCTATGCAATATTTTAAAAATACGAGAAGTTTTTTAATACAAATACAGATAATTGTAGCTGTCAAAACTCTTGGCAGATGGTTTCTCGGCATGATGTGCCTTGGTAAGCTGGTCTCGTTGTATCGATAATGGCGCTCTCACGAAGATCTGCGCGAACGCAGCCGCGGTTTTTTCGCCCTAAGCTGACGTAGCGTGACATTATCCAGACGGCTAGAGGAATCTTATTTATAGTACAAACAAGATCTATTTTTATTTGTGTTTCTTTGCTATTAAAGTGTAATAATCGGTCATTTGTTTTGTTCTTCGTCTCAGTTTCATGTTACTTTGTTCTCACAGTTTAATCGCTGTTAGGTTTTTGTTTACGTACATACATTAAATTCTACCTAGCGACCTAGCAGTTAGCCGAGTGTCAACGGTTTAATAGATGGTATTTTCTTTACAGTCTGAGAAATAGTATTGCAGGATATTATAGAATCATATTTCTGTAGTGCAAGAATATCAGCTTAAATAAGTTAGAGCTTCGAGTTCATTTACTAGCTTTCACAGCATATCTGGGAAAAACTTCTAGAAGTTTTCCTGTTTAGTATTTACTCTATATCAACTTTTTTCGCAAGACGTGGTGACATAACGCCTTACGTGCCCATACAGTTTCACCAGACTAGTTTAAATGCTTAGAGAGATCAACACATTCCACGACTTTAGTTTCTCAATCTGTAGCGCTTTAATTAATTTCGTGTTTGAAGAATGCGATCCAAAGGAGCAAGAAAGCTAGAATTCATCCAATCAAGCGGGAACACCTCCAAAAGAAGCAAGCTGGCTTGCTGCTGCTGCTAGTACATACTTTGTAGCCTGTACGTAGATCACGCAACCTCTACAATCTTTATAAAAGAAACCTCACTTAACTTTTTTGTACATTCTGTTAAAAGTAATAAATATCAATTTCGTTAAGCAAATACATTTTATATTTGTGGTAATTTTACAGCTTACAATTGCAAAGTTAACCTTTTTCACCTTCCGCGTATTATGAACTGAAATCAGACTAAGCAAAAGCTTTTGCTGCGCTCAAAACTTCCATAAACGAAGATTTTTTGTACATATTACAGGGTAGATTGACTAGTGCAATCTACTGTAACCTAGGTCTGCGGCTGTTGGTATTTCATGCAGCATCTCGAGATAATAATCTAGATAAGATGGTAGTCTAGTCTAGCTGATCGACATTATAGGAGATCGCGTTGTGATGTAAATCTTGGAACGTGCAGATGGTTTTAACAACACATATTATTATAATGCGTCTCAAGTAACAAGGCTACTTATGAATGAATACTGTGATAGGTAATAACTAATCAAAACCGAAAAATTATACCTACTTTCTATCTAAAGATTGAAATACAATGATAATTTTACCATATTATTATGTATAAATTTTGTGTTAATAAAAGATTTTTATTTAAAATCTCCGTTATCCTATCACAGATGCAACCTTCCTAATGCATGAGGACTTGTCTTCCTTATCCTAAAGCTGTCCTTCCTTATGTTCTTGTGACTTGCGATCTTCAGTATAAAAGAAAACCCTTTGTCATACATAATTCATCGAGCATTCAAATGTCCGAGACATCTAAGTATACAAAACAGACATTTTGAACATACCCGGACATAGAGGGCTTTACCACCTAAACACGGTCTTTGTTTAGCATTGTATAATGCTAGTATGATACTGGCAACTCCTTGTCCATTATACTAATATTATAAATGTGAAAGAGATTCTGTCTGTTGCTCTTTCACTACTAAACGACTGAACCAATTTTAATTAAATTTGGCAGCTCGATATTGTACATAGGTTCTCCTGTAAAAGGGGTAAAATATGTCTTTCTCACGGGAATTAAGCATGTATTTCTTTTTCACGCGTTATTTTGGTACTCTTGAAATAACTCATACGCTATATTTACCACGCAAACATACCTCATTTATGGATTTTTCCCCATTTAGCCGCGGGTAAAATCGCGGGCGGAAAGGTGGGTAGCATTGTTTAATCTGTGTTGGTATGATACTGGCAACTCCTTGGCATGCCGGCAGAATACATAAATAATAATGCACCTTCCAGATTGCATCCAGATAGGATCAGGTCGCCCCCGGGACTACCGCCGGGCGGCTTCAGCGTCCCGTTTATCCTGCAACAGGCAGATTATAAATTGTATCCTTTGTCTGTCTAATACTAGTTGGGATCACAGAGAAAATTTGCTCTAGGGTTTAATGGGATAAGCACCGTAATTAAAATTAAAGGTATATCTTTGTTAATAACTGTTCTACAGTTCTTTGTTTTCGATTCTGGGTCTCTCTTTATACTTATGTTACATAAAATGTACCAGAGGTGTTTTGGCATATTAAGACAATGAGGTGATAATCTGAAACTACTGCAGAACATGATCCTTTTGGAAAAGTCCTCAAAGACAAATGTGCATAGAATACCATTGGATGCTCTGCTTACCTAAGCGTAAACGCAATATAAGGAGCACGCAACATTAAAATTGTAACTTTAAATGTTTAGTTTCACCCGCGTGACCTTGCGAAAGCTTCATATAAACTTAAACGTGCATAAATATATCCTCATATACCCCAGACTGTCGTCGGCAGGTTATTAAGTCCAAGCTAATAAATGTAGAAGTAAACCAGGGAATCTTCGAGGTTATCGCCATCAAAACAGATTTATTTTGATGATTTAGAGATATCGATTTACTTTTGTATTACATTACATACATACGTATCACGCCTTTATCAATAATGGGGTAAGCAGAGCGTTAACGACCCAAACAAAGGTCGTTCCGCCACGTTTGACAAAGTTTTAAGGGTTATTTAAGATAGATTTTTAGGTCTGTCAGCCCATCGCCTAAATTACAATATACTAAAAACCTTGGATCCCTTAGCTGGTTTTTACAGTATGCCCGGGATGAAATGCAGCTGGCATATTCTATGTTATTCTCTCGCTCAGGCCAGCATGGAAGAATTACTTTAAGACGTAGCAAAGTATTTTCTTAAGGTCATATTTTTTTGGTGAGTGTCACGTTGACAGTACTCATTTACATTTTCACTAGCTTAATAAATATTATGAATTTTAAAATTAAAATCATAGAAAATATATCTTTCAAATTTATTTGACATAATGGCTTTCTTGATTAATTAGACGTATTAGTCAAAGAACTAATTAAGCAATAACAACTTCCTTCCGTTATCCATTTTTGAATCAAATAGTTAGAACACAAGGGACTTTGTGAGACATCATCATTGTTTCCATTTACAACCTTGTGTTGTGTATAAAATAGATACATACATACAATCACGCCTTCATCCCTAATGGGGTAGGCAGAGCGTAAACGACCTAAACAAAAGTCGTTCCGACACGTCTAATAAAGTTTTCAGGTTATTTAAGATAGATTTGTAGGTATATTGTTGTAGTGACAGGTTGGCAGCCTATCGCCTAAATTACAATATACTAAAACCCTCGGATACGTTAGCTGGTTTTTACAGCATGCCCGGGAGGAAATGCAGCTGGCACATTCTAGGGTTTTCTTTCGCTCCCGGGCCAGCATGGAAGAATTACATTAAGACGTTGCAAAGTATTTTCCAAACGTCATTTGTTTCAGAGTGTCACGTTGACAGTACTCATTTACATTTTCACTAACTTAATAAATATCATGAATTTTAAAATAAACATCAGACAAAATATATTTTTTCAAAAATATATTTGACATAATGGCTTTAGACGTATTTGTCAAATAACTAATTAAGCAATAATATCTTCCTTCCGTTATCCATTTTTGAATCAAATATTTACAACACAAGGGACTTTCTGAGACAAAATCTTTGTTTCTATTTACAACAAGGTTGTGTATAAAATATTGTAGTTGTAATAATTATTATGTACATCATGTATTTCCGTTTCTTTGTGTGACTCCACTATTGTATATGGTCAAGCAAGCATTATTACAAATAAGCAGACATCATTATAATAAAGATTAGGACTTGACATTTAATTCTTATATTTTAGTATCTAATATTTAGATCATTATTGCCACTATGAAAATAATTCCTTCCATGCTGGCCTGGGAGTGTGAGAAAAACATAGAATGTGCCAGCTGCATTTCCTCCCCGGCATGCTATAAATACCGGTTAAGGGATCCGAGGGTTTTAGTATATTGTAATTTAGGCGATAGGCTGACAACCTGTCACTACAGCAATATGCCTCCAAATCTATGTTAAATAACCCTCAAAACTTTGTCAGACGTGGTGTAACGACTTTTGTTTGGGTCGTTTACGCTCTGCCTACCCTTATTAGGGATAAAGGCGTGATTTTATGTATGTATCTATTTTATACACAACACAAGGTTGTAAATGGAAACAATGATGATGTCTCACAAAGTCCCTTGTGTTGAAACTATTGAATTCGAAAATGGATAACGAAAGGAAGCTTTTATTGCTTAATTAGTTATTTGACTTATACGTCTAATTAATCAACAAAACCATTATGTCAAATATATTTGAAAGATATATTTGGTATGATTTTTATTTAAAAATTCATGATATTTATTAAGCTTGTGAAAATGTAAATGAGTACTGTCAACGTGACACTCTCCAAAAAAATATGACCGTAAGAAAATACATTGCAACGTCTAAATGTAATTCTTCCATGCTGGCCTGGGAGCGTGAGAAAAACATAGAATGTGCCAGTTGCATTACCTCCCGGGCATGCTGTAAAAACCGGTTAAGGGATCCGAGGGTTTCAGTATATTGCAATAAACAATATAATTAGGCAATGGGCTGACAACCAGTCACTACAGTAATATACCTACAAATCTATCTTAAATAACCCTCAAAACTTTGTCAGACGTGGCGGAGAGACCTTTGTTCAGGTCGTTTACGCTCTGCCTACCCCATTAGGGATAAATGCGTGATTATATGTATGTATGAAATATTTAGATCATTATTGCCGCTATGAAAATAAAAACATGATAAGGACATTGATAATTATATTATCACACATATCGACACGTATATTTAACTTGACTCTCGGCTTCTCCAGCGCTATATTTATATGTTTTTAAAACGCTTCCAGTCCAGCATTGAGTAATTGAGTTCTTCTTATACCTACATAATTCGAAGACTTGTCTTTTAGATACGTTAATTATAATAGTTGATCATAAAAATATTCTCAGCGTTGTTCACATTATAATATCAAGTAAAATTATAACCAAGTGCACATCGTAAGCAGCTCCTTTACAATGATATTCCATTACAAGATCGACGGCTAAAGATAACAGTGTCGTTATAATAATGACATAATAAAAATAAAAGGAAAAGCCAATTATAGCCATGTCTTATAATGACATAAATTAATTACTTAATTGGCGTTTTTCTTATGATAATAAGTACAATGTTATACTTTGTCTACCTTCGAGGAAAATGGGACTAAATGAGGATCGCAGGGCTATGATGCGAACTTCGTTTTGTCTACAGATTATGTCTTTCGTTGCGCACTTCACAACGGGAAATGACAGGTATTAATCATAGTGAAGTATGCAACGCGTGAAGACAAATCGAAGTCATCATAGCCCTGTCAAGCCCTGTCAAGTCTATCATAGCCCTGCTAGATACATATATGTTTTGTCTATTTTTTTTGGCCCTTTTATATAAAACAATAGATAAAATTAAGTATCGAAGCAATTTTCTACTATCTGAAATTCATCATAATGCAAAAAACAAGCACGATATCGTAAAAAATAAATAATAAAATATTTTCTATTAATAACGTATAAATTAAGCCCATATTGCACTAAACCTAAAGGAGTATAAAATTATAACAGTAAAACAGTTCCTGCTTATCGATACTTATACTAATCCCATGATTTACAAGCTGAAATGGCCTTAGATGCTATAACTCATACTGGTATTAATCAGATCCAGGATGGAGTGATGCTGTCCATGTCTACAGTAAAAAGTAAAATGCCGTTACTCCGGTCCAATTAAAGGAAAAAATCTCTAATCCACATTTAAACACAATAATTGTAAATTAACACTGTTTGTCTGAGTGTACCCTTTACGATATTGATAAACGTTTTACGTTCGTCTAGCTAGACTGCATTTCAGTCCGGAATCATAATCTATAGTGTCACTGGGTGAGTATTCCCGTAGGAATAAGATAAGTAAATAGAAGCTTTTATTAATTTTTTCACATTGCACATAGCGTTTCTAACTTAGATATTGCCTTTGTGTTTATCAGAAACAATCAAAGAAGGTAAGTACCTAAGTAAGTATCAGAATAGATAGTTAGGTACCTCATGTGAAGTCACCGAACGCTTAGCTAGGTACATAATAAATAAAAACTGGCCGGTGGACATCCTGCACATATGTTGCGCGTGCGACGCAACCGGTAGATCAACACATTTTCCAGGAAATTGCGTCACAGAAAAAGAAATTTCTGGGAAAAATCTGCACGGGGGTCGAAGACATCGTTGCGTAGATTGTTAGTTGGCAACTCTGACATCTATTTGAGATAATATAGGTATCAATAAAAAAAAACTTTTAACTGCTTCCGTGGTCTACTGGCTAGTGCCATGGACTCCTGATCGGGGGAACACAAAGTTGATATTTGAGAATTTATCACTTTGTGAATTTTTCCCCAGTTTGGTTAGGACATTGCAGGCTGAATCACCTGATTGTCCGAAAAAGAAAAAGATTTCGTGCTTAGGAGGGCACGTTAATCCGTCGGTCCCGGTCGCTGTCTTTGATAGTGGTCGTTACCCAAACCATGTCAGAGGCCTGATAGTTGTGCTACTAGGCGTTTTAAAAACTCTGACACCAGGGTTCATCGGGTCGATAGACTCGATACCCACTCGACAGAAGAAGAAGAAGAATAAAAAAAGAGCCACTCTCGAAGTAAGTGGCTTATTTTCTTTTTCCTGTCGAGTGGGTATCGAGTCTATCGACCCGATGAACCTTAGTGGCTTAAAATTTAAATACTTCTATTGTAAGTAAATTAGATATCTAGAAAGCCTACAACAAACGTATTGTTATAGTAATTTTCCGAGAGTATCAAGTGACCGGAAATAGGTGTTTATTACGCAGTAGTGAACATCCTAATTACTTTCTCTCACAAGAATTAAGTAACACAGTACAACATAATAGCTCAACTAACTTTACTATGCAGGAAACAATAACTTCAAATTTACTGTTATGATCGAATCTACCGCAAAATGAAAGGTACAGCAACACTCATAAGCGTCTGCTACACGTATTTTCTATACATAATATTAATACACGACGCACTTACTTAGAAAACTAAGGGCCGTATTAATAAACATCACTTAAGTAGTAATACTGACAGCTAGTTTGAGTTAGTATCAGAAATGTCATTTCCGTACAATATGACCTGTCAAATCCATACTTAATATTGCTCTCAATCTTCAGGTAGTTTTAAAAATACGAGCCTAAGAGAACATTACTTCATCTTTCGGATGATTTGATTTGAAAATTATGGGGATTTTGCGAAAACAAGGATAGTTAGACAATGGTGGAACCATTGTCAAATCATACTGGAAAATGGTATTTTTGCGGAAAACTCGTCGTTCTAGTAACATTTGATGTCGTAATAAGAACGCTGATTGGTCAGTTACCGTGCCCAAAAAATATTTCCTCTGATTGGTTAACGTTTTAATGTCAAGGATAATTAACCAATCATAATAAGATTAAATACATACATACATACATATAATCACGCCTTTATCCCTAATGGGGTAGGCAGAGCGTAAACGACCCAAACAAAGGTCGTTCCGCCACGTCTGACAAAGTTTTGAGGGTTATTTAAGATAGATTTGTAAGTATATTGCTGTAGTGACAGGTTGTCAGCCCATCGCCTAAATTACAATATACTGAAACCCTCGGATCCCTTAGCTGGTTTTTACAGCATGCCCGGGAGGAAATGCAGCTGGCACATTCTATGTTTTTCTCTCGCTCCCAGGCCAGCATAGAAGAATAAGATTAAATCAGTAAGTAAAAATCTATCCAATCAGAGTTATGGACATGAAATGTTACTAGGGCGATGAGGTTTTACAATGGTTTCAGCATTGTCAAATTATCCAAATTTTCGAAAAATCCCTAGGATTTTCGCGAAGATTCGAATTATCAAATTATCCTACGACAAGTATATTTAGATGGGAATATGACTAAAACGGCCGACGCAAGAGTTCAAAAGCAAAAGCGGCAAAGCTACACTGGTCAAACAACTACATTGTATTTTAAAATTATTGCTATAACAGAATTTTACGTTCAACCATCTCTGCCTATTACAAGTGATGAACAACGCAATATGAGATAACATCTCATTAAGACATATAATTTCATAATTTACATAATACAATATAACATAAAGCTGATTATGTAAAGTACGGCTGTAACTAGAGTATAAATTCACACATTTTGAATGAAATATAAATGTTCTCTCATTTTGATGTTAGGTACAATAAATTTAAATATTCGTTTGAACATGACTTGCAAGAAATACTTAATTATTTTTGTATAAGTCTCTTCCCAGTGTTATCTTGTTAACGTAAACCAACACATATTGAAGTAGTAATATTTTTATCATCAAATAACTTTTATATGTGGAATATGTTTTAATTACAGTTACCTAAGCATTGTACCTACCAACATCTTCAATACGTTTTTAAATGCCAGAAATAATAATAAAATGCTATAGTTACACGTGGAGTCTGTTGCTAACTATCAAATCTTGATAGACCATAAAACTAGCCAGCAATCAAATAGGTGTTAAAATAATGACATAATTTGCTACCATCAAGCTCATTCTCTAATGTCTTCATAATATCCTTCTAATGATGGGTTTCAATCCGCGAATATCGTTAACCATAAATATTTTGTGTTTATTTGAATTTCGCAAAATATAAATCTTTGGCAAACATTTTCTTTCGCTCGCGCTTGCGTTTTGTTAGCACACTTCTACAGCGATGATATATTTATTAATTACTTTATTTGGTTGTGTATGTGTTTTTCGGTTTTCAAAATAAATATGTACGTTTATTCGGCACTTTTTCCGTGCTTCGGAAGGCACGTTTAGCCGTTGGTCCCAGTTAATATCGTTTAATACCTTAGATATTAATCGCTAAGCCATGTCAGAGGCCAGTGCTAAGCATTGGCAGCTTGAAAACTCTAGGATTGGGTCTGGTTTCCCTTCTGGGTTGCAGAGGTCAGATGGAAGTCGCTCTGTGTAAAAACCAGTACCCTCGTTCAATCCCCTAGATTAGGTAGCCAACCCCTTGAGATACGGGATAAGGCTAAGGAGATGATGTCGATTTTGTTATTGTCAGTTTTTTTTTCAGATAATAAAATACAACAGAAAAAGTAATGTGAAGTATGTGATTTATGCTCAAACTGGCAAACATTTCACGAGACACATGGGAAAAAAATGGCTTTCCATACCCAATGTGCTGTCAGCTGGTAAATTTAATTTATATGGGCGATCAACTTTTTTTTTCAACATAGGTTCTTTGGATAACTATTATTTTTCAGTTATACTCTGTATAAAACAAAATAAAGAATTAAAACCGTTAATTATTGTTAAACTACCAAAGGCAGGCAGCTACTCAAAAACTTTTGTACTCAATTCATTCGCTGTAAACAAGCTTGTTATATCCTTTAAAGGTTTGCCATCGCTGGTGTGAAGCATTACTTTTTTACGCTTGCACCTAGTCCAGTCAACAAGGAGATTGACCACGAAACAAAATGAGTCTGTTAAAAAACGAAAAACAAAACACGATCACACTCATAGCCTCCACTGGAATTCCCTGTATCGGGGTGCTAAGAACATGATTGGTAAATGCAAAAGGCATAATCCGCGAAATGTCCTTTTAATTCGACCAATGAGCGTATAAAACAACCTATCCGCGGACTGGCAAACATGAAACAATTTCTATAAACTTAAAAGAGAAGCATCTTCTTATAGACTGGATTAAAGTATTAAAGTATCCGCGCGTGACGTCACTCTGCCCGCGGCTATGATAGAGCGGTGTAGACTAGACTGATTCGATGCGCGCACGCCTCATAACCGCCATTACGCGGAATGGACTTCATTAGGACGACCACGCGAGAAGCACGGCCAAATGTCTTTATTCAGTGGAAGAGCATAAGCTACCTCAGGGAAATGGTTTAGCGCATCCTTATCCGTATCCGCGCGTGACGTCACTTCACCCCAGGCGTAAAGTAGGCTGATTCGATGCGCGCGCGCCTAATGACCGCAATTACATGGAATGGACTTCATTAGGACGACCACGTGAGAAGCACGGGCAAATGTCTTTATTCAGAGGAAGAGCATAAGCTACCTCAGGGAAATGTTTTAGCGCATCATATCATACATTAGATAATTGTAGAGAATAGTATTCGCGCGTGATGTCACTTCACCCCAGGTGTAAAGTACGCTGATTCGATGCGCGCGCGCTTCATGACCGCCATTACGCGGAATGGACTTCATTAGGACGACCACGCGAGAAGCACGGGCAAATGTCTTTATTCAGAGGAAGAGGTTAAGCTACCTCAGTGTGTATATCGTCGTCAATCTACTGCCGTACGTATAGAGCAACGCCTAGATGCAACTTTACTTAACTCTATTTTGTTTGAAGACACTACTACATCATTGCAAAAATCCTACGTTTACGTTACTTAAATAATTGTAAAATTTCTCAACTTTGCGGCTTGAGAAACAAACTATTTAGATTAAAACGAATTAATTGAAAATTCCACATAGTCTAATATGTTCGAATCGAAAACATTTTCTTTATTTCATACTAGTTATTGTAGGCATTATGTGTCTCGGTTCCAGTGATAATTTTACAACTGTTCAGTAAAATAATTAACCTAGATGAGTTCCTCTTTCATTAAATTTCCTAGAATTACTAGTAGAGATAAAGATAAGGTAATAAAACAACCATTATGTTCAGCTTCTTGCAATCTTCATAAAGTTCTACAATGAAATTTAAAAATAACTACTAATAGCTGTGTTAATACTTGGGTACGATGATCGATATCAATAAATGGACACGGCACCGTTGACGGTACTGTGGAAGAAATAACCTATGAAAATCAATGAAAAATCATATGGCACGCTTTTTCACTTGCCGGCACGGCATTGATTCCCACCGGTACATGTGTTTTGTATTTGTACGAAACATGCGCGGGTGTGTGTGTACGCTCAAATTGGAACTAGATGGACGTTATTGGGACATTCCATGTCGTTGCCGTGCCGGCACCGGCTCCGTGCCGTCTAGTGGAAAAAACGCCCGATGAGCAATCGAATAGCTATGATTAAGTCTAATACGATTTTGATATTTTACATCCATGGCAGTAAGTTATTTGATTCCTTACTTACATTAAAAACAAGTAGTTATGTACTTTTACAAATATTAAATAATACAGGGTGTGTTACTTTTAGTTTTGGCTATAGCGGATCCAATCATATTTGCTTGTTACGGACACAATTTGGTACACGATGATGCCGTGTAAGTATCAATTTTGGTGTCAATGGTGTGCGAAAGCAGCCTGTTAAAGCTCCCATCATGAGAGCATGACGCGGGCATTCGGCCGGATGCGCCCCGCTACGCCGCCTGCATTGTGAGGTTTTTATCCTCATCAGTGTGATTGGTCTTCATTCAGGGTGCCTATTTGTGTATCTACAGGGTTCTGAATGAACAGGTGAATTTGATAGAGTTTAGAATGTATGTTACGAATTGTGGATGCCGCCACGATGTTATTTTGTTTAAAATTATATTATAAACTGCTAAAGCGTAGTTGCTTGTAACTTGAAAAATAAACAGAAACTTATAATTTGTTATATAATCTACCTAGTAATAGTAAAATACTTAGTTTGCATTTTAAATACACTTAGGCTCGTAAATATAAAGCGATCTCAATATTGCGATTGACATTAATATTAAGTATGGATTTGAAAGGTCCTTTTGTACTGAAATTACATTTCTGATACGGACTCAAACTAGCTGTCAGTCTCAAGTGCTGTTTATTATTACGGGCCTGAAAATCAAACAGAGACTTGAGTAGAAGTCTGTATACGGGCTTTCATTTAGTGCACGTTAAAAATCTAAAGAGCCCTTGAAATGCAAACACCCTGTACCTGTCTCGATACGTACTAGAAGTAATTTTAGTAAGGCAAGTTTACAAAGTGATGGAATCTTCTCTTATTTATTTTGTCGGTGCCTTTATTACCAGAAATGAGTCGCAGTTTTTGTCCGCCTGGTGCCACTTCTGGGGCACCTTATTAGTCTAATGTAACAGGAGGTTTTTTATCACATTTCTTACAGCCATTACACAATAATGCCGTTAACCGGCGATTTAAATCATTATTGGTGCCCGTAGCAAGTGTCTAATTCTATAAGTGGTAATTTCGATGTAAGTAGTATAATTTTGTACAAATATACCTTCGGAAGTGTGAACAAGTCGTGATTGCGATCAGATCAGATGTTTGGTGTAGGTTTAACGATCCTATTGACCCCATATTTGATAAACCAAAGGCTGTTTGATAGCTTAATTTATAAATTAGTTCTACAGGTCGATTAAAATACAAGTTCTGACATAGGTCGGCTATCTGGTGGTGCAAACAGCATCGTCAAAACAAGGAGCTTAGGTCGAAATGTAAAAAAAAAATGCAATATTTTTATTAATATTATATTCCCTGATACAGAGGAGCCTTAAAGATTAAAATTAGTATCAGAATAATAAAACAAAAAGTTTCTTTAAACGACTCTACAAAGCTCCGCGCTTTTTACTTTTTTACAGCAGAATATATATTCTATTATTTGGCATGTTAACCGAATAAACACCTCAGTAATCACAATGTTTACAAAGGACCTATTAACCCGCCAAGCTTCGTAAATTTTCCTAACGGTGCTGGCGCATTACACGGATCGCCACATTATCGCCATCTTGATCTTCAGACCTGCGCGCGCGCAAAGGTCTGCTGCTACGGTTCTTAACCTGTAATAGCTTTGGTGGGTCATATTCCTAAAGTGTAGCGGGTAAGTAAGGTTCTTAAACTTAATAGGTGAATGAACAAACTGTTATGTTTAGGTAAGCTCGAGCAAAGAAAAAAACAGTTTTTAAAAACTTAGTATTTTCTAGCTTTCTCCATTGACATCCGCTGCAATAGTTGATGATTTTGATTAAAGTATTTCAATTAAACGTATTATTTATACTTTTGTAAAATATGTAGGTCAGCGTATATTTAAAGAACGTCTTTACCTTTACTCATTTTCTCAGTCCCTTTTCCATATTAACATATATCCATATGTAGTGACCCTATTCCCATATGTAGTTAAGATCCAATATTCTATACAAAACAACGAGAGACAAGACAAAAGGCCATTACACATTAGAGGCGATTTATCGAATGCGACCATCTTAAAACGAAAGTTGTATTATTTTCTCTTTCCACGAGAAATGGCCCAAAACATGAACCCAATGTTGATAATCATTATCTTCTCAAACTGGTTTGACCACTTGCGATTTCTTCTTGGACCAATTATAGTTGCACGTTTTTTTTATTATCACTTAAAGATGTGCTGGGAAAGTAACAATTAAAGTATACTAACGAATGGTGTGAAAATGCAACATGTTATTTATTAACACGTTCCCTGCCAACTACGAGTTTATTCGTAGTAGCTGATCTGGCGCCCAGTGCCACCTACGAGCATATTCGTAGAGGTTTGAATGAGATTTCTAACAAGTTTTTTAGGATTGGCAGTGATAGTAGGGTTCAATTAAATTCTTTGGCATTGGAAGTAAAATATAGTTTAATCAGAAAAATTGTAACATGTTTTTTTTTGGGTCTACACTAATTTGAAACCATGAATAAATTAACATTTTTTAAACAATTTTCTACACATAGAGCAGTTTTTTCGGGTCAAGTTGGTCAGTAATACACGGTTTCCTTGCGTTTTTTTTCTTTTGTGCAAACACGACATGGCTTCGTTGGTTTTTTTTTTTTTTTTTTGTTTAGGTGGTAGGCGATCTAGATGATGGAATGTATCTATAGTGGTGTGTATTTTTTTATGTGTTTTTTTGTGTCTAGCATTTTTTTCACCCTAAAGATGTTCAACCACCTTTGAAATTTAAGACTATCCAGTTTTTCTTGCGGAGGATGAAACACTTGGGTGTTGTAGATCATACATGCATTCATTATCATAGGCCTTTACGTCTATTGCAGACGATTTAAGTGAAATTTTGAATGATTCTTTTGTATTAATGTTATTTGTGTTAATGTGGAAATAAATGTCTTTTACCTTTATTTTTTACATCTTTTCTGATGGCTGTATAAGCTAATACGAGAGCGGCAGATTCTACCACACACAGGACAGGGAAACGTTACGCTGTTGCATGCATTATGTATGCATATTTCAAAGATGTGAATTGCTAGTTTCTTGTACCATAACAATGTTTTTCTCAGTGCTGAATAGTAAGAAAGCATTTGATCTGAAAGATTGATACCGGACATTCCCTCATTATAATCATTAACCACATTTGATTTCATGGAGACCTTATTGTTATTTACTGAAACTCTCGGATCCCCTTGCTGGTTTTTACAGCATGCCCGGGAGGAAATGCAGCTGGCACATTCTATGTTTTTCTCTCGCTCCCACTCCAGCATGGCAGAAATATGTTTGTTACAATGTGTAATTAATTAACTGTTGGTGTACCTATTTTAGTAAATTAATAAAACAAATAAATACGATCGCAGCCGAAGTATCCCGTGCGCCGACTTTCGCGCGATTAGTCTAGCTCTCATACGCAAATGTACAGGGCAATAGGAAGCACGCGCAGCCGCGTTTTCGCGCAAAATTTGTCTACTCGTAGTTGGCAGTGGGCAACAAAAATCATAACAAATTGCCAAACTACGAGTAAACTCGTAGTCTGTACTCAGTCTCCTTGCCAACTACGAGTATACTCGTAGCTGTCGTTTTGTATGGTGGCATACACCATAGGAAATATTCACTACGAGTATACTCGTATGGCAGGCAACGTGTTAATGTTGGTACTAGCACACTTTTTATGAATATTTTATGGTTGTCAGACGATCAATCACTCTTTTCTTTTACCCGGAAATATTTAATTGGCTAGTGATTTATTTAATTATCATAAAAGCTGTATGCAAATTTAATTTAGTTTAAAATAAATTAGATAAACTTTATTGCATTTCTTAAAATAAATTAAGTTAAACTTTAAACATAATTACAGGAATTTATATTACTAATGGATGGATCCGCCACCGGATAAGTCGGCATATTTCAGATGTTTTATATAAATTATCGAGTTTCTATCCGCAGATTAATCATGTTCTATTTCCTATGGGATTAAAGTATCTTTCCTTGCCATGCCTTACATTTAGTCAGATTGGTCACATGCCTGTCTCAAGTGGATATTTATTTAAACCTGTTCTAATTAAATTTAAAATAAGATTAATTTTTCACAACGACAAGAGGTATTTAAGAAATTCTTTAATTAGTGGCACTAACAGTTGCTAAATGTACAGATTCCGGAAGGTCAATGCCCTTTTATTAATGATGCTAATTTGTTTCACAGGACAGTTGCAAAAACAAGCCATTATTTTAATTGACAACTGGTTCAGAAAAAATATTTTGAAAAATAGATCTCGAGATATATTTTAAGCCGGCCGCTTTGTAACGGTGCTCTATAAGTGAAATATTAACGTATATATCTATCAAGACATTAATTCATTTACAAAAACTAACTTAATTTGCAAGAGCTTTTTTGCGCATGTACTGCTTGGTTTTTTGATATACTTAAAAACAGTTTCAGCTATAGTATTTGATTGGTTATGCAAAAAACACATTTAACTGTAATTATTCAAGGTGTTTGTCTTATTCGGTCACCACTTTGGAAAGCGAAGAGCGAAAGATCTAAAGCCATTTTTTTAAATGGTTGTAAATCCTTCTAAAATATTTTGGATAAACCATTTTGTGTCAATTAACTCCATGTTTACAAGGTACGACTGAAAATAAATTTATTAATCTTCATAGAAACCTTTTATACTACTAGATATCTATTTCCTTTTTAAGTTTCTACATCAGAAACTTACATAACTGTTATGATGAGGTGTCTCAGGAATGTGCTCAAAACGGTAAACATCGTTTTCCCACTTCCCTGGTAGAAACAACGCGTTAGCCTATATTGTTCTAGGAAATGGCGAGCAAGTCTCCTAACTCCTAAATCTGGACACCGTTCATGTACCAGATAAGGGAAACCGTTAGCTTGAAATTCGGATTTTGCCTCCTTGATCTAGGATTGCAAAAGATTTATGATTTTTTAAAATTAAATACACAAAACAAACAACTATGTCTTCAAAATCTACTTTACCATGATCCTATAAAATTTATATAGGAATTAAAAATACCTGGCATAGAGAAGGGTTTATAGGAACTGCATAAGTCCCTCTCTTATTCTGTCTCTATTTTTCTCTATGACAGGTATGTTTAATTCCTTCCAGGGCTTTAAGCGAAAATATTATTTCTGTCGCAAATTATTAAAATTACAAACTTTAGAGATATTTTTTTATATTTGTCTTATCTTTTTTATATTTATGTATCTGAAACTGTTCAAAAATCAGTCTAGATCTAGACAAAACTTCTTGACCGTAGCCCTAAATGAGATAGTAGACACAGTTATGTATTATAGCGAAGTCTAGGAAACCAGCTAGTGCACTATCCGGCTATCATCAGATAGTTGTAAAGACTGTGATCTAGTGGATTAATAGCTTTTTGGAATCCTTACTTTACTGTTGTAAAAAAAAACATAGGTGAGAATTCTTTGAAAATCTACTTAGTAGGTACAAGTATTTCCTTTTGAACGCAGTAGGCTATTCTTTATTATTTTGAATAAGTTCTTCCATGCTGGACTGGGAGTGCCAGAAAAACGTAGAATGTGCCAGCTGCATTTCCTCCCGGGCATGCTGTAAAAACCAGCTAAGGGATCTGAGGGTTTCAGTATATTCTAATTTAGTCGATGGGCTGACAACCTGTCACTACAGCAATATCCTACAAATCTATCTTTAATAACCCTCAAAACTTTGTCAGACGTGGCGAAACGACCTTTATTTAGGTCGTTTACTTATGTATGTATGTCTGTAATAAGTTCTCGAGTAAGAGTAAGATTATCAAAGTAAAAATGGTCCTTCCACAATACTATTTATGTAATTTGTAGCTTGTCTGCCAGCAAGCTGTTTGGGCTGTCGTATTACCGATTCGCGCTCGACAATTTCTATGGCTCGGCGGGAAGGTTGCAGATCACGGAACACAGCTTGATTTACTGTGCTCCTTATTCTACTAAGCCAAAACTTTCAAGCATTTATAGAGCTGGTAAACACTGATGGAACACAGCAAGGTTTTCTTCAGGTTTCCCTCACAGAACCTACTAAACGCTAATATGAGGCAAATCTGTATGATGCCTAAACCAGCAAGTACATAAATTTTGGGTAGACCTAGTAGAATTGACCTCCATGGAGAAATTTATCACAAATACAAATCTAATGTTGTAATAGCTCTTGGAAATCGGATACAAGATTTATTAGTTTCTAATCAAGATGATTTGTTTTAAAATTACAACCTTGTTGGAAACCCATATTGTATGTAGATACATACATACTATCACGCCTGTATCCCTAATGGGGTAGGCAGAGCGTGAACAACCCAAACAAAGGTGTATACGGCCGCAGCTATCCGACTTTGTCAGACGCTGAAGCTACGGTAGGTAGTTCGAGGTATACTAGGATGCCCTTTGCTGACAGTTATGCAAAGTACACGACAGAGGCTTAGTGAGAGTCGCTAACATCGGTTCACGGTATATGTCAATCCTCAAAAAAGTCTTACATTGGTCTTACTAATCTAAACACTTATACTTTTAGAGAAATCACAACGCCACCGCGTTTTAGAAACCTGGCAGCGACATCTGTGGATAACATTTGGTACTAAATTAACATAGTCTGATTTTGCGGTACGGTGTTATTACAAATGTTAACAAACAGTTTTATGGTGTTGTACATAATAATAATAAGCGAGTTATACATACTCCCCGCCAAGGACGAATTGAATTGCGTCCTTATAAAGGTAACAAACAACAACATTTTGTAAGTAATATCTTACTGTAAAAATAAAATTCATTACATAAAACAACGTAAGTAGGCCAAAACGAACCATACTGGTAAGAATATCTCTATGTTGTAAAATGTACAGTATTTAAAAGTAAAACGATATGATAAAAAAAACTTAAAATTACTTATAAACCTCATTTACATTTAACAAAAGTCCATATGTTTTAAAAACTTCATGCAAACCTAAAAGTACTTAATCCCAACAATAACTTATATATTAAGTAAAACAAATATAATTTATTTCTCAGTCGGCAGCACACAAACTTTTGACAGTGGTCTTTTAAACGTTGAGCATTTAGTTTGTACCGTCACAACACGAATCAAATTGTCTTTGCCTGGATGCAAATCCACAATCTTGCCATAAAGCCAACGACATGGAGGAAGACCATCTTCCTTAATCAACACAATGTCTCCCAATTTCGGTTCAGGTACTTCAGATGACCAACGGTATCTATGGAAAAATTGATTCAGGTATTCTTGGCTCCACTTAGACCAAAACTGCTGGAGCATTCTCTGAGTGTACTGCCAGCGTTGCAATGAGTTGATAGTTGAAGTTTCATAGGAGTAGTCCGGTGCTGTGACTAAAGGTGAGCCTACGAGGAAATGTCCCGGAGTGAGAACGAAATCTTGGTCTGACTCGCATGCAAGCCTTGACAAAGGACGTGAGTTCAGACAAGCCTCTATTTGAGCGAGAACCGTCGACATTTCTTCATAAGTCAAAGTGGACTCGCCTATAACCCTCTTGAGATGGATCTTCGCCGATTTAATTCCTCCTTCCCACAATCCACCAAAATTTGGTGACTGCGGCGGAATGAAGTGCCAAGCCGTGCCATTATTTGCTAGAACCTCAGCTATCTCCTGTTGTAGGTCGCCTTTTTCAGCTATAAACATCTTTTTTAGCTCTCCAGCTGCTCCGACAAAGTTGGTGCCGTTGTCGCTCCAAATCTGCTGACAAGGACCTCTTCTGGCGACGAAACGCTTAAATGCTTGTAGAAAGCCTTGTGTGGTTAGGTCCGATACAGCTTCGATGTGAACAGCCCGAGTGGACATACAAATAAAGAGGCAAATGTAGCCCTTGTACGACTTGTGTCCACGACCTTTGGCAGTTCGCATTTGAATAGGACCCGCGAAATCAACGCCACTATTTAAGAAAGCACGTGACGGTGTAGCTCTTACCTTTGGCAGCTGTCCCATGAGCTGGTTGTGCGTAATTCCAGCGTTTTTCACACAGACAACACATTTGCGAATGTGTGCCTTTATCATTTGTTTGGCTCCAGGAATGTAGTACTTCGACATCACATAATTGAGCGTCAGTTGGATGCCACCATGACAAGTGTGCTGATGTGCGTCTTTTATGATGAGTCTTGCCAACCAACAATTCTTGGGTACAATGATTGGATGGCGTCTGTCAGCTTTGAGCTGAGCGTGTTCCAACCTTCCACCGACTCTTAACACATCTTTCTCGTCCAGGTAAGGATTCAAACTTTTAAGAATACTTTTCTTATTTACTTTGATCTTTTTCCCGTCTTCTGTAACTTCAATTTCATCTTTGAAACTATCCTTTTGATACTTCCTTATACATGTTGCCATTGCTTCTTTAAACTCTTCTGTCTTTAAATGTCCCTTTTTCTTTTCAGATCCTGACTTTAAAAATCTTCTGCAGTAAGCCACAATTCTCAATAATTTTGACAGCGTGGAGTATTTTAAAAACATGTCTTCGGTTACCGTTGCCTTATGAGTTTTCAACTTCACAGCTTCTTCGCTTGTTGAGACATCTTGAGGTTTCTCGTACTTAATTTCAACTTCCGACAAAAATCCTGGGCCCTCGAACCACAGTGAATTTTTGATCATTTCAGAAGGTGCTAGACCCCTCGATGCACAATCAGCTGGATTGAGTTTCGTCGAGACGCCCCATCAATGGTCTCATGATGGGGTTCTAATGACGTAAGGATTTCCGATACGCGGTTGGCCACAAACACTTTCCATCTGTTCGGGTGACTATTGAGCCAAGCGAGGACAATTGTAGAGTCACACCACGCATGAAGGTTGGATCTTTCGATGCCGACTATCTTCGCTACATCCAACATTAACCTCGTCAGCAAGACAGCACCGCACAATTCCAGCCTTGGGATGGAAACTTGTTTGATAGGCGCTACTTTGGATTTTGCGGCTACCAATTGCACACTCACCCGACCATTGGCGTCGACAGAACGACAATACACGACCGCGGCATATGCTGTTTTCGAAGCATCGCAAAATCCGTGCATTTCTCGTCTGTTATCATTAGGCTTAGTCCCAATCCATCGTGGAATTCGAACTTCCATTAACTTCGGCAACTCACTTCGGTAAATATTCCATTCATGTGTAACTTCTTTTGACACTACGTCATCCCAATTTATTCCAGCAAGCCACAGTTTTTGGATCATCACCTTAGCGACGATTATACATGGTGCAATCCACCCCAGGGGATCAAACAGCCTTGAAATATCTGATAAGATTTTCCTTTTAGTTATAGGTGGTTGCAGCTCTGGAACTTTAACAACGTAGCGAAAGGTGTCCGTACTTCTTTCCCAGGTAAGTCCCAAAATTTTAATTATTTCATCCATTTTCAGGTTTTTTCCTTCCTTATCTTCTCCTAAAATTTCCTTCTCTTTTATTGTTTTCAGCAAGTCTTCGCTATTACTCGTCCATTTTTGGAGAGTAAAGCCAGCCCCGCCGAGCAACTGATTCATCTGCCTGTAAACTTCTAACCCTTCTATAGAATCACAACCCGTCATGAGGTCGTCCACATAAAAGTCGGTTTTGACCCGTTCAGCAGCCATAGGAAAATTCTTACCATCGTCATTAGCCACTTGTTGAAGAGCTCTAATCGCCAAGAAAGGAGCCGATGCCGTACCGAATGTGACCCTCAGCATTCTAAAATCCTTTATTTCATCACCTTCTTTCCACAGGATCCTTTGAAAATCAGCATCATCTGGGTGTACTTTAACCTGCCGATACATTTTAACAATGTCGGCGCTCAGGCAAATAGTTGTCAGCCTCCAACGCAAGACTAAGTGACGCAAATCCGGTTGGATTGTTGGACCCACTAAGAGATCGTCGTTTAATGAGACGCCATTTTTTCCTTTTTGGGCCGCATTATAAACCAATCTGCACTTAGTTGTGTCCCTGTCTTCTTTGACCACTGCATGATAAGGCAGATACACAGATTCATTGCGCTTTAAATCTGGTTCCTTAACGTCTTCCATGTGTTCTAGTTCTAAATATTCTTCTAGTATTTCTGTAAACTGTCTCTTCATGTCTTCATTTTTATTTAATCTCACTTCTAACTGCTTTAGTCTTTTATAAGCTATACTCCTTGTTTCTCCTCGTTTACAGTCTGGATCCTCCGTTCTAAACGGTAAGCGTACGACGTACCTTCCATCTTTATCTCTAGTAGTCGTAGCTGTGAATATTTCTTCACACCTAACTTCATCTTCGGTTAGTTTTGAAGCTTTTTGAAAACCAGCATCGGACTCCAACTCCCAGAACTTTCTCAACGTGTCATCTTCTTCCTGAATTTGACAATGTAAAGAAAAAATACCTTCACCATCAAGTGAGGAATTGTCGTCTCCTGAAATTATCCATCCCAAGCTGGTAGCTTGGGCAGCTAGTAATCCATCAGGGCTCTTTTTAAGTCCCTCTTGAATTACTCGACTATAGATTCCTGCTCCCAAGAGCAAGTCTATCTTATTTGGCTTTCCGAATTGTGGATCAGCCAACGTAAGCCCTTCAAGATCTGGCCATTCCAGAGAACCTACTCTTCTATTAGGTAAAAAAGTAGTGATAGTTTTAAGAACATAAGCCTTCACTGGAACAACAAAGTTCGGATTTAACCTTGACCGAATTGGAACGGTCACCGTGGCTTTGGAAACGACCTTGCCATTACCATCGCCAATACCTGTAATTACAGCATTACCAGGTTCTTTATGCAATTTTAAATCCTGAACAACAGATTCTGTGATCAAATTTGCTTGTGAGCCTTGATCCACCAAAGCCCTCAAGACATGAGTCCCGTTTTTCGAATCAGCGTCAACCAGCGCCGTAGCCAGTAATACCTGTTCAGATTTGTTCCCTTTCGAAAAACATACAACTACTGGAGTATCTCCAGCAGCACCAGTTCCTGCCCTCGACGCGGGCTGTGATTCCGTTGAACCATTTGTGTATACCTTGCCTTGTTCGCTATTAACCCCAGCAGCTAACAAAGCATCCGAACCTCTGGGATGTAACAAAGTGTGATGATGGCGATGACATAATTTGCACCTCGTGCTACTTTGACAAACTTTTGCCGCGTGATTTGAACCAAGACAATTAAAGCAAACATTGTTGCCTTGAACAAAGTTACGACGTTCTTCTACTGTTTGCTTAACAAATTTATTGCATCCGTTTAATTTGTGTGCTTCCGAACATAATGGACAATGAAGTTTGGATACATGTAGCGTTTTAAATTTTGGTATATTTTGGTTTGATTGATTCTGGGTGTTGACTTGAAATTTATTCCCGCTTGACTTGGTATCAAGGAACTCTAACGCCTTGTAGCGATTTGTTAGAAATTCTTGAAACTGGTTGAAAGTTGGAAGTTCTTGCGTTGTGTTAGCATTTATTATGAAAAACTCCCACTGTTTCCGTGATTCCGAGTCAAGTTTAAGCGTGAGGATATGAATGATAATAATATCCCATGATTTAGTATCAATACCCAAATTCAACAGACCATTCAAACAATCATTCGTTGTATCCATCAGTTCCTTCAGGCCATTCGACGAGTCAGCAATGATATTTCTTTGGCTAAGCAGTCGCTTCAAAATATAATGAGATAAAAACCTTTTATTATTATATCTATCTTTCAATTGAGTCCAACAACTCAAATAATTAGCCTCAGAAATAGGAATCTGTCTCAAAAGTTGTTCTGCTTCTCCCGTCAAATAACCTTTAAGGTAATGCATTTTTTGGACGTTATCTAGTGTCTTGTTATTATGGATCATTGAAACAAACATATCCCTAAAAGTGATCCATTCAGTATATTTGCCAGAGAATGTCGGTATTACTATTTTCGGCAATTTGACCTGCGAAGGCTTAGATGTATCAGCACCATTTTTATCGCCAGCGGCACCTTCACCTTTTTGCTCTGCCTTTTTGTGAATATATTGCAACATAGACTTAATTTCAGTTTGATATTCGACATAGAATTCTTCAGCCTGGTCATAGTAATCCTTTTTTATATACTCGGTATCATTCAAAGCAGCTTTGTACTTAAAAATCAGCTCCTTATGAGTTTTAACAAAATCTGACCACAAGTTTTGCATTTGTTCAAGTCGCACATTTAAATAAGTCTCCGTTATCCTTTCCTTAGGTGACTTTTTAAAGTTTTTTCTAGCCTTTTTTAACTGTTCATAATTATCTAATTGCAAAGCTAAAGTATTATCTAGTAGTTCCATTTTGAATAATCAAATTCACAAATAAAAGTTAATAATTTATCACAAAATTTTAAGTCTTAGTTGAGAACAGAATATTTTTTAAGTCCTGACCGATCACAAGATTATTTTAAGTTCAAAAATAAATCTCGAAAAAATTACAAGTCCTGGAAAAATCCTAAATATTTTACAAGTCGATGATAAATCTCGAAATTTTTACAAGTTGAAGATTTTTTCCGAAAATTTTACAAGTGTTTTAGGACTACTTATATAAAACCAAAATCGGGCATGGATTCCCCGTCTCAACCACTTTTTCTTAAAATTAGGCTATGTTAATATTACTATTTAAATTCTATGTTTAAACTAAAAGTTAAAATTTACTAAGGAATAAAGTTCAAAGTTCTTTGAAGTTAAAGTTCTGATTGCAAAAGTTCAAATTAATCACTCACTGATCTTCCTTGTATGTCCAGACCACACTCACAGTTTTGACGTCAGCCACCTGCTCCAAACTGCCGCTTCTGACGTTGCTGTGTATCGCCGTCCCTCTCACACGATGTTGATTTCACTCTCACGTCCACACCCTGACAGTGTCTTCTTGACCGTCACGGAACTATAGGCCGGATTCGCCACCAAGCCGTAGTTAGATTTCCGCTGCGACACTGGCCTTCTCCAGATGCCGATATTGTAGACAATAGGTACAGCACCGCCAAACCGCCAAAGTACTGCGAACTATCGGAACGCCCTCCCGGATGGTGTAATCCGGCTCGAAGGACCATATGTATACGGCCGCAGCTATCCGACTTTGTCAGACGCTGAAGCTACGGTAGGTAGTTCGAGGTATACTAGGATGCCCTTTGCTGACAGTTATGCAAAGTACACGACAGAGGCTTAGTGAGAGTCGCTAACATCGGTTCACGGTATATGTCAATCCTCAAAAAAGTCTTACATTGGTCTTACTAATCTAAACACTTATACTTTTAGAGAAATCACAACGCCACCGCGTTTTAGAAACCTGGCAGCGACATCTGTGGATAACATTTGGTACTAAATTAACATAGTCTGATTTTGCGGTACGGTGTTATTACAAATGTTAACAAACAGTTTTATGGTGTTGTACATAATAATAATAAGCGAGTTATACAAAAGGGTTATTGTATGTACTCCTAAAAAATATTACTGATTGTTAAGATTAATTTAAAAGACTTTATCTTTCTACCATCTTACTTTACAAACTAAAATTATATTTGAATAACATCAAGAAGCTACTCCTTTTTTGATGTTCCGTGGAAAATACCAGTAGCAAAATAGCAAAATACCAATGTTGCGTACAAAATCATACGTCCGATTGGTTCCACAGTCGTTAACCGACCATTTCTATTAAATATCAGGTTTTTTTTTATTCTTTGGCAACTGCGAAAACTGTCATGGTTACGATTACGATTATTCCATCATAGAGATTGGATAATATTTTACAAAATAACTTTCTTACTCGGCACGGTGACTGGCCGAAAATAAAAATAAAACAGCGTTCTGAAAAAAATATAATAAAACAAATGACAGTTGAACTTTTCTTTCTCGGCATTGTGTTTCGTTTTGAATTTGAATCAATTTCAGTAAATACGTAATTTGCAATTTTATGTAATAATTCGTAAAATAACGGTATTTTTGTTTTGTTACAGAAGTACCAACAGATCGGACGGACAATTCCTACGCTTCTGCGCAGAATGCAGAATATAGAGTCAGTCTCAGAGTAAGTACCTCTACAATACTATACGATTGTACTCTTCGTAATATTATGTAAATCATGGTGTATTACGCGAATGAAATCACCAGCTCCCATTGTGGAGCGCACCATAGAAAGCATCTAACATCTCTTCGCCTTCTTGGGTGCTTTAAGTATAGTTCACCGTATCTATTTCGACCCATGATTCCGATCGCAATAGAGATCGCAGAGTTATTGAATCAAAACACTGGTTGTTTCTATACAATCAAACATCAATTTCGATTATCTATGGATGTAAATAACCCGGATATTTTATTTCCCACGCTGTATATACTTTTATGTAGATCTTGGATTAGATGAAACAAAAGGAGAAATTGTATTTTAACGTGTGAGCTTAGAAACCTGGGTTTTTAAATGGCACATTGTTATGCGTTTTGCATTTAAAAATGCATTATCTCTCTACCTCGGGTCACCAAGGTCGTGGAAATGCATAATAGCTTAGAAACTATCACCTTATGTAATCTGGTCTTTACATAGCTGGCATGCAATGCAATAGCATTCCCAGATTTGAGATACGCCAAGGAAATATTATAAACATGAAACGTAATGTAGTAAATTTCGAAAATAGTGTGGTGCCCATTTAAAATACATTTAACTAAGGTGATAAAAATATTCACAAAACATGAAGCATTAAAATTGCATGCGTGATTTTAGTTTCCTGATTCTTTTACATGTAATCTGTCGCCATCCCCTTATATTAATGGCTTCGACCTTGCCTAAAATTTTGTGTCTTATCATAAATATTTTAATAATTTTACGATAATCGGCGCAGACGGAGACCGAGGATGCGGTGGCGGGATGACTTGGTCGACTTTAAACCCAACTGGTCGGCATGGATCGTGTTGCCTTAAATAGAGAGGCCTTCGCCCAGGAGTGGGACACATTAGGCTAATATAATTAAAAAAAAAAAACGATAACTCGTGCTTAGCAATTCAAAGCCATAATAGTACGTCGGCCCCAGTATTTTTTTTCATAGGCGTTCAAGAATACCCTTTGCTATTCACCAGGATCACAGCAGAGTACAGAATACATTAGAGACAGACGCCGACAACTCTATAGAAACTGACGATGACTTTGTGGAGCAACAGGAGCTGCCACAGCCATGGGAGGTCAACAACACAGCCAAGGCCAACGTGGAGCTGATCTTCTTCAACCGTGTGCCCAAGGTCGGCAGCCAGACCTTCATGGAGATGCTGAGGAGGCTATCAGTAAAAAATGGTTTCGGTAAGTGTCGTTATTCTAATATTGACAAGAGAAGCTGCCTCAGCTATGCGAGGTCAACAACACAGCCAAGGCTAACGTAGAGCTGATCTTTTTCAACCGAGTGCCCAAGGTTGGAAGACACACCTCCATATTGACGCTGAGGAGGCTATCAGTAAAGAATGGTTTCGGTAAGTGTCGTTATTCTAATATTGAACTAAAGAAGAAGCTGCCACAGCCATGGCAGGTCTTCTAGAGCTGATCTTCTTCAACCGGATGTTTAAGGTCGGCAGACAGACCTTCATAGAGATGCTGAGGAGGCTTTCAGTCAAGAATGAGTTAGGTAAGTGTCGTTAGACTACTTTTGACACCTCTCTTATTTAAGTTAGGTTTATCTGTGCTTGTTTTTGTGCATACCCATGATATAAATTCCCTATACAGGGAATGTTTAGTGGTTACTAACTATAAAACTCTACATATTTATATAAATATAAGACTAAATATGGCATTTAGCATCCTAATCTCTAAAAGGGGCGTAAATTAACAAGGGTAAACTTTTATTAGGTAAGTATTAAATATCTAGGATTACATAAAATTCCATGAAAGTATATCACCGTAATTTATTTTATGTAAATATTTGCAGGTTTCCATCGAGACTCAGTGCAGCGAGTAGAGACGATCCGGCTGTCACCGCCTGACCAAGAAGTCCTCGTCAGGGAGGTGGTGTCCCATCCACCACCAGCCTCTTATGCTAAGCATGTCTGCTACACCAACTTCACAAGGTAAGTTACGACAATATGATCAAAATAAGGTTCCGGGTTAGAATAGGTTAGAATACCATCTCTTTCTTCGGGTGCTGGAAAAGGCTTCCCGCAGCAGAATACCCCGTGATTAGCAAAACCGTTTGCCAAATGTTTCTTCCATGCTGGACTGGGAGCGGGAGAAAAACATAGAATGTGCCAGCTGCATTTCCTCCCAGGCATGCTGTAAAAACTAGCTAAGGTATCGGAGGGTTTCTGTATATTGCAATTTAGGCGATGCGCTGACAACCTGTCACTACAGCAATATACCTACAAATATATCTTAAATAACCTTCAAACTTATCAGACGTGGCGGAACGACCTTTGCTTAGGTCGTTTACGCTCGGCCTACCCCATTAGAGATAAAGACATGATTATATTTATGTATGTGTCCTATCATACAGAGGATTTTGTTTATAACCTGTAATGGTGATGAAAAAACATATGTGCTGAAAAATACCAAACGCTTAATTTTCTTTAAACGTACCTAATAGGTAAATAAGTAATACGTTAGACATCAGTGCTAAATAAACTGTAAATTACATTCTCAGCTGGCGGTCGTCTCGACGCTATGACACGCATTAAATCAAACCAATGTTAACCCATTGACAGAGGTATTCATCGCATTCCCGACCTATGGCATTCGTTCCAAGTCATAACGGCTTTATGTCAGTATACGATTGCTAAGTACACGATACCTCACGAATTCACACAACTCAACGTACTATTGAGATGATAAAAAAAGAATTTTATCGAAGCATCTGAAATAGCCGCAAACAAAGGTAAGCAAGCAGCCAGGCAATGCAAAGTGGTACTATTTTCACGTCGTGTAGAGGCAAACACATAAGTACAGTAGGTTACAAAAGTGCGTTGCTAGTGCCGCCGTAAATAATCTACATTTCCTCAGAAATGAAATGAGATATTTATTAGTAATTTTAATCACTCTTAACTATACGGTGTGTAAGGGATAGCTTCCCGCAACCTGATAGGGGTTTACACCAGAAAATACTTTCAGGAAATGAAAATAAATTTACTTCTGAAAACAACTTGTATGGGAAACGTAGTTGTTTTTCCCTTACACCCGGTATAATTTTCTTTTTTGATTCAAAATACTCAAAATATTTCACACTTCCAAGAACACTTACAATTTGCGGTGGAACTAGAAATGCATTTCTGCATTGGATAGTACTTCAGGCAATGTTATGGGAATTCTTTTTCACGGTGGTTAAGAAGGCCTCTTTCAAATAGCCATAACCTTCGGGCTATCACGTCCGAGTACTATTTGCTTAAATGCTACATGCATTTTGTATTAGAATTACGTAACATAATATATGCCATTGAAAATACAGGTTCCAAAACGCGGTATTAAAATAAAGCTTGAGTTCCTGTGAAACTGGTGGTAAAGTTATATTATTATATTGTTAATACGCCTCTGAGTTTGTGAATACTAATTTTCACACCCTCAGTCCCAGAAATAGGATAATATTTATCTATGGGGTAGACGTAAGACTTCTTCTTTCGAGTGGGTATCGAGTCTATCGACCCGATGAACCCTGATGTCAGAGTTTTTAAACCGCCTAGTAGCACAACTATCAGGAATCTGACATGGTTTGAGTAACGACTACTATCAAAGACAGCGACCGGGACCGACGGCTTACCTTGCCCTCCGAAGCACGAAATCTTTTTTTTCTTTTCGGACAATCAGGTGATTCAGCCTGCAATGTCCTAACCAAATTGGGGAAAAATTCACAAAGTGATAAATTCTCAAATATCAACTTTGTGTTTCCCCCCTGGGAATCGAACCCAGGACCTCCGGATCGGGAGTCCATGGCACTAGCCACTAGACCACGTAGGCAGTAAGACTGCGAAAAACAAAGTAAAGCAAGTTTTTGCTTGAAATTACCATGAGGTAAAAACTATAAATAAGTAGGTACCTAATTGACTATATCAAAGAAGTTTAGAGTAAATTAACGGCTGTTGAAATAAACACATTCCGAAAGATCTATCTGATATGGTAAATTCCACGAACAACGATATGATTCCTCATCATCTAACACCCTTGCGTGATAGAGTCATAAAACCGTGAAATATGTCTCAAAAAAGGGCTTAATCGTGAGACAAATCCATTCTCCGTACGAATATCTACCACATATAAATATTACAGTGTGCCTGTTTGTCTTTCTTTCACGGCAAATCTGAATGATGGAGTTATTTTATATGGCTGGTTTATACTTATTGTGATTGATAATCAGTATTCATTCAATTTGTCCATAAAAATCCGGCAGAACGATTCCTCATAAACTGTGGTAGTTGTAGGCTCCTTGAACTGGCGTTTGGTTTTTTTGTGTTCAATATTACACCAAAGTCCAGTGCCAACCAGCTTGCTATGATTCGTCGGTTACGGGAGTATAGCTTCTGGGTGAACTTGCTCTATCGTTAACAATGTTTCAGTCATTACTGGCCTAGAAAGTCAAGAGCAAACACGTTGTAAATAAAAAATATCTAATAGAAATTTTGCAATGAAAATATCTCATTTCCACAGAAAAATACATTAAGTCGCAAGTGAAACCTCGGGCGGAAACATAGCTTAGTTATAACGCCTAGTATTACCGTTTTATTATCAGAATAAAACAATTACTCGGCTCGATGCATTTTTATAGTGTAATGCATTTTTCACATGGATGTCGTGTCGCACGACACTGCGACTGCATGTGATAATGAACTTGCTGCACTTTATTATATTACCTAGATTGATGGGGCAATCTGAAAAATGTCAGCAGTTTTAATATTTTAAAGTGATTCTTTTTGTTTCTCAGTGGTAGGGTTTTGCGCCTTAGTAGAGACGCATATTTATTTTATTTACGGCACTTATGGAGACTTTTTGATGTTGTCAAGATCTAGATTTAATACCATTTCTCGGTTTAAAAATATCTCATGACGGTTATGAATTAGTGGTGTCAGTGTGTAAGAGACAAATGATGTATTTCTCAAATAAAAAGGATAATCTCCGGACCTAAGTTCTGGTCAAATTTCAAATGCATTCACAAGGTAATTTACCACACGGCAAACAATATAAAGCATACAAGAAAACACATTAATAGTTGAAACAAAGTCGTGGAAAGTGATAATAAAACAGCCTCAACAACTCAATAAATCAAAAGGCTGTCCGTGGACATAGATTGTAAAAACAGATCCATAAACGTTAATATTTCCTGCGGACATCGGAAAATAGCAATCATCATTTGCGTCACAATTTCCGTGCATGCTATGAAGGACATTGAATATGAATTAATGCACTTTTTGCGCTGTGATAGCATATCTGTGCTATCAATTACCATACTATGTGAATGCGGCATTGTTTCATGCATAGAAAAGAAAAATATCGGTCGCACCGTAAATGATACGGTAATTATGCAGTAGATAGCACGTTACTAATTCTGAATATGATTATCATTATCATCACCTAAAAATGTAGGTGATAAAAATTGTTGGATCAAAAAGAAATAGATATGTAATAATATTTTATCTCCTATGACTGTTTTTGGTTTCAAAATAAAAACAGATTATATATAACAGATTAGAAGTAATAGAAAATAATAATTATATAGCGTGATTTTATGTATGTATGTATGTATATAGCTTACTCTTTACTCCTATACGGTGTGTGGGGATGCCAGTGCTTTATTTCCTCGTTCTACCAGATGTAGGTAAGGGACAGCGTCCCGAAAACTGATAGGGGTTGCTCAGTCAATGATACGGAACAACTTCCAACAGAAATATTTTTTCAGGAAGTGAAAAATAAATTTCGCTTTTCCATTCAAAATGTTCACCTCGATCAGACAATTTGTGATGATGTAGCCGATAAAAAAAAATCACATACATTCATACATAAAATCACGCCTTTATCCCTTACGGGATAGGCAGAGCATAAAACGCCTCGTGAAAGGCGCTTTCGCCACGTCTGACAAAAATTGAGGAAAATTTTAGATTGTAATGTGTATTGCTGTAGTGACAGGTTGTCAGCCCATCGCCTAAATTAAAATATACTGTAACCCTCGAATCCCTTTTGCTAACTTCTACAGCATGCCCGGGAGGAAGGGCAGCTGGAACATTCTATGTTTTCCTATCTTCACCAGTTCAGCATGGAAGAAAATTCACTGCCTGAAAAAGTCCTGATAGCAGTTGTTCAGTGTCATTGACTGAAATCAGTTCGCGGGACGCTGTCCCTTACAGCCGGTATACCGCCGACTCTTACCACCACTGATTTGGAGCAGAAACAAAAGCTAAAAATCGCAATTAAGAAAACAATGATGAAAAGAAAGATGTTTATTTAGATGACCTTGACAGTGAACTACTCCACTTCCCAGAAGCTGTAAAGCTAGCGGAATCAGCATCACTTTCTACAATTAGCTTAACGGCCCCGATGTGACTGTTTACACAGTCTTATTGTTGTCTCGTGAGCTTCCCACTGCTCACCTGTTTGTTCTTCAACTGTAACTATCATACAGGGTGTGGCAAAATAATTGCTAGAGATATAATTTGTAGTTATAGTCTACAACTTTACCAACACGAGAAACATCAGTTGGGTAGGTTATGACCCAAATATTTTCATACTGAACACAGCACTGCTATTATTCTAGCCTTTTTCTTTAGGAGGTAAATTAGGGACTCGCTAAGTTTTGGAGGCGTCTGACAGAAAGACCTGTGCCTGTGGCCCATTCCCTGGAGTACCTTAGTCGGCTTTTAGGACAACGGTGGATATTATATAATGGTGCATTCAGTTAAACACCACACTGGACGCACATTAAATTTGGATTGATGTCATATTTTCATCCACTCAGCTTTTCTTCCATGCTGGACTAGAAGCGATAGAAAAACATAGAATATGCCAGCTGCATCTTCTCCCGGGCATACTGTAAAAGCCAGCTAAGGGATTCAAGGGTGTATTGCAATTTTAAGCGACGGGCTGACATCCTGTCACTATAGCGATATACATCACAATTTACTATAATTACCCTCAAAACTTGTCAGACGTGATGGAACGACCTTTGTTTAAGTCGTTTTCGGTATGCCTACCCCATTAGGGATAAAGGAACATAAGATCACGCCTTTATCCCTAATGTATGTATGTATATCCATATCTTTGAGAAAATAATTGATTGTCATGACGATCTTGTAATCATATATCCCGAAAGAATCTCACATATAAATACACCCTGTACGTATAAGCTTGCTTAGGTAGCGACTAGTTAAGATAACTCCATGTTTAACGGCTCGTCAGTCCCGTGTGAAAACCTTATTTACTGCACGTCGTTACTTCAACAACAGCATTAAATCCAGGCTAAAATATTGCAAGTAGTATAATAATGGTGCTGATTCTGTTGTAGACACAACTTAACTTATTTTAGATTGGTCCTGTTACTTTCTATAATTTGAATTAAATAGAGACAGACATACAACAACTGATTATAATCCTGTCAAAGTGAATATTGCTTTAAATAAGATGACACCATCTAGCAGGATTATAATCAGTTATTGTGTTGCTGTTTGTATTTCATTCAGATTTAAGCAAGTGTCAAGACTCAGGACCAAACTAAAATAAGTTAAATTATGTCTAAAACTTCCATGCTGGCCTGGGAGCGAGAGAAAAACATAGAATGTGCCAGCTGCATCTCCTCCCCTGCATGCTGTAAAAACCAGCTATGGGATTCGAGGGTTTCAGTATATTGTAATTTAGGCGATGAGCTGACAACCTGTCACTACAGCAATATACCTACAAATCTATCTTAAATAACCCTCAAAATTTGTCAGACGTGGCGGAACAACCTCTTCTAGGTCGTTTACGCTCTGCCTACCCCATTAGGGATAAAGGCGTGATTATATGTATGTATGTATGTCTACAACAGAATCGACACCAATGTCTTTAAGCACTGAAGCCGCTTCCTGGAAGTAATTTGGGATAGAGTACTTGCAGCTTTTATGACATCGCTATTAACGTATAGTCGCTAATAATAATATCCTAATCATCATAATTTACACAAATGAGTGCAATGAGGACATACGAAAGCTTGACCGATTCCAAAGCAGGTGATAAGTTTTTGACATATACCGATTTTAAGGGCCGTATTTATAATCAGCTCTCATGAGTTACAGCAAGATTGAGTTCGTATCAGAAATGTCATTCCAGTACTAACTGGGCTGAAAATTATCACAATACGTAACATAAATAATGCGAAGTCTTCAAAAACACCTTCATCTTACAACAGTAATCCTTATTTCATAGTCATGGCAAAGGTTGTACAAACCTTGCTCATTTCTCACTCACCATGCTTGCTATTCCCTATGTAAGCTCGCGTAAAGAGAAACCGCGCGGACATCAATCACACCGACGGCGCCCGCGCAGCTTCCCAACAGACATGCGCCTGCGCACATCGATCCGCCATGATTAATCGATCAACACGAGTAATTGCCCCATGGCGATTAGCTGATAAATGGCCCTAGAGAGTTACTTATTTCATTAGGAGAAGAGATTAATGGTAATATTACTACGAATGATTATTGCACTTTTGAAGCTAGGGAACAAATTGTAAAATCAGCACCATAAGAAACTCAAGAAGTTTTAATCAAAGTATTCATGGAATTTCTTTCAAATATTCTTGGAATTTCTTATAGTAGTGATATAAATCAAGAAAGCACCGTCGCTGAGTCAGCGAAGTAAGTAAGTAATAAGATAAGACAAATAATTTATAGGAAGCATGTAATTATAGATTCTAACATTCTCTTTGCCTTTTCCACAAAAACAAACAAATCGGAGACAGAAATGCCACAGCACAAACGGGAGCAATTAATTCGTTTCTCACCGCAGCTGTTTTTCTCAGCTAATACAATAATAGATGAGTACAAGAGCGGATCGACGCCTTGCACTGTAATTATAATTATCCCAACCACGTGCTGGAATAAGACAGTAATTATCCATTGTTTGTCTGTATACCTCCAATTGGAGCACCGAGCGCCTTGTTTTGGTTGAATCATATCAATTAAACGATTTCTCCTCATTAATTTGCTGCCGGGTTGTAGAGAAAGATTAACAGACAAGTTTTATGGTTTAAAAATAGATGCAGAAATTTCTGTCTCACGAAATATGACGCTGGCCACACCGCAAACCGTTTGAAATTTCGCATTAAGATTTTGAGGAGGAAAAATATTGTCATTGTGAATTTCTTCAATAAGAAAGCGTATTTAAAATCATTCTTTAATGGATAAAAGAAGACCGAACTTCTAAATTGCCATTTTATTTGCAAACCACATAAAATGTATAACGGTCTTACGGTGTGAACATAGTTTATGATTTATCCAGGAACGTCGTGATATTTACCGTGGTATATCCTGTTAACATGACATGCCATACTGGCTCTCCTCATCATCATCAATCAAAAGGGTACTTACCTACCTACCTAGAATACACATAAACGCATCAAGAGCTCTATATACAGCTCTAACACTGACTAGTACTGATGACTTTGCTGCCTGAATTTTATATTACTTCACTAGGTATTTTACAAATTACGTAGGATTTTAAAAAGGACTAGACCAGATTAGATTATGTTAGTGAAAACTACTTTTCCGTAACTTATTTTTATTTTTGCTCTGGGTTTGGTTTGGCTCTTGACTTTAACTTTAACTTAACAATCTTTAGGAGCAAATAAAATGTCGTGTCACTTCAACTTCTTTGCCGTTAAGACCTAGCCTGTGATTCTCCTGGATAGCATAGTTTTCAAATTGTGAAACTTTGAATTCAACCCTGTAGTTTTAGATTTATCCATAACAGACAAACGGAATATACAAATATGTCCTATTTATTGGATTTCTATCGATTCTTGTATTAATCACTACTATTAAAATTAATTTGTCGTATTGAATATATAATTAATGTTTAATTTAATATATAATTATTCTTTAAAATTAACCATGTTTATGTCTAAACCATGTTTGCCTGCATAAACCCAAATCTAAGTGTGGAACGGATCAATTTATATAATGCTCTATAACATTTCTTTACAAGTGTTTTAGATGCGAGAACCAATTTAATTTATATCTCAATGGGTCGTTTAGTTTGTTTCGCATCGTAAAACGTTTAAACGTCTTAATAAAAACCTTCTAACGTCCATGTTGTGGGTATTTAATTACTTGTTCTAGCAGAATGATACAGACAGAATTTCCCACATACAACCATCGGCTTTCTTAGAAAGGTTTCATTTCGAAAATTTAAATAGCATCTTATGTTGAAAGTAGCAATTAAGAGGAAGTAGGAATTATTTATATCGTTTTTTCAAGAATGTGGTAAATATTTATTTCAATTTATAACATATCTTGCGACTACAATGTTTGCATGTAGTAGAAATAAGATTGGATACAAGAAAAAAATATCAAATTGATTGACGGAGTTTATCACATTGCAAGTTCGACAAGTAATACTTTGTCTTATTTATCTTACCTTCTATAAATGCGTATCAAGTTATACATTTCTTCTTCATGTTGAGTTTAGAGAGTTTAAATTTATCTTCTTCAAATGTATAATTTTATTAACATATGACATGTTTTTATTCCAGGTTTGGCTACCCAAACCCGATCTACATCAACGTGGTGCGTGACCCGGTAGAACGCGTCATCTCCTGGTACTACTACGTGCGAGCACCCTGGTACTACGTCGAGAGGAAGCGTGCCTTCCCCGACCTGCCCCTGCCTGACCCACTGTGGCTCAAAAAGGTACAAAATAGGTCAAAATAAATCAAAACCAATTTACGATGTACACGATGGATCAGTGACGTTCAATGTCGTTTAAGTCTATTACCTACCATGCGCCCGCGCACCGCAGTAAAACCTAAGCGTATAGTTTTTTTTTTTTTTTTTCAATTAAAGTAACAAAGTAGTTTGTTTGATTAAAATAAAATAATATGATCCTCAAAATTTGAAGAACTAATTTATCACACGCGTGACATGCGCCTCTTTTAATATAAAAACTAGTCTCGCCCGCGCCGAGACGACCGCATGACATGACCGTGCAAAATTTTTGCTGTAATCACTGGCACAGTTTGTTTTACACATAACTAGCAATCTCGAAAACTACTTCATCATTTCGGTCTTTGTGCCTCTTGTTTGCTGTGCGTGTAATCGGAAATTTCGCATCAAATACAAGTAGCAGATTGGTCAAATTGGCCTGTTTCGTGCACTACATCTGCCAGGTTAATAACTCAATTTAAGTATCTAGCGAAAGGAAACTTGTAAAGTGAGCTTATTATATGGTATTTATTTATAAATATTAACAAGGGAAGCAAATTACTACTAATCTTCAGTAATACTTTCATCTTCTTAAACTTCTAGCTATTACTACTTATTTATAAAAGCCAATAAATAATTCCCTAGATAACTTAGGCCTCGTTTAATTAGGAGAGTGTTTACAATACTCGCCACGTTGGGCAGACATTTTAGTGAGCGCATTACAAGATGTTATTTTCCTGGGAACGCTGCTACCCAATACCTATTCCTGGATTTATGTATATCTGGGATGACAATAACGATACTCTTGGGAAAATATGGTACTTATCTTTGCTGGTTCAACGCGAACTTATATCAACCATCAGTAAATATTAAACGAGAAGTGATTTATGAGAAACGTTCAAGATAAGTTTAGCAAATTGCTATCAAGCTGCGTATCCTAACACCACAAAGCGAGGTGCGTTTAGCATACACAACGATACCGTCAAAGTGATCCATTGTTAAATATCTCGGTAGCTTCGCACAATGCTATCTCAAGATCAATGCCATCAATGAGGACTTATTAATATCTTCAATCGGGTCCCGTTAATGTTCTCTCGGTTACCAATTGGCCGGTCACGATGCGATTGTACTCCTGACATAACCACCACAAATCAACAATCACGATCAGGCCTATAAATCAATAATCAGCGCTCACGATCATGGCTGCAGCAAATTAGTGGTCACAGAAACGGGGACAAACGAAGCGCTTGGTTTTATGATTCGTGCAAAATAGAAGTAATCTCGCAAATCTAGAATTCTAGAACACCATTTTGTCTTCAGCAATGTAACGGGCAAAACCGCGGGTTAGATCCAAATGCTCTGTACAAGAAATTGGTTCTGCTATGCTCCTAATTCGAACAATACAGATCTGGTGAAAGTTATGCCCTGAACAGCTTTATTCCATTAGTTTTTAAATTTAATTCTAGTTCCAGGTCACATTATTGTGTTGAATTTGACCACACTGCGACTCTCATCTAATCTTAATCATAGAAAAGGAAAGTTATTATGTGCCTTACAAACAAGAAAAACACAAACGCTGTTTATAAAGTTTATTTCAAATGAAAAGTGGAACTGACCCCATAATTGTATGCTTTTAGGTATTGCTAGTGTGTACAACACATAAGAGATAAAATTAGTACATACATACATAAATCACGCCTTTATCCCTTACGGGGTAGGCAGAGCGTTTAACGCCTCTTAAAAGGCGCTTTCGCCACGTCTGACAAAAATTGAGGGCAATTTTAGATTGTAATATGTATTGCTTTAGTGACAGGTTGTCAGCCCATCGCCTAAATTACAATATACTGAAACCCTCGGATCCCTTAGCTGGTTCTTACAGCATGCCCGGGAGGATATGCAGCTGGCACATTCTATGTTTTTCTATCTCTCCCAGTCCAGCATGGAAGAAAGATAAAATTAGTTTTTCTTAAAACTCTCCTTCCAAAGGAGGAAAATCTCTACCAGTCACAGATTGGCGCCTCCAATCGAATCCATTCTCAAAACTAACCGTAAAATAGCTTCTTTCGAAGTCTAATTACGTTCAAGCTCGTTCTGACAGCTCACACCAGGTTATTACCAGAATAAATGGTATCGGCCTCAGTCAGTCTCCTTGTTAATCATACACTCATTGTTCATGGACCTATAGTAACCTATAACTGGACCCGTCAATGTTTTGATTGGTGTAACAAACAAAAAATAAATTAGTTTCGGTTCGACAAAAAGCTAAACATTTTAATTAGAGGGCGCAAAAAGTTCCAGAGGGTTAAGGTGTCTTCTTCAGTGGTGAATCTTAGCTGATGAACATATCAAATCGTAAAGTCATGTCGATTTTTTGCTAACTACGTGACATGCGTATCAATCGCGTTTATATACATTATCTTTTAATTGGGAAATGGGTAGGTATCAATCGAATAGAGCTTAGAAAGTATTCGCTCGCCGTGGATGACGTAAAACTGCAAAAAGCTATTGTGATAAAGGCGGAATTCCCCTAATTATTATATTCCATATTATTTCATATTTTTTTGAGTTCTCATGTTCTGAAAGTGCTCTTTTGTGCAGGCTATTATGAAAAGCAGAGTTTATAACTCGTGCACAAAATAATTTTAGTCCTGGACTAATATCAGCCCTCGCCCTGTACCCACAGCAGCTAAAAATATCTGGCAGAAATGACTTGTTTTGTGCACTTGTCATAAATTCTACTATTTGTAGAAATGAACAAACGAGATTGATATGAAGATTTATTTGTATACCTACGTGAAAACGTATAATTTAAATGTTATAATGTTTATTTTAATACATATGTGTGCTATTGAATATTTCCAGGACTTCGAGACGTGCGTGCTGAGCGGTGATCGAGAATGTCGCTACGTAGAGGGAGAAACACACGAGGGTATTGGAGACCATCGACGACAGACTCTCTTCTTCTGCGGACACGAGCCACAGTGCACGTAAGTTACATACAAAACAGACATACAAACATAGAATGTTCCAGCTGCCCTTCCTCCCGGGCATGCTGTTGAAGTCAGCAAAAGGGACTCGAGGGTTGCAGTGTATTGTAATTTAGGCGATGGGCTGACAACCTGTCACTATAGCAATACATATTATAATCTAAAATTGCCCTCAATTTTTGTCAGACGTGGCGAAAGCGCCTTTTACAAGGCGTTAAACGCTCTGCCTACCCCGTAAGGGATAAAGGCGTGATTTATGTATGTATGGTATGTATGTCAACGCCGTCTCTTACTTATACACCTTTCCAATTACTTTCATTTAAAAATCCAATATCAATCTGTAGTAGGCCAAATAACAAATTAAAAATCCGATAGCTCGTGCCTTTTATAAAGCTCATAATAATATTGTATATTAGGGTGTTTCAAATCCATACAAAAGACATCAACGCAATCTCTTTTTCACCGCACATTTTTAACGAAATGTTGTCCCTGATATAAAACTAACATGAACTAATACACACCAGCTTAGATATAGGCACATCAGCCTGTGGCTGCTCGCCTATTATTATATAATAATATATTTCCAATCTACAATATTAGGTATTTTAGTTTACACATTATACTTTTAGTTTCTAAGCCTAAATACAACAATTTGTAAGCTCTCGCGTTGATGTCTTTTATAGAGCGTTTGAAACCCATACAAAAGACATCAACGAAAACCTTCTTCTCCATTCTTTACGTATTTCTGACCGTTGTCTTCTTAAATTTCCAGGCCTTTCAACAGTCTGGAAGCCCTGCAGCGCGCCAAGAGGGTGGTAGAGGAACAGTACGCGGTGGTTGGTGTACTAGAAGATATGAACTCAACACTTACTGCGCTTGAACGATACATTCCCAGATTCTTCCAGGGAGCAGCTAGCATGTATTGGGGTGAGTTTTATATGTAGTTCTATATACTTCCATGCTGGGCTGGGAGCGAGTGAAAAACATAGAATGTGCCAGCTGCATTTCCTCCCGGGCATGCTGTAAAAACCAACTAAGGGATCCGAAGGTTTCTGTAAATTGCAATTTAGGCGATAGGCTGACAACCTGTCACTACTGCAATATACCTACAAATCCATCTTAAATAACCCTCAAAACTTTGTCAGACGTGGCGGAACCTTTGTTTAGGTCGTTTACGCTCTGCCTACTCCGTTAGGGATAAAGGCATGATTATGTGTGTGTGCGTGTGTGTGTGTTCTATTATATAGTAGGATATCTGATTCAGGTTCGAAAAGCGCCTGAATAATAATAAATAGCAATGTTTATTAGAATCGCTCACAGCATGCTCTGCAGGCTCTATTCTATAACCAAGTACTTAAGTATCATTCCATTTTTACGATTGGGATTACATACCAATGAGAATCAAACTTCTTTTGCTTACATCCCGCCAAAAAGCTTATATTTAATTTCCAATCACGCCAACTAAAAACCCAGTGTGCAGTGGGCATAATCGTAAAAAAACCTTTCTGGTTTGGTCAATGCGTTTGGTTAATACTTATAGTGCCTGATATTTTATTAAGTTTGACCTTTCTGGTTTGGTCAATGCGTTTGGTTAATAATTATAGTGCCTGATATTTTATTAAGTTTGACATTCAAATACGTTTGCCTTCATTTTTGATACAGGCGTCCGTTTTCTTATTCATTAGCGAAGTATATTCGTATACTAGCCTACCCAACTTACCAAACAATTTCCTTCTGCAGACCAACTAAACACGTTCAACCGCATCAACCGCAACAACTTCAAGCCGCCAGTCTCTGAAGCCGTCAAGCAACTCGTCCGCGCCAACTTCACGCGGGAAATTGAGTTCTACGAGTTCTGCAAACAGAGGCTCTATACCCAGCTCCGTGCTCTACGAGACCCGGCGGTCGTTCTACCCACTAAAAGCAGGAGAAGAAGGGCAAACCGTAGATTGTAGTGAATAAAGACTGTGTTGTGTGCATTTATTTTATTTGGACAAGTGCAAAGCTTTAATGTACTGTGTTGTGAAATATAGGTTTTGCTACGTGGAAGGATTGTTAAAAGGTGACTGGCGTGGCATGGTAAGTTTCAGTGAGTTTTCAATAAAATGAAAACTTGCACAGATCGGAATAAAAAGCCAAGCGCTTGAAGGTAAGTAACTGAAATCATTCTGAAGTAATTTTACTTCAAAGAATTCTTACAAGTTTTTACAGTAAACTACATTTGACGATTTTACTGGCCTACATTTCTTTCAGCGCCTATCTTGTTTTTTTGTTTACCTGTATAGTAAAAATATGAATCAATTAAGGTTCCAAAAAAAGGTATTGATGATAACATTGAAAACTGAACTTATTTATTTCTCTGCATGTGACATGCCATAATATGAATTAATTATTGTATTTATTTCGGACAACGAAGTCATTTATGTGAATTACGATATCATGAAATGGCCAAAGAAATATAAACCATGAAAACTACGATTCGAAAACGATGTTATGAATTTAATTGATGGAAAAAAACATTTTGATTGTACTTAAGATGTCTTGTGATCTATTTGAGGCTACTCACATTTTGTGACATTCCTACATGAAATAATTTGATTTTTGAAAGTAACGAAGGCGGAAGTTGTAAGAAAGTTTGTGTACATAGTTTGATGGCATGTAATTTAGATTAGGAAATTGTATGAATGGATTAACTCTAAGGTTTAAAAGGCAAACTTTGACTTTATGAATTGTAAAACATAAACTGAATGTGAGTAAGGCTGTTCATTTCTCGTGTGTCCTGGAAGGTTTTCTTTGTTGTAAAATAATCTACGTTTTGTTTATTTTAGTTAATAAGCGCAATTTGCTTAAATGCAACTTGGATTTTGTAAAGTTAAGGTGTAAGGAACAGCGTCCCGCAAACTGATAGGGGTTGCTCAGTCAACGACACTGAACAACTATCAGCAGGTTTGTATTTCAGGAAGTTTAAAAAAAAAATTGGGGTTTTCCATACAAATTGTCTGATCGATGTGAACATTTTGTATGGAAAAGCCTTTTTTTTTTCACTTCCTAAAAAAAACGTGCATCCTGACGCTGTCCCTTACACCTGGTATGTAAAAGAAGGACAAGTATTCATAATATTTACTTTCTTGTAGGTACGTGTATGAGATTTAAAAATATTCACTTTGTTGTGATTGTGAAACGATCAACTCTAGCGCAGATTAACTAGTGATTTGACTTGTCTTATTCAAGCGTGATTCTATTTATTGTTGTGTTGTGTATAATAATAAATGTATTTTAAGGACGCTGTACTTATAGTAGCATAATTTAGATACTGTGAATTTGTAATTAAGTGTTTATTCAAATATTTTTTATCAATTGTCATTTTAGATCTGTTTAAATCTATTTGATGTTGTTCTTTTCTTTACTCTTACGACAATGTTGTATTATCGTGTGACATACTTGCTATATTTTTCTTATGCTTCAAAGCTATTTAAAATGTTTATTTACCTACTTGTTTCGTAAACTTATTAATTAATTCTTGGACTTGGCTTCTACATAAAAAAAGATCCAATTCAAAACCATCAAATTATTGTGATATACTTAATTTCGTCTTTGTTGTAAAAATAATCATAATTTAATCAATAAGGCTACCTAACCTAACAAGCAAATTAAAGATAATTTAATATTTATAAAAACATCTTTGTTTTAATCATCACCTTTCGAGATATTAACAAGTATATAATTTTCCTTATCCTTAAAATTCTTATAAAAAAATGTATATGCAGAGGTATTACAAAGTAAAACAAGGACTTATATTATGCACATTATTTTATTACATAATTATTAATAAAACAAGTGTCAATAATCATAAAAAATCTATAAGATGGAGTTTTTGCATTCGTGTAAAATTAATATGGCCACATTTCAAGAATTCAGGTACATACACAATAGAAAACGGTCTAAAAATTATTTATATTTAATATTGCTTACAAGTAATAATAATTTAATTTCGTAATTTCTAACAGACTCGAAGATAGAATCTCAAAAACCGAATCAACAATATTATTATCAGTTCTTATTGTTGAAGGATATCTGTCTGGGCTGTGCTCGAGCTATAAAAATATAAAATTTTAATATATTTCATTTCATAACACTTGATATAGATTAAAATACATTCTAACATTTCTGGAAGTTCACATAGAGATTGCTTACAACATAATAAATAGGGTTCTATGACTTCATTATACAATTCTCCTACATTACACTCGCCAGACGGTTACATTAACAACTCAATAATTTCCTAACGCGATCTAACTAAGGCTGATATAATTCATGTCTCACATTATATAAAACACTGATATTTTATTCATAATCGTAATATTATCTACAGTTCATATTGACGTGAATAAAATCTTTCTATCTAAGTGATGCTCTTGCATTTATTATTCGACATACATCTATAGAGTAAGGCTAATAGTTTCGTAAAAAAGTGTACCTATTAAAATATTAATATCATTCAGAATTCATCTCTCACATATGTACAGGCGCTCGGCGCTCGCACAGGTAACGCGCGCTCGTTCACTCCACACGCTGCTTGCTAGTTCCTACACCGCTTGCGGTTACGTTTTATTGTCCACCAGGACCTAGGCTAATAATAACATTACGAAACGCAATTCGAAAAAATATACACTAACTCGAAACGTGTCGTTGCAATGGCACTTCGATCGAGCCGTTCGCTCGCTCGTACAATTATTTATCTACAACCTATTCTACTTTATATCACAAAAACGCTTTACAACTTTAAGCCTCAACAATTTAGGACGCCAACTGTCACCCGTCCGGAGCCGCTTGTGGCTAGAACAGGCACAGGAATGTGACTAGCAGGACCGACCTGCCGCGGCGACGCACGCGCCGGGCGCACGCCGGCTGCTCACCTAGCTCCTCGCGCCGCAGAGCCGCGCGTCTTTGCGCGTCAGTAGAACGAAGGGTGCCAGTCCAGGGTGGGGTGCAGCGGGCCCGGCGACCCCCCGCCGCCCTGCCCGCACGCTGCCGTCGCGCCCAGCGCCAGACAGTCAAAGCAGTAGTTTGCACCGGCGTTGTTATCCCAGAACTGCTGGCCCTTGCACTGGAACCGCACGGCGATCTCCAACCGCTGACCAGATGATATGCAAGGCGCGTACAGCATGAACTGGAACCGATCCGAGTAGCCGTCGCACGTTCCCTGCACGTAAGTGGCCTGCAGGTCGGTGTATGTTTTCCAGCGATTCATTGTATAGCGAATGTGAACAGTCTTGTGGAAGTCGAGGTTGCGAACGCGCACGGAGCCGCAGATGGACACGTGGACGCCCTCACAGACGCGCGCGCTCTCGAGGCACACGTTGAGCCGCTCCAGCTTGTCGGTGACGTCACGCGGCAGCTGGAACAGAGGCACGAGTGTTAGCGCCCCGAGCCGCTGTGGCGCGCGCACAGGAGGCGAGCTCGCCACGTCACAGCCCGTCAAGTCGTCGTACGCCGATTTAGGAATTACTGGTATCTCATCCATGAAAGTTTTGACATCTGCTAAATCCAGTCCGAGAACATCCGCAAAGCGAACTATTTTCTTGCGTCCTGGAGTACCAGGTGGCGTTTTTCCCGTTTTTAATGATGAACAACGACGGACTCTTTGAGGCTTGTCGTCTTCTGTGTCGTCTTGATCTTCATCTGCTTCTTCTGCGCTTAAAAGTGAAGGTTCAATTTCCGGTATGGGTGAGACTTCTTTCTCTACGAAATCTTCACTGGTTACTATTTCGAGGCATATAATTTGATCTGTAGTGGTGAGTTCTATTTCAGTCGTTTTTACTTCTTCAGTAGATAATTCTGTAATTGACGGAACTTCCCTAAGCGATAAGTTTTCAAATACATCCGTAACGCCGTTTTCCACTAAGTCTTTAGTTGTAAACGTAAATACTTCATCCGAGGGCTCACTCTTAGCAGACTCGAATTCTGAATCGCTATCTAATGTGGAACTGTGGTTTAGCGGAAGCGTGAGCCGATCGGTGTCAGGAACTACAGGTGAGGAGATGCTGTCGACTTCGTCTTGACTATTTTGCCGCGCGCAACCTTCGAATGTCATAGCAGAAAATAAACGTTTATCCGTGTGACCATTTTCCCGGGGAGCTGGCTGGTTTTTCACTGGTGAGTTTTCCGAGTAGAAAGATGCAGAAAATCTGAAACCGTTTTTCTTCTTTTCGTTCTGTTGTAGCATCTGTTTCGCCTGCTCCTTGAGTTCGGTGTCGTCGTCGACATCGTAGAAGGGTGGGTCGGTGTCGTCGACGGGGGACCGTTCCGGGAAGGGGTTTTCCAATTCATCGGCGGGGCTAGAGGGGCTTTCGCACTCGAGCTCAAAGTCGTAGAAGGTGTCGAGCTCTCTAGGCGCGGTTGTTCCCGAACGGTGTGGCGAGGTGGTGCCGGCGTCGCGCGCCAGCCAACTGCTTTCGCAGTCGTCGTCGTGCGCGGCGCCGAGGTTGCGCAGGCGCGAGTGTAGGTCGCGCGCGAACGCGGCCGCACGCCCGCGACACGACATCGGCAGCAGCGACGTCAGCCCGCACTGCGACCCCGACCGATCACCGCTCATCTGCGTCTGGAAAGAAGAAACACACGATTAATTTCTACATTTAACATTTAAACTATTTTAACTTTTACACACCGAATTAAAATGTATTATGGTCCGAGTCTTGGGCATTCAATCTAGAGGTCACGGGTTCACTTCAGGGGGGGGGCGACAAACTTATTTTTATCACTCTGTGAGAATATGATATCTTCGTTATCAAACCCAAAAAAATTGTTACGCGAAATTAACTTATCGATAACTAATTTGTGTTCGAAAATAACTATTTACTCGCATGATTATCATGACATGAAAGTTGAATGTCAAGAGTGAACGACCCTGATACGATAACAATTACACGTCCCCACTATGATCGGCACGCAGGCGCCCGGATAATGCACAAATACTCGAATAAAGAGACAAAAAATATCTATAAAAACATGATTAATGTGTCGCTAAATATAACTGTCAACACAAAATATAAACAAGTAAATATATGGCGTTATTTACCGCCCACGTTATCGGAGTATCCAACACGCAACTATCAGCTGACAGCTGATACAGTTTATTATTATTTTGGAGAACATTGAATATTACATTAACTTCATTCATTTTAACTTTGTTTTTTCCACAATTCTGTAAAATGAAGGGCACTTTACAAACACGTCTTTATCCCACGGATCGCAACTATTGAATGATAGACGGAATCTTTTCCTACATCAGACCTAACACGCTCCGTATCTATTCTCGCAGTGGCATAATGACTCGTTTATGTAATGTCCTTTACAATGTTGTTCTACTATACTAACGACTCCTTCCTTCCGTATGGGAGATTAATAGACATGCACTATCCATGTACGTGTATCATTCAATCAGATCATGATCTGTAAATAGATCTGAAAATAAACCCAATTTCGCTGACGTACCGAAAGTTTTATATCAGAAAATTCCAAATGGATTTTTCATTGCTCAGTACGGTGTATTAGTCATTTATTATATCCGGTTCCTGTGTATGTCCAGTATTTATAGCCGAAACATCCCGGGACGTCAGAGAGCGTGAAAAGTTGGCACGGGTCGCAGTCTTGCCCACGCCCAGCTGTGGGATTGCAGTTTAATCATATGACATTGCTTATGACAAAACACGCGATTGAATCGATGTGAAGCTATAGCTCTAGATCTATCTACAACTATAGTTTTAAATTGAAGCTTTCTAGAAATAACGATATTACTCATCATAGCTATTGAATAAAAGTTTATGATTAGATTTTCAACTACTAGTATGCGAGTTATTTTATCAATGCCAAAGGTACGACTAAAAAAAAATACAACTTTTCTTTGACTCGCAAAAATAAATTGTCAAGGTTGTGTGACATTGCAGAACTGTCATAGAAAAATCCTATTGATCACTCAACAACTTTATTTTTACAGCTATGATGAAACCAAACTATTTATAAAACCGTTTGTAATTTCTTCAGGGATCGCAAATTCCAAGGCGTCTAGTAAAAGTTATTTTTTCCTGCAGATGTGCGAAGCGATGTCGCTTGAAGGTCGCTACTCGACCTATTTAGGAGGTAGTGACACTGGCCTCAATACAGGGCATAGACCTGACCTCGCCCTCTTATTGTGAGGTAACCCTAAAGGAACTGAAGGGAATATCGGGATCGTAATTCGTAATACAAGTGGATGTAATGGTAAAATCTATGTCAATTGTTCTGTTTGTCTGGTAGTCTTGGGAACCGCTGGAACGATCTAGCAATGAGGGCACAGCTGTTTTATTATTGACGAATAGTTAAAATCAGACCCTCGTTCAATTCCCTAGATTAGGTAGACGACCCTGTAATATACGGGATAAGAATAGGGAGATGATGATGATTTAAAATGAAATAAATGCATGGACCTAAAAATCGATACCTACGCACAAAATGGTTTTTCAAAACAGAGCAAATGGCAATAACATCCGACAAAACAAACGACATAAATTTAATTTAAATCGAGCCAATCTTTTACGTAGGCACTTGTTTTATCACGTTGTAACTTCAAACGTTTTATTGTTAGCCCGAAATTGATCTAAATTAGGTCTGAACTGATCACGCGCATCTGAAACCTAACGAAGCACGTGACAGTTTGACGCCGGACGCCAGAGGAAAACATCAGACGTCTTCGGGAAACTTCAAGACTTCACGCTATTTTAAGCATTTTGAGCACGCATTGTTCTCAAATGTACGGTTGTGAAACAAACGTGTGAGACTAATGAACCATGCCGCAATAGTCTCTAAAATTGGAGAGCATTTGCCATACTCAACAGGCTTGGCAGGAATCTGCTTAGCGAGTGCAATAAAAGTTGTTAGAAAAGGATATCTACTGCCCAATTCTAGTATATCTAGATATCTTAGAGAAGAAATGTGATAGTGCTATTCTGAACCGGCATAACACTTAACGCTAATTTAGCTTTGTTGTTAATTTTTTTTATAAAACACACGTTTCAGAAACAAATGAAGCTAACGAGTATACAAAATGACCGGCGAGAACTTGGGTCGAAACCGATACCATCAGTCTCATGTTGAAAAGAACACGGTTTCGATCACGGCCATTGTTATCTTGTCAGACTACCAGATATAACTGACCTAAGTAATAATATTTACAAGATTGAAGATTGACAATACAATGACAACGAAATGGACTTATTGAGAAAGGTTATGGTAAGAATACTATTCAGCTGTTGAATAAGACATTTTTTATTTTCTAAAGTTCATTCATAGTCGTATAATCTGTTCAAGGTGACAAGGTGTCACGGTCTGTCTTATATTTGTTTGTATCATGTCACGTGGAGCATATCGATGCCAAAAACAATAATTAGCATTACGAAAGACGACATTAGGTCACTGAAATAGTTGACTGAAACGAAGAAGGCGGGGCTGCGATGAAAATGGTAACATCTAGCGAACGAAGAATGAAATATGGAGTTGTTTTACGGAACTATGAAAATGCTCGATTTACATACTACATATAAGTACCATAACAAACTTTAAATGACAAACAAAAGACAGTGCACAAGACCTCGTTACAATATTTTAGTCATTAAATCTAAATTAAATTAGTAATATTGAGAAGAATGGGAAAGTTATTAACAGTAAATTACACCTAATATCTAACCATTAACGAGATGCAACTGAAAACTATTTCTTTAGAATTAGTTTACGGGTGACAAGTATTTACAAAAGTATTCTTCTTCTTAGCGAGTGGATTCTCAAGTCAAACGACCCGATGAACCCTAGTGTCAGAGTTTTCAAACCGCTAACAACTAGTTGGCCTCTGAAGTGGTTTGAGTAACGACCACTATCAAATACAGTGATTGACGGCTTAACGTGTCTGAAGCACGGTTTTTCTTTTTCGAACAATCAGGTGATTCAGCCTGCAATGTCCTAACCAAAATGGGGAGAACTTCACAGAAAGACCTTACAAAAGTATTCAAAACCCTGACAGTTTCACTGACATTTCGGACAAAATGGCCTACTTTGCGAGAAGTTTATCAGCAGCTAGAATAAGGCCGGCGACGACTGTGACATCGAAACAACAGAAAACAACACCTATCACCTAGCTGGAACAAGTAGAAATGTTATGATTACTAAACAAATCGTACCATCCATAAAAGTCGGGCATTGGTGGCCATCTAGGCGTGATTTAGGGCCCCCTCGGTAAATATAGTTTATTCGACCAGGGGCACCATTACGTTATTATCCAATAAGACGCGGTCACTGCTCTGCTGCAAGCCGATATCTCAAAGTAGATCTGTGTTGCCAGATATATGCTTTTTACATGGATTGAGGGGTAAATTAAAAAGCCACACCGTCCATAAAAGCCACGTCACATACGTAAACTAAAAAACATCTATGCCATTTATGGCAGAACGGCACAAGATAAGATAGAGAACTCTCTTATGTGTAAGTCTAAATTGGACAGTAGTAATCTGTCAACAAATAATAATATGTGTCTTATAAATAGAACACATGAATACACATGATAAGAACAGTCAAAAAAGTGTTTAATCTTAGGCTCGTATTTATAAAGCGATTATAATTGAGAGCAATTTTAAGTATGGATTTGAGAGTTAATTTTGTACTTAAATGACATTTGTGATACGAATTCAAACTCGCTGTCCGTCTCAAGTGCTGTTTATAAATACGGATTTAGAATGTTTATAAAGGATAAAACACTTAAATTAGTATCAAAGTATTCCAATTCTTGTTAAAATAGTATAAAACTTTGTATGTAGGTACATATTATGTGAACAGGATCTGGCAATACTGAATATTTAAATAAACGGATTGACTTCAGACGGTGCTATTACAGAGGCAGCAGAATAACTTTTATACTCCAGCGCAAATAGAATTAATAATAATAATAATAATAATCTTTATTTGGTATAAAAAGAGAAAAGAGTTACAAAGGTTGTTTTATAAAACTATGACAAACATTAAAATGTGATTGCACAAATTGTTCAACCCTACAACCCAAACTAAGAATATAAATTCCTGTATCTTGGGCTGTAGTGGTCGACCGTGATGATAGGATACTTGATAGATAATTTATTTTATTCTCAAATTGATGATCAATCACAGACCTTTAGTGTTCAATCGATATGAGTTTGAGTCGATTTGTCGTAAGACTTGTACGTCAAACTCTATTTCAATAGCACATTACTATAGAAAAAAAGCAATATATGGTCGTGTACATTTGGAAGGCCGAGACGTAGACTAGTATAGTGCTTTTCTCTCATTTTGCGAGGAAACAAAAACAATACACTTAAAAATAAATATCAAACTTGCGATTCAACCATAATATTTAAACATTTTAAATTTGCAAAGCGCCTTTAGCAGGTGCACGTTCCATTCATTCATTCTACATACATATAATCACGCCTTTATCCCTAATGGGGTAGGCAGAGCGTACACGACCTAAACAAAGGTCGTTCCGCCACGTCTGACAATGTTTTGAGGGTTATTTTAAGATAGATTTGTAGGTACATTGCTGTAGTGACAGGATGTCAGCCCATCGCCAAAATTACAATATAATGAAACCCTCGGATCCCTTAGCTGGTTTTTACAGCATGCCCGGGAGGAAATGCAGCTGGCACATTCTATGTTTTTCTCTCGCTCCCAGGCCAGAATGGAAGATAGATTCATTCATTCTTTTTTTTTTATTTACACATTCTACCTTTTAAAAAAATATATTGTAAACTTATAAACACGTAATCCATACTAGTGTATACTTTAAAGACTTTGCATAGCGGTCGTTAACGGTCATTGTTGTCGTTTGGAGAAATTGCTGGCGTTTGCGAATTTAAGGACCGAAAAGAGTGAATGTAGGTTTTGTTTTTTGCATGAATGAAGCTTTTTCCGAGCAAATGGGAGAAAAGTATATTTCGTCCAACTTCTTATATACCTATCTATATTACGAGTACTTACATGATATTTCGGGTGACGCATAATTCAATACATTGTAAGCTGTGTTTCACCTTTCACATTTAAGCCACTGTTTATAAAACAACTAAATGTTACGGTATGTATCACTTATTGTATTGCATTTGTATTGTATCCATTCGAGCAGAACTAAATACACTATTTTTAACACGACTGTTCCAACTGAGATAGATACGCCAAGTAAATATTTAGTTAAGTAGTTAGGTATATTATTGTACACAAAGCCATTAACTTTGAATTACATCATATCAGGTTCATTATGAATAATAAAAAAATATCCGACTTCAGTTTCATCAAAGAAAATAAATATAGTTCCTCGAAAATATTGTATGATAAGATTTATACAATGGCATCCTATCCTTCTCGATGACATCCTATTTGAGTAATATCATGAATATGGTCTTTTTCTTAATCAGTGTAACGCAAAATATTACCTGAAAACAATACCCTACGTTTGGCTTCGTGTAGTCGGGTAAAAACAGCAAAGCAAACTGTTATGTCCCTTCAAGGTGATAGATAAAGTAGTGAAAGTAGCCATTTATTACTAATCTTAAGGATAACATTGATAACCTTAGTAACTGGGAGTAGCCGGACGATACCAGCCTAAAGAAAAACATCACTTGCTTGACAAGTTTTAGTTTTAATTTAAAAAAACAATGTGAGTTTTACGTTTCGTAGCCAATTGTACAGAAATAATGCTACGAATGCTACGCCGTAGCAAACTATTTAGGGCCGTATTTGTAATCAGCTCTCAAGAATGACAGCGAGTTTGAGTTCGTATCAGAAATTACATTTTAGTACAAACTGGTCTGTCAAATCCATACTTAATATTGCTCTCAAGTTTAAGATCGCTTCAAATATAAGGGCCATAATTTCACTTTTTGCCAAGGATACCAACGTGTTTTGCGGCCTTTATATTACTTTGTCTTTAAAACGTAAATTAATTGTTTTTTTAATAATAATACAAATAACACATGTTTTTGACAAAGCGACGATTTGTACTTTCGATATTTAAACCTCTGTTTGGAAGTAAATAGTCAATAAATAGTAATACCATTGAATATTTTATCGGTATAATTATTATATTGGGCTCGTTTCTAGATTTGCCGGCTAAAACTAAAATCTATTTGTCACATTCAGACTAAAAACATTGGAAACGGACAGGAGATCTGTTCTCTCCGGTTTTTTATTTATATTCGGTGTTTTTTTTGCTTTATCTGTTATTTTAATCCACCGTTCTATGATATGGCGGATAAAATTGACAGAAATACTGGGGAAACGTGCAAAAGCACCTAAAAATCTAGCGGACAAAGTGTAAAACCACAGAGCATAAATCGCCTGTCCTTTTTCAATTTTATTATTTTGAAAGTGATAGATTGATTCTAATTTTAGTTTTAGCCGGTGGTATCGCGCCTATAGTACTTAAAGAAAAAACTGATTATTTTTATAACATTAATGCCAAATTCCACTACCCCGCCACCGTGAAAATCTTTCATTATTAAATGGCTCGCTGTGACTTTGGCTGTACGCGTTTATATGGCAACGTCAGTTGTTTAATTTAATTAATTCCACTTGAACAGCCGCGAACAAATGAAAGTCCACTGATAAATCACGCCACTATTTGTAGGCTTGGCCAATACAAGCGACTCATCTCATCGTTATTTTGTTGCCACTCAAGAAGTTTTGAATCACTAGGGGCCGGATTTATAATCAGCTCTCATCAGTGACAGCGAGTTTGAGTTCGCATCAGAAATGTTATTTCAGTACAAACTGGCATGTCAAATCCATACTTAATATTGCTCTCAAGTTTGAGATCGCTTCATAAATACGAACCTAGGAAAAAACGACGTCAAAGTTTATTTAGTTTTGTTAAAGTTTCGCTAATTTATATAGAAGTCTAGTACTCAGAGCCATGGGCTTACGATCCGGAGGTCCAGGGTTTGATTCCAAAGGGGGGAACACAAAGTTGATATTTGTCAATTTATCACTTTGCGTGGTTTCCCCAATTTTTTTAGGACATTGCAGGCTGAATCACCTGATTGTCCAAAGAGAAAAAGGATTCCGTGCTTCGGAGGGCAAGTTAAGCCGCCGGTCCCGGTCGCTGTCTTTGATAGTGGTAGTTACTCAAACCATCTCAGTGGCCTAATGCTACTAGGCGGTTTGAAAACTCTTACACAAAATTTGCTCAGTTTCATAGTCTGTTTCACATCTTTCAGAGTACATTAACCCTTGTTGTTACTTCTGTTTACCTAAAACCCAATATTACTGATACTGACTTAATAACTGACGTCTTTTGACAACAAATAATAAGAAAATGTTATGACGCACCCAGCCAGTAAAGAAAGATAACCCTTAAGTTAATGAGAATTATCAAATTAATAAACTAAAGTTAGAATAATGAAAGTTTAAACTAAATAATTAAGTAATAAAATAATAGATAAATTAGCTTTATCTTTTGAATAGGTATTTAGTGGATTAGATAACATTATTTGTTGTCAATAGGCTATATGACAAGAGTACACAATGGTAGGTATTGTGTGACGTCACAAATATCTAGAATATACAGCATGTTCCTAGATAAATATTACATACACTTACGCCTTTATCCCTAATGGGGTAGGCAGAGCATAAACGACAACAAATTTTAAGATAGATTTATTGTATTTGATTTTACTTACTTCCATGCTGGCCTGGGAGTGAGAGAAAAGTATAGAATGTGCCAGCTGCATTTCGTCCCAAGCATGCTGTAAAAACCAGCTAAGGGATCTGAGGGTTTTAGTTTATTGTAATCTAGGCGATGGGCTGACAACCTATCACTACGGCAATATACGTAAAAATCTATCGTAAAAAACCCTTAAACTCTGTCATACGTGGCGAAACGACCTACGTTTAGGTCGTTTACGATCTGCTTACCCCATTAGGGATAAAGGCGTGAATATATGTATGTATGATATTGCTGCAGTGACAGGTTGGCAGCCCATCACCTAAATTACATTATACTGAAACCCTAGGATCCCTTAGCTTATACAGCATACCAGAGAGTAAATGCAGCTGGCACATTGTATGTTTTCCTCTCGCTCCCAGGCCAGCATGGAAGTATTTATCTCGCTCCCAGCATAAATGCTTTATAATAAAACTACAAGTAAACTTAATCAATTTTTCCACAGCATAGTAACCGTCAGACTACGTCGGAAAATGATGCCTCGACCTCACTGTCCAAGGCCTAAGATCACGCGGCAGACCAAAGAAGCACTGGAGCCATATTTTTGAATCACTCAAACTCCAATACGCATACGAAAGAGTAACTTTTGCATGCGATTTTCATACAACTTACCATGCGAATGTTAGTTTTTCGTATGCAAAATAGATTAGAGTGATTCAAAAATACGGCTCCTGGCTAATAAACGTCGTAAAAGCGGATATGAGAAGAGACCGGGCAAAGTAGAATAGAAAAAGCCAGGCGGGGAAAATGCTAGACAGAAGATGAAAGTGGAATAAGTATATATGCATGTTCTTCCATAGGAGAGAGAGAAAAACATAAAATGTGCCAGCTGCATTTCCTCCCGGGAAATGTAAAAATGTGATCCGAGGGTTTCTGTATATTGCAATTTAGGCGATGGGCTGACAACCTATTGTTACAGAAATATACGTACAAATCTATCTTAAATAACCCTCAAAACTTTGTCAGACGTGGCGGAACGACCTTTGTTTAGATCGTTCAAGCCCTGCCTACTCCATTAGGGATAAAGGCGTGATTATATGTATGTATGTTTGTGTGTAGAACGCACGTATAGTTGTATCAGGTATTCAATTTCATGTATTGGCCTATGTTCTTAGGACACCCTGTGTACAAAGATGGTTGATAACAGGTCGTTGACCGCGCGATAGCGATGTTCCTCAGGCCTCAACAGCTTAGAACTTACCTACTTCATAAATGTACTCGTATTGTTTAAATATTTTATTTTCTTCGAAATAGCACTTCAATATTTTCTTGGTAAGGAAAATATTTCAGACTAGCCTTTTATGTCGCCGTTTCACACACGGCTTACTTAATGAACTTTCCCGTGGGAATCAGATATTTTCCCGGGGTAAAAAGTAGTTTGTGCTACTCAAGGTGAAAGTAGCTTTTCAATAGTGAAAGAATTTAAAAATCGGTCAAGAGGTGTTGCAGTTTATTCGTTACAAACATAAACACAAAAAACACATCGTTCCTCTTTATAATATTAGTATATGAGATAAGTAGTTATACGACTTAAAGTCCTTATTATGACTTTGATACAACAAATAAAATAGTTAAGTAAGTGCACGTTACTATGCGCTTAATTGAATGTATTATTGTTTAATTGGTATAATTAAAACAATTGACGAACCTTAATTAACGGCAACAAACACAGATGGCTACTCTATTTTTTTATGTCATAATGATAATCATGACAATAACAAAAAGAAACAAAAAGTCATACATCGTGATACACTGATGTATTTATTTGGATTAACTAATCCGACATTTTACTTAGTTTATAACTAAGGAAGTATGTACCGTACCTGATATAGTTAGAGAGAATACAAATCATTAATCCCCTTTGTTTTCGGAGTAAAGCATAATTTATATTACAACTTTGATCAAATTTAATTTAATAAGAAAAAACCAGTAGTTGTGTGTCAAGAATATTCTTATTTAAGTCAGACGCAATTCAAAATAAACAGAAATTATCATCCCAAAACAATTGATATTCAATGCAAACATAAAATTTTCAATTTGAAGACTTTCGACGTCCCAAAACAAGTGTCGAAAGTGGCATGAAGTATTCAAACAATCAGCCACTGAGTATCCAATGTCAACAACCGAGGCACGACCAATAGCAGGCATTCTCAATTTAAATACCAAATGAGAGAAACACTCAAATAAACTTGATTAAGCAATGTCTTGTGTGTAAATAGCTTTATTTTGCTAGTCGATTTTACCTGGACGGACACCAAAATGTACAATAAAATTAACAAAACAAAGTATATCGATATATATGCAGTAATAATGTCACAGAACAATATATTATATTGCTGTAGTGACAGGTTGTCAGCCCATCGCCTAAATTACAATATACTGAAACTCTCGGATCCCTTAGCTGGTTCTTACAGCATGCCCCGGGAGGAAATGCAGCTGGCACATTCTATGTTTTTCTCTCACTCCCAGGCCAGCATGGAAGTAATATACCTACAAATCTATCTTAAATAAAACCCTCAAAACTTTGTCAGACGTGGCGGAATGACCCTTGTTTAGGTCGTTTACGCTCTGCCTACCCCATTAGGGATAAAGGCGTGATTATATGTATGTATGTATGAAAAATATATTTATTTTTGGTTTGGTTTCCAGGTGGAGCGAAAATATTCGTAAAAAAACGGACAGAAATTGGATGAGAACGGCTGAAGACCGAGCTGAGTGGCCTGCAATGGGTCTCTCCCAATACGGCTCCTGACTAATAAACGTCGTAAAAGCGGGTATGAGAAGAGACCGGACAAAGTAGAATAGAAAAAGCCGGAAAGCGGACCCCAGCATCAGGCGGGGAAAATGCTAGACAGAAGGAGAAAGTGGAATATAAAAATATATTTATTTTTGGTTTCGTTTCCAGGTGGAGCGATACTATTCGTAAAACAGCGGACAGAAATTGGATAAGAACGGCTGAAAACCGAGCTAAGTGGCGTGCCATGGGAGAGGCCTATGTCCAGCAGTGGACTGATACAGGCTGATGATGATGAATGTCACAGCAAGTATAAGTTATTATGTGACGATCAATAACAATTAGAAGTACGTAGCCTGTATTTTCTGTAACTTTGGGCTGCAGAGTTGGTACAGAATTAAATTAATGTATCTATGGGCTTGATTTTAGATTTCCCGGCTAAAACTAAAATCTATTTGTCACTCTCAGACTAAAAACATTGGAAAAGGACAGGAGATCTATTCTCTCCGATTTATATTCGGTGGTTTTATGCGTTATCTGTCATATGGCGGATAAAATTGACAGAAATGCTGGGAAAACGTGCAAAAGCGCGTTAAAATCTAGCGGACAAAGTGTAAAACAATAGAACACAGATGATTTATAAATCGCCTGATATTTTTTAATTTCATTATTTTGAAAGTGACAGGTAGATTTTAGTTTTAGCCGGTGGTATCTAGAATCGACCCCAATTTCTGTTTGTAGCTATCACACTCACTGTCGAAGTATGTGCTTACACCGAAAGTTAAGGCAAATACATTCCAATCTCTGATAAAAATACTTAAAATTGCGATAATGCTTGTTTACTCATGTGTTTTACTTGCGAATAAATTATTTGCGATGATTCATTAGATTACACACTTTCTAGAGTGTCGTGAGTGTTAGTTGCATTGACTTTTGCATAAAATTGTTAAAGGTAGTTGGTTAAAGTCTAATACATTATAAAAAATTGAGTGTAGTCGAAATAGGAACAATTGAAATAGGTAGGTAGCTATATTGTACTGTCACGTTTGTTCTTTTTATTTCTGTTGTTTGTGTTGCTTTGTGCAATAAAGAATTTTGTATTTGTAGATGTGTGATTTTTGGAATACCTATAACTTACATTTAAAAAATATGGACTACGCCATATCAGTTTCATACTACCTAAAGAGTGACCAAAGCTAGGTTTACAACCTACAAAGCATTAAATTTTAATAAAAAGATCTGCTACAAATAAAGTGAACATCTGCATATATTTCGTTCTAAATTACAAATTCTAACTGGATGCGGCTTCTAATATCGTAAAATATGCGATTAATGTGAAATATTCGGTTGATTTTGGCAATTAAAGAAGGCCATTTTGTGGAAAGTTATGTGAGACGTGGATCGTAGAGGTCGTGTAGCGGTCGTAGAGAATATGTTTGTACGTTTTGTACAAATAAGCGGAAAGTCGTAAACGGCTGTCATAAAACATATAACAAAATGTCTGTGGCCAACTACAGTTCAAAGATGTTTTATAAAAACATACATTTTACTGTCTTAGAAATTATAATGACGTTCTCTTCTCACAATCACTAGTAGAACAGATATAGTTACATAATCGGTAATTTTGGTGAATGAATATTCTTACCAGTTCAATATCACGCCATAATTATGAAGAGATTACAATTTTGCAGAAGTTACCTACTGATATGGTACTTTATAAAATGATAAGATTTACAACCAAATAACAAAAGAAAGCATACCAACCTACCTACTATATACAGAAAGTAAAACAAAATAGCTGGCCATATTTTAGGGTGTGATTCTACCCATAAAACTGAAACGACTTTCCCCAAGAAACATAGGTTTAAAAATATTTTTTTATAAAGATTTGGCACTCCCATACAAATGGTGTCAGCGGCTCAAGTCAATTTGTATGGGAGGACCAATTTTTTTTTATACTTTAACTTTATTAGGTTAGGGGAAAGTTGTTCAGTTACATGGGTAGAATCACAACCTAAAATGTGATAAGCAATTTTTTTTACACGCGATATAGTAAGAATAAGAATAAATTTATTTTAAAAAGTCCACAATTATTAAAATACTTAGGCTATTGACTTCTGCACTAAGTTCGAGACTTCTATCGCAGAGGTCGCGTTCCAAAACAGTTGTACAAATGGACGTCATAATGCCTGTTTCATAATAACAATTGACAAAGGCTAAACAAAATATAAAAGGATAGAGTTTTTTTTTTTTAAATAAGTAAAAAAAAAACAATAAGTAAATCATAAATAACTAAATATTGCAAAAAATATTGCATAGTGTGAGAAAGTGTGTGTGTGTGTGTGTGCGTGTGATAGTATTAAAATAATAAAGCATACCTACATTACCTACCTACTATCTATAATGATAGTATTGAAAGAATTCCGTCGTGTTTCTACTCACGTACTTATTTACATATTTCATGACCAAAAGGAAGGAAGTTGCACAAATTACATGATTTTTTGACCGGAAGTAGGATAACAGTTTAGCGCAATTTCACACCTGCTTAGCCAATTACAATGTTCAGTCGTGATCGATTAGCAATGCGTCCCGTGACTTTCCCTGCATGTAGGCGCCCGCGCACGCAACGCACACGCTAAAAAAGCTCAAGCACAAAAACAAACCAGATACACGTTTCAAGTGGCCAGTATCATTTGTGGCAGATGTCGATTATAAGCATAGTCAGCTTTCTGGTTGGTGGTGTCTTATTCTTGATTATCCCTTTTATCTTTATGGCAAATAAACGTTTTTATTTATTTAATTAATTATTATCCCTAAAGGATCGGCTAGAAAGACGAGAAAGGGTTTTCCGGCGTTCTCGATACGTAATATTACGAGTATAAGATCCATGGTGGCTTGAGAGCGAGAGATATACATAGAATGTGCCAGCCGCATTTCCTCCCGGGCATGCTGTAGAAACTAGCTAAGGGATCCGAGGATTTCAGTATATTGTAATTTAGGCGATGGGCTGACAACCTGTCACTACAGCAATGTACAAATCTATCTCAAATAACCCTCAAAACTTTTGTCAGATGTGGCGAAATGACCTTGGTTTAGGTCGTTTACGCTCTGCCTACCGCATAAGGGATAAAGGCGTGATTATATGTATGTATAAGATCAGCGAATGAGAAAGGATTGTGATCCTTTTAGGCAAGAGAGTATCATCGGGTGATAGAATCAGCTGCTGTCCTGGCGCTACGAACAAAAACACCTAAAAAACCATACAAGAGAAAAACATAATTCTGTACTTTATGTCGTAACGTAGGGGTGATCACACGTCTTCCACTTGAAGTATAAATAACTAGGTACGCGTTTGGCACGCATGTTCTACATCTTAATACTCCGTGCGTCAAGACGGGAAGTCAGACAAAGGTATTACGAAAAACCCTTCGCCCTTGTGGATATGTTGATATTTCTATATTTATAGTAAACGAGTTATTTTATTACAGCTAATTTATACGGAAATATTGGGCTCGATTCTAGATACCATCGGCAAAATAATAGGTTTGTCCGCTAGATTTTGACGCGCATTTGCACGTTTCCGCAGTGTTTCTGTCAATTTTATCCTCCATATCATATGACGGCGGATAAAAATGACAGACAACGCATAAAACCACCGACTATAAATCGAGACCCGGAGAGAATAGATCTCTTTCAGGTTTAGCCTGTGGAATCTAGAATTGAGCCCAATAAAAATTTAAAATTAAATTTTGTTGAAATAGGTAATAATCATATCACCACTTAAGTTTTAGTTAATCCAGGCTAGAATTAAATTTAAATAAGAGTTGTTGTAGTTAAGTAGATATATTGGCGACAGAACAGACTATAAGTACGTACGTAATGATTTATTACCTAGAGTAATGTGAGAAAATTATTAACAATGTTTTTGTTTATTTTTGGATACGATAAGTAGTAATTGTATTACGTTTGCGAAACGTCAAAACTGATTTACGCCGTCATATTATTTGTATAGTATGTCCAAGATAAATTTTTTGATTAAAGTATCAAGCCAGGTCACTGAAATGATAAATAACATCAAGAATATAAGTTTCTTCATTGCGTTAAATGTACAAGTTATGTATTGAATTTACTACTCAGACTTCATGCGTATTGTGATTAAATTCTGTTTTCTTTTACAATGAGCAGAATATGCAAACAATTTGCCATAAAAGTCTATGGCTGCCATAAATTACAACGAATGGTTTAAGTTTGATTTCTCCTAGCCCTTGCCACCTACGTGCCATTGTGCAGCATGAAATGTGGAGTAACGTGGAACCAGCCAAGACCGGTTCCAAGAAAACTTCACTGGCTTTCTATATCGACACATTTGGCGCAGGTTTTCCAACTATTTCATATCACCACGATCGCGTATGTCGCAAATAGGAAAGACTGAAAGTGAACCATATAGCATGCATCTATAAATTTACTATTATGTATGTCCATAAGTGCCTAAATTTACTACTTTAGTACTTATATCTCATTTACTAGGTACTTTACAAGATGAAAATGCATAACTTAAGAATACTTAGACATTCGCATTAAGATGAAAGTGTAAAGTTCAGCTTAAAAAAGTTAATTTAAGTTTAAAGATTTCTGCATCGTCTCATCGTCTCAACCTAGCATAAGAACATCACAAGATCACAAGAGACGACGTAATTTTATAAAATTAGGTACAAGTAGCCAATAATAATGTTTGTCAAAGTCAATTTCACTGATTGACCGTCAATTGAAGCAGCCGTGACTCAGGCGCGTCCAGTCAACACAATAGATGTTTATTTAATTTTTAAATGTTTGTTCGGCGGAGTGGCAACGGCGGCTGCGCGAGCGCATACTTACTGCCCGTCGGCTGCTTGTACGCACTATGCTGCTTCTGTGCACTTGCAGTGCACTACACTGTTCGAAATTTAACTAAAAGAGACATTTTTACAAGGTACGCCAACAACAGCTTTTGTTAGTTTGACTTATATTATATATTCTGAAAAAAGAAGAAAAGTATTTTTTTAACAGAAACCTACTACACAGAAGACTACTTTTCTGATTTCATCATTAAAATTCGGTGTTTTTAAAAGTTGTCAAATACTCTTTTGTGATAGGTAAAATATTTGATAAAAGTTTGAAATGGCGTCAAACAAGTAAGACATAAAATACATAAACCAATACCGTATTTGACTATGAACCTGAACTTCTGTATATTTGTCTTTTCCACTGTACGTTGTGAGTAAACTCGTTTTACTTGAACACAAACATAAGGGCAGAACCTTGAAGCCAGCGATGGTTAGACTACCTCATCTCACATAGATAAGATTACATTATCTTTACATTATATTTATCTCCCGCTTCAAATATTCGATTACTATACTGAATCATACATACATACATGCATATAACCGCGCCTTTATATGTAATGAAGTAGGCAAAATGTAAACGACCTAAACAAAGATCGTTCTGCCAAGTCTGACAAAGTTTTAAGGGTTATTTAAGATAGATTTGTAGGTACATTGCTGTAGCCACAGGTTGTCAGAATATCGTCTAAATTGGAATATACAGAAACCCTAGGATACCTTAGCTGGTTTTTACAGCATGCCCGGGAGGATATGTAGCTGGCACATTCTATGATTTTCTTTCACTCCAGTATGAAAGAAATACTGAATCACCGGCAGATATATAAATTTACATTTATGTGGTACTAGAATAGCCCGCTTTATCTCTGACTGCTGATGATGATGTTGTATCGTATAACATCATACATACATATAATCACGCCTTTATCCCTAATGGGGTAGGCAGAGCGTAAACTACTTAAACAAAGGTCGTTCCGCCACGTCTGACAAAGTTTTGAGGGTTATTTAAGATGGATTTGTACGTATATTGCTGTAGTGACAGGTTGTCAGCCCATCGCCTAAATTACAATGTATTGAAACCCTCTGATCCCTTAGCGGATTTTTACAGCATGCTCGGGAGGAAATGCAGCTGGCACATTCTATGTTTTTCTCTCACTCCCAGTCCAACATGGAAGTATCATATAAAATAACTTTAATAGCATGTCAAATTGAAACCCTGCTATAGGTCAGAAGTAACATAGGCAGAGTCGATGATGGAGCTCAAAAAAAGCCTAATCACTCTTAATTTGAAGAGATTTAGGTTGTTTGCACACTATGCACGTAGTATAACTACTGTTTTCAATTTACCTCAGTTAATCTAGATAACAATGACTCATTTATTTATTACCGAAATGTAGAGAATTAGATGTCATATCCGGCAGCAGACTACCTGTGGCTGATAACATGTATGGAACTAACTCACTATCATACATACATACAATCACGTCTTTGTCCCTGATGGGGTAGGCAGAGCGTAAACTACCTAAACAAAGGTCGTCCCGCTACGTTTGACAAAGTTTTGAAGGTTATTTATTTAAGATAGATTTGTAGATATATTGCTGTAGTGACAGGTTGTCAGCCCATCGCCATAATTACTAAAACGCTCGGATCTCTTAGCTGGCTTGTACAGCATACCCGGGATTAAAAACAGCTGGCACATTCTATGTTTTTCTGTCGCTCCCAGGCCAGCATGGAAGAATCTCACTTTTAAAGTCTTCAATTGTTGTAGCCTAAACTTGATCACCCTTATCTGAATCTGACCTCTTTATCCAGTCGTCCGCTCGAAACATCATAATAAACACATGCTGTCCAACGTGAGACTTGATTTGTCAATAAACCATTGATAATAAAACTAGTTTATAGCTACTGTTATTTGCTATAGGTTTACATAATCGGCCATTATTGTGTTCAAAGACTGATATTTCCAAATAAGATAATTCATTTTTAGACATTTATGCTAAAACTTTGTTTGGTTATATCTAGTATTCTAGTATTCCGTGCTTCGGAAGGCACGTTAAGCCGTTGGTCCCGGTTAATATCGTTTAATACCGTAGATATTAGTCGTTAAGCCATATCAGAGGACAGTGCTAAGCATTGGCGGCTTGAAAACTCTGACCTAATCTAGGATTGGGTCTGGTTTCCCTTCTAGGTTGCGGAGGTCAGATGGCAGTCGCTTTGTGTAAAAACCAGTACCCTCGTTCAATCCCCTAGATTAGGAAGCCGACCCCGTGAAGTACGGGATAAGGCTAGGGAGATGTATGTATGATGTATCTAGTATTCTGACATGAACTATGATTGCGTTAGGGCAGCACCACACAGGCGTCACTTACTACGCGCAAGGTTGCGTTCAACATGCTGGCAATGCTTTTTGCATTGCCTTAAACACACATGCGTCACCTTACGCTCTACGCGCGCGTACTGGCAGAAGGATGCGCCGATGTAGAGTTCAGCGCTATGCGTAGAGCGTAAGGTGACGCATGTTTGTTGTAGGCAATGCAAAAATCATCAACAGCGTGTTGAGCGCAACCTTGCGCGCAGTAAATTACGCCTGTGTATTGTTGCCCTTAGGTATATCATGCAAAGGAAACGACAACGAGATCAAAACACTTTTTAGAAACTAATACCTGAATCTGATATTTAGGTCTACCCCAATGATACTCGTAGCTAACTAAGGGCCGTATTTACTCGTACTCTCTTGTGAGTTCGTATCTTATCTTATCTTATTTAGCCCACAGCATCCCAAAGGCAAAATGTAATTTCAGTACATACTGGCCTCTCAAATCCATACTTAACATTGCCCTCAAATCTGAGATCGCTTCAAAAATACGAGCCTAAGGTACTTGTTGAGATCTTACAGAACCCATTGAATATATGGCGTAGATTTTAATACTTCCATGCTGGACTGGGAGCGAGAGAAAAACCTAGAATGTGCTAGCTGCATTTCCTCCCGTGCATGCTGTAAAAACCAGCTAAGGGATCCAAGGGTTTCTGTATATTGCAATTTAGGCGATAGGCTGACAACCTGTCACCTACAAATCTATCTTAAACAACCCTCAAAATTTTGTCAGACGTGGCGAAACGACCTTTGTTTAGGTCGTTTACGCTCTGCCTACCCCATTAGGGATAAAGGCGTGATTATATGTATGTATGTAGATTTTAATAAAAAAAATACCTTTATCAAAAATATTTGTTTAGCTGCGTACCTAAAATAATAAACTTCAATGTGTGCGACACAGTACATGCCTACAAATACTTAGGTACACTTTGTTCGCAATCACGCGGCCTGCCCGTCGTCGCAGGCGCATGTAGTGAGGCTGCATCGTCTCGCCTTCACGCGTTTACTGATAACTCATACAGAATTTTCATCACTTATTTCATTTGATCCATATTTGAAAGGCGAGAAGATAAATTTGTATAAATACATTTCGATACTAATTGAGGTCAAATACCTACATACTTCTAATTATTCTTCCATGCTGGACTGGGAGCAAAAGAAAAACATAGTATGTGCCAGCTGCATTTCCTCCCGGGCATGCTGTAAAAACCAACTACGGGATTCGAGGGTTTTTGTATATTGCAATTTAGGCAATGGGCTGACAACCTGTCCCTACAGCAATATTTACTGTACCTACAAATCTATCTCAAATAACCCTCAAAACTTTCTCAGACGTGGCGGAACCCTCTTTACGTCGTTCACGCTTTGCCTACCCCATTAGGGATAGGGGCGTGATTATATGTTTATATTATAATTATTAATTTACTCTTTGATATTGTAGATACACGATAAAATATCTTGTACCTAATCTTCTGTAAAAAAAACTAGTTTTGATTTTTTTCTGCCATTTTAGCACATAGATGCAAGATACAAGACATGAGAAAAGCATGTCAAAGTTCCATACTCAAGTTCGCGCCTGCGTACGTGCCGGCCAAATGAAATAAAAGAATGTTTGTTTTTCCGACCGTTTATAAATTTTATTCGCGATGTGTTCGCGTAGTTATTTTGGCAAATGTTGTTTTAACCTTCACTATTTAAAGACAGTCAAAGGGAGGTCAATGAACATTGCGAATCATTTTATATTGAAGTGGTCTCTTCGGAACATAATTAGAAAGTTCTATTACAGGAAAGTAAATGTTATTCAAGTCTTGCAATCAATCAATCCTGATCAAGATTAATCCGCTGCAAGCAGACCATACATAAATATAAACACACCTTTATCCCTAATAATCCCTAATGGGGTAGGCAGAGCGTAAACGACCTAAATAAAGGTCGTTCCACCGCGTCTGACAAAGTTTTGAGGGTTATTTAAGATAGATTTGTAGGTATATTGCTGTAGTGACAGGTTGACAGCCTATCGCCTAAATTCAAATATACTGAAACCCTCGGATCCCTTAGCTGGTTTTTACAGAATGCCCGGAAGGAAATGCAGCTGGTACATTCTATGTTTTTCTCTCACTCCCAGGCCAGCATGGAAGGAAGCAAGCAGACCACAGCAATTGAAAATATTTTAATGCCGTTTTATTCTTAGAACCGTCATCCCGTTTCGTGTAAAGGATATGCATGGACGGCATTCCTTTACAATTGTGGTTGTGGTATTGACATGCCATCGTCCATCAATACGATAACCCGGCCGCAGTAAGTACCCGGCGCCCAGTCTCCGGCTGTCGCGAAGTAAATGGCCGTCATAAGTCAGCCGGGTTGTACCCACGCATTACAGGGCTGAAACAGGCTGCGGCCACTTAGCCGGTTTGCATAAAATTGCAACTCCCGGTAAATAGAGTGCGACTATAGTGCCACTAAAATAAAACGGACATGCAAGGCTTAGGTTTATTATATTAAAGTATAGTACAATAAAAAAAACTTGAAACTATCAAATTTTCAGCAATAAACTTACTGTTTTTTTAGCAAATGGTCTGATAGAGCAAATTTTTTTTTGCCCATGTCCTGAATTAATCCATTAAATAGTTCTGTTGCGATACCATTTCCATTTGCCACCCAGCCACCCATAATCAACGACATGATTTTTAAAAAACAATCGAAAACGAAACACAAAATGTACCAAGGAAAAATCAAGTAGGCCTTCCAAACTATTGCACTTTCTATGACATGGACACCGCGAAATTAGTAATTCAAATGAACTGTCGAGACGCGCGGACGCTGCGCCGGCGCCGTTAAACGATCAGCCTTGCATTCACATAGCAACCAGATTTGTGACTTGTATCACCATTTACTAGATCCAACCGATTACCATTATTGAATAGAGATGAGACACATAATACTTATACTATTACAAAGTCAAATTCTAATTACATTATGGCAAAACAAAACAAGTAGGAAGGTGGGATTGTTAAAAACGAAGGGGGTTTCACGTTCTTATGTCATTATTTTTGTGTAAAAAGGTGTCATAACCGTTTGTCCTTTGATCTGTAGGTATCATAAGATTTACATACATACCTACATACATACTCTCACGCCTTTATCCCTAATGAGGTAGGCAGAGCGTCAACGTACCAAATAAAGGTCGTTCCGCCACGTCTGACAAGTTTTGAGGTTTGTTTAAGATAGATCTGTATATTGCTGTAGTGACAGGTTGTCAGCCTAACTTACAATATACTGAAACCTCGGATCCCTTTGCTGGTTTCTACAGCTTGCCCGGAAGGAGATGCAGCTGGTACATTATATGTTTTTCTATCGCTCCCAGTCCAGCTTGGAAGCTATCATAAGATTTGTATCAAATAATAGAGAAAAATAAAAGAAGAATATGAAAATACGATGAAATTCGTCGCCTTCGCCGTCGCACACGATCATAACATAAAATAAATAAGATAAGAATTGTAAATCGTTACCTATAAAATTATATTAAATATTAATTTTCCCAGAGACCCTAATAATTTACAACTTATGTAAAACGTGAAAGTCAAAAGGTATTAAAATAAAGCCGAAGATTTAGCCGAAGCTGAAGATTAGGGGTCGTTAATCAAAAATATACCGTTTAATTATGATAAAGGTCTTGAGGGCCTCAAACGCATGTAAACGAGGACGAGGCCGAATTCATATAGGAATTTGAGTTGTCAATACCTTTTTGATCAACGCAGGTAACTGTCGATTTAAAAATAACAAAAAAATCACATGAGAGCGATTTGAACCCACAATCCGCAACGTACTGTGGCTTTGTTTTAACAAAATATTGCACTGTGAGTGAGTGTCAATCAAATATTGACAAACATGGACGATGTAAATAGGAGATTGGAGTTGTCAATACCTTTTTCATCAACGCAGGCAACTGTCGGTCCAAAGACATCTCCAGCTCTGAGGAACTCATGAGAGCTGTGCCGGCGCACCGATGGTCTAAGTCTACGCACTGTTGGTCTAAGTTCACGCACCCCTGGTCTAAGTCCACGCACTCGGACTGTCCCGGCTCAGGGCCCGATTGATCCACTTTGCTGCTATGCACGTATTTACTTATTGATACACTTATTGTAGTTTATGCATACACTACGAATGAACACTTATTGCCGGCGTGATTATTCACATGAATATTTAACTTATTTTTTATAGAAACGGTTTTGTTTGTTTTGAATTTTATTTTCTTAAAAGTTATTTATTGAGGGTGTATTTAAAAAGCCCGGCGGATGTAGTACGCGTGCGCGCGGGCGGTGCGCTGCGAGCGAATGCGCGTCGGTGGGACGGCGGCGGCACGGCCCGGGCGCCGCGACACAACACCAATTCGAGACATATCACTAATGCCCCGGCTAATTAACCCTACATAATTTACCGTATATTTGTGACAGATAATCCGTCGATACGCGTGATAAGAGCTTGCCACATATTTCCCACGAAGTATAAATAAACCGCACGCGGTTATTGCGTGATGTGCACGCGCAGACCGGCTGATCAGCTGGCGCCTTCTTCAGACGCAGCGAGACGAGGACGGAAATCTGACGAAACACACAATTAACCTACAAAATATACAACTGTTGAATAAACGCCGAATATTGGAAACGACAGGTTTTAACATCCTGACCAACCAGATCATAAACCGTGATTGAATATGAAGGCTGTAATTTTTCCCGTTTTGCTTGTAAATCGCTTATTTATCTCCTTTCCAATGCGGTGCAAGTTTTTCATGTGCGACCAGTATGAACGATCCCTGCCGGCCCGATAAGGCTAACCGTCTACTTTCACAACACTAATCTCGCTGGATATTTCCATAATAGTGTATTACACGGATTAACAACAAGTACATGCGGGGTGTAAAGGACAGCGTCCCGCAAGCTAATAGGGGTTGCTCAGTCAACGACACTGAACAACTCCCATCGATATTTTTTTCAGGAAGTGAAAATAAAAAATTGCTTTTCCCTACAAAATGTCCACCTCGATCAGACAATTTGCATGGAAAAGCCAAATTTTTATTTCTCGATGGAAGTTGTTCCGTATCGTTGAGAGCAAGCCCTATCAGTTTGCGGGACGCTGTCCCTTACACCCGGTTTACATTGTACAGGTACCTAAATTACATAGGTTGTAATACACTTCTTATGTATAAACGTAGATTTATCGCTCGCCCTATTTTCCATCATTGCGTACTAGTAATATGTATTAAAAAGTGGAGACATGTTTTTTGTTTGTTACAAGTAAAGTTAAAAACCACTGAAAAATATAATAATTATATTAAAAAACTACATCAATTAGAATTAATTAACAGCTACGTTTGTTATATCTTATTCCTATGGAAAAACTAAACCACAGATCTGCTAAAACTGGCGTTAAAAAGCTAGTGGAAAATAACACAGGACATAAGTATGTTGTGTATCATAAAAAGGTCCATTATACCCGGATATTTACAACAAAATAATCAACTCAGCAAAACAAATCCTGTTTTCCAAAGTAAACAGCAATTACTTGATTACCACTAATTAATTGCAGACAGATCTAAAACTAGTCAGGAAAATAGGTGTTACAGTTAACTTTTGACCTGTCAATGTTAAAGTGGGTAAATAAGTTAGATAATACAATTATCAATACTTACCTAACACGTGGCGTGATTATATTTACTTACATGTTAAGTACTAAACTAGTTAGTATTACCCATTGAATATCTATAGTAAAATTATCATAATAATGTATTTAATAGTAAAGAGTATTATTGTTAATAACAGAAGAGCGTAGCGTAGGTAAGTACTCTAATTATCACTTTTCTTCTTCTTCTGTCGAGTGGGTATCGAGTCTATGGACCCGATGAACCCTGGTGTCAGACTTTTTAAACCGCCTAGTAGCACAACTATCAGGCCTCTGACATGGTTTTGTGTAACGACCACTATCAAAGACAGGACCGGGACCGACGTCCCACTTTTCATTTTGAAACTTAAATCCATGTTAATATTTTATGCAATGTATTTGATAAATACGTAATATTACGCGTAGGTATAAATCCGTATATAAATTTATTTATGTAATTTTGCAGTCGCTCTCATTTTATTTTATTTTTTTCTGTTCAATTAATATTAAATGAATGAGCTGTGGTGGATAACTCATCGGCATGCTAGGATACATATGTATACACATAATCACGCCTTTATCCCTAATGGGGTGGGCAGATCGTAAACGATCTAAAAAAGAAAGGTCCTTCCACCACGTCTGACAAAGTTTTGAGGGTTATTTAAGATAGATTTGTAGGAATAATGCTGTAGTGATAGGCTGGAATCGCCATACGATGATGATGATAGGTTGTCAGCCCATCGCCTAAATTGCAATATACATAAACCCTCGGATCTCTTAGCTGATTTTTACAGCATGCCCGGGAGGACACACAGCTGGCACATTCTATGTTTTTCTCTCGCTCCCAGTCCAGCATGGAAGAATGCATGCTAGGATGGCATCTTAAAATCCCCCGCCTCTTCTTTTTCCGGCCTGATACTGTCATCTTAAAATCCTAATTAAAAATAATTACGTTTACATATTCAATTTCCTACCTGCTGGATTTCTCACTAAATGTATGTTAATTCGTCCGGCCGGTGAAATCTTAAAGTGACAGAAAGTCACATTCTATTTTCACCACATTCACACTATGCCATCACTTTTCCCGAATAGACAGCAACTGTGTTTAGCTGTCATGTAGCAGACATTGGCTGTCAACTGCTTTCCCAATGTATTTCTGCTGGTGTATTTATTAAGCTTTCGATGTATTTTTAGCTCGGAGTGCAACGCACTGCCCACCTTCCTTTAAAGGACTGTGTCGGTGATATCTTACACAATTTACGTATCTGCAAGCTATCTGTCTGTGCTACGCGTTTTAATGTCAGTTTGTAAACTATTTTGTTGCTAGAAACATTTATATCCATGATAGAAACATTTTGAGACCACACATCTTAAAAAATCCGTACGAAATATTTAACACCATCAAATTTTTCAGCAACATGTAAATATTCCTGAAATTGCTTTCAATGCTATCCAATTTATGTCAAACTTAGATGTCAATTTTTTTATGACATATGAGAAATTTTATTGTTTTCCATAAATTTGCTACCGTAGCGTAAGTTTATTGCATTTTAGTGACTGGATTATTTTACACTAATATTTCAAACTTAGCAATTAATTATAATCAAACCTTACACGGCTACCGTTGTCAAATGCCTCAAATTGAATTATTTATATGACAATATAGTAACAGTAACAATGCTAAAGTTGCAATTCTTGCGTCAGAGCACAAGCTCAGTTCATGATAATCATTGTTAAGTAATCTTGCCAATAGTAAACAATAAACGTCAATAAATAACTTAGTATTGCCAAGTCGGGAATAGACGTAATGGGAATTCAGGCTGACGTCTGTCAAAAGTATACATTGTAGAGACACCGAAACGGGTCACTGAAGATCGTTAACATCGTTTCTGATATAAACTTGGCCAGTAGACTGAAACTCTAGATTGGATGTTATTTGAGTATTTACAAATAAAATACAATCCGTTTTCTTGGCGCCACGAATATGAGGGACTTTACGAATAGGATCGTGTACTGCATGATACGCACACATACATACACATATATTCACGCTTTTATCCCTAATGGGGTAAGCAGAGCGTAATCGACCTAAACAAAGGTCGTTTCGCCACGTCTGACAAAGTTTTGAAGGTTATTTAAGATAGATTTGTAGGTATATTGCTGTACTGACAACAGGTTGTCAGCCTATCGCCTAAATTGCAATTTACAGAAACCCTCGGATCCCTTAGCTGGTTTTTACAGCGTGCCCGGGAGGAAATGTAGCTGGCACATTCTATTTTTTTCTCTCGCTCCCAGTCCAGCATGGAAGAATACGCACACACATACCTTTATACATCAAACCTACAAGTCTATACCTAAATAGCAATTGTTCGTATAAATCATTTATGTAAATTACTTCCTGCATCTGAAACTAGATGAATATTTATTTATTTTTATTTTTTTGGCAAAACATCAGCGACAATAAAATATTAATACAAAAATATACAAAACTGCAAGCTATTTACAGATTTGCACATATAGAAAACGAGATAGATAAAACAAGCAAAATCATAAATACTAACATAAATTAACATATTATTTATCCTATTAAATTGAGACAAGGATCACTGAATGTGCAGTACAGCAATGTTTTTTAAAAGACGAACACTACATAGTATAAAACAAAGTAGCTTTCTCTGTCCCTATATAGGGATATATCGCTCCGATCCGATAATCCGTTGCGTAGTTTTAAAGATTTATACATACATCCCTATGTATGTATAAATCTTTAAAACTACGCAACGGATTTTGATACGGTTTCTTTTAATGGACCGAGTGATTCAAGAGGAAGGTTTATATGTATAATACATGCATAATATAGTAGAGAAACACTGATAATTTCCGTGCGAAGCCGGGGCGGGTCGCTAGTTTAATTAATAAACTTTTTGGCTCTCGCCTCACTCAATCAATTTAATAGATTAGACGAAATCCCTTGGTCCCGCGCTAGGCCACCACTGCCTTGACAGTACCCTTCTTATAATGCGCCGTCGGTTAAAATTAGAACCATGCTTGCGTAAAATTCTTGGCATTGCAATCTACGTCGTTTACAGTACGACCACGCTTTATACGAACGTGGCGAAAAAAGGTACTATTGCCGCCTTATTAAGATTTAATAACTGCCTCCGTAGTCTAGTGGTCCGAGCCATGGGCTTACGATCCGGAGGTCCTGGGTTCGATTCCCAGGAGAGGAACACAAAGTTGATATTTGTTAATTAATGACTTTTTGTTTTTTTCCTAGTTTGGTTAGGACATTGCAGGCTAAATTACCTAATTCCGCGCCTCTGAGGGCACGTTAAGCCATCGGTCCCGGTCGATGTCTTTTATAGTGGTCGTTATTCAAACCATGTCAGAGGCCTAATAGCTGTTCTGTAGACAGCTATTAGGCCTTTGATAGTTTCCCCTATACTGTAGCGCCCCCGGCCCCGCCCACGTTCATTGAGAACTACGCCGTATATATCCTACATTGTTAAAGATGATTCAAAGTTTCGTCACTCTTTAGACGTGGAAATAGGTTATGAAAATCAGTTTTATTGTTTTTGGGAAACAGTTTATTTTATGTGCCACGTGTATCACGATTTGAGGATAACATACAAAATGTAGGTGAACAAATTCTTTCTTAAATTAATTAGTTACCTTAGAGTTGGCAAAACTATAATATTTTCGCGACGAATTGAGAACCTCCTTCTTTTTTATGATAGTCGGTTAAAAAGACGTATGAATAAGAAAATGTTTATCCATTTATTCATCATTCACCTGTAAATTAATTAAAGATAATTTCCAAACTAGCTGTCAGTTACACAAGACCGAGAGATATTGCGTAGAAGAGGGGAGGCATTTAGCCCTTCAGTGGGATACATTACATGCTATGTAACCCCTTCAGACCCAGCGTCCATCTCAATGGACATAGCTTTTAATAATTTGTTATGTGACCCACTGTTATTCTAAAGGTAATGTAAACATTTCTCGGTACTCCTTAGGCATTACAAATTGTTTACAATGTGTCAACTTCTTAGATATTTAGTGTGGGTACATCAAAATAATAAGTTGATTGTTGACATCCACAATGGATAGACGCAGGACAGGTAAGCTGATTTTATTATTTTATTTTCTCTAGTAAATTTGTAGTTCATCATAATGACTTATTTTTTTCCTAATAGATTAAACGCTAATATTTGTAATTTACCAAAAATATAACATATGTTTATCAATATTCCATATCAAAATTAGTTTATTTTCTGTGTCCATTGAAATGGACATTAGGACCTAATTGTAATAAAAATGTGCACAAGTACTACACTTTGGAACCGAATATTTTACTACCTATTTTATTTCAGAACTTGACTTATCAAGAAAAAAAGACGTTGCCAGTCTTCTGGATCTTCTGGAAAATGGCGAAGTGTCAGACTTGGACGAAGAAAGTGATAATGATGAAATCATACAACAAGAAACCTCGACTTCAACTCGTGTTGGTAGTGATATTATTCGCCCGAGTGAACCACAGCAGCTAGAAGAAAACTTGGAGTGTGAGCAAGACATTGAAGAAGAAGAGGAAGAACCAATAACAAGTGGGACAATAAGTAGTACTAGTACTACTAAAAATAATAACAAGGAAATTATCACATGGAGAAAGCATCTTCAATTCGACAAACCTGAATTTTCCTGGTCAGCTTCACCAATAACAAACATTGAAGCACCTTTGGTGCCTATAGAATACTTCAAAAAATATATACCTGATTCCCTTTTAGAGGAAATAGTCTTCAATACCAATTTATATGCCAACTCCAAAGATGTGCGTCACTACAAACAATGTTCGCTGGCCGAAATGAAAATATTTTTAGCCTTACATATAATTATGGGAAATCTGAAGTTTCCACGCATACGACTTTACTGGGACAGAACTTTAGATATGAAGGTGTTTTTGGAAAATATGCCTAGAGACCGTTTCATGCAGTTGAGGAATAACTTACATATTATTGATAACAGTTCTATTCCAAATGGAAACAGTGATCGTCTTATAAAAGTTCGACCTTTGTACAACTCAATAAGAGAACGCTGTCTACAACTGAAAATGGAGCAAATTCTCAGTGTTGACGAACAGATTGTTCCTTTCAGGGGTAATCTGAATATCAAACAGTATGTAAAAGGAAAACCGGAGCCATGGGGTATCAAAATTTTTATGCTTTGCGGCAAGAGTGGTGTAGTCTATGACTTCATCATTTATCAAGGAGCCACAACAAATTTAGATAAAAATGATGTGTTGCGGTATGGTACATCAGCTGCCTATGTACACCATCTTTCTCGACGAATAACTTGTTCTGGGCATTATCTTTTCTTTGACAATTATTTTTCTAACTATAACCTGCTTAGAGATCTTCGTGACAGAGAAATATATGCCGGAGGGACAATCAGAATAAACAGATTCCAGAACCCACCCCTGATTAGAGACAGGGAAGGTACAAAGAAAGAAAGAGGATACTCAGAACAAGTAACTAACAGCACAAAGGATATTGTAGTCCTCAAATGGATGGATAACAAAGGTGTGGTACTTGCATCTAATTTTGTTGGAATCGGAGAAGAAGACGAGGCACGAAGATGGAATAAATTATCGAAAGAATATGTGTCTATTCCACGTCCAGAGCTTGTACGACTATACAACCATGGTATGGGAGGCGTTGATAAAATTGATCATCTACTTAGCCTGTACCGCATTTTTATTAGGTCGAGAAAATGGACGTTGCGAATGATATTTCATGCGATTGACTTGGCGGTGACTAACAGCTGGTTAGAGTACAGAGAAGACTGTCAGGCCTGTAAAATATTGAGCAAAGACATCCTAGATCTTCTTCATTTCCGCCAACGAGTGGCTGAAGCTCTAATAAAAATGGGCCAACCGCTTATTTCAAGAAAAAGAGGAAGACCATCCAGTTCTGGAAATAGCAGTCCAATCAATACGCCACCTACTATCCCAAAGAGTCGTCGTTGTGCTGAATTCCGCCCTGCCAGTGAAAAACAATACGACACTGTTGACCATTTGCCAGAATATGACAAGAAAAAGGAAGCTACAAGGTGCAAACAGTCTGGATGCAAAGGCAAAACACATGTTTACTGTCTAAAGTGTAACATACACTTGTGTTTTGTTAGCGACAGAAATTGTTTTAGAGCCTTTCACCAAAAGATATAAATAATATATTTTTTCTTGTTACTTTTGTTATTTATGAGATTTATTAAAAATATTATATTTAAAGCAATGAATTATTTCTTTCGACACCACGATAACCGAATAATTTAGGTCTAAAAACTGACACCAATACAAATCTAGTAGCGATTATTTAAACTAATTAAGCAACATCTCAGTCCCAATGTCCATTACAATGGACACAAAATTATCTAAAAATATATAAATAAATAAAATATTTTTTTACCAAAAATAGTTTGTTTAGACCACAAATGCACCGTTTATTAACAGAAATATTTTTTATCTCATAATATCGTAATTCAGGTCTGAAGGGGTAAGGTGATTCCTAAAAACAAATGGTTGTTTTTAAGAGCTTATTTCTCCGAAACGAATCATTGGAAAATTCTAAAAAATTAGTCTAAGAAATTAGTTCGTGGCCTGCAATTGCAACATTTGACAATATTCTAGTTCATATATGCTTAAAAAATCTGAGAGTAAAGCTGTTTTTATCAGTAAATTTGATATACCATCTAAACTATTAGGAGCGCTTTCACGGTTCCTTCGGGAAAATATCAGTATTATGATTATCTAAAGTAGTTTTTATGGTATTAGCTTTTTTGTGCGCGCGCTGATTTGAACGATATTCTAAGGCATTACGGGCGATGGTTGCATATCTTAAAATCTACCTGCTCATCTGCCGTTGGAATATACCTTAAAAACATATAAAGCAAATCTACTAATTACTTACTTACTTCCAAGCTGGACTGGGAGCGAGAGAAAAACATAGAATGTGCCAACTGCATTTCCTCCCGGGCATGCTGTAATAACCAGCTGTAACGATTCAGGGCCTCGTTCTATTGTTATTCCACAAATATGTTTGCATTATGAGAGTATTTAAATATATATTGTAAACAAAAAAGTTTTATTATTATAAAGGCATTTTCAGATAAAATCAGAAGAAGGAGAACTAAAGGTAGAATACAAACTTCATTGGAATTGCGCGAATTTGGGTTGTAGCCGCACTTGATGTGGTTTGAAAATGTAGCCAGCGTGGACGTTTATTTGTGCGGAGGTGTTCATGAATAGCAGAAATTAGCGGTTAACTGTTGCTTTTGCAATTGTCAAAATAACAAGCAAAAGCTGATCATAAAATGTTCGATTACGAAGATAGTTATTGAAAGTAAGCAAAACTGAGGATTATTTCTTGAGACATACGATTCATAATGAGTAGACGTTGTATTTGACATTACACAGGTCGAAAAGATTCATTTTATAAATCGGTTCGGGTGTTCCTTGAAAATGATCTTTATTTTCATAGTAGAAAGGTCTGACCCTTATCTCCATAAGAATAGGTTTCAGAAAATGAAAAGTTAGAGATTTTTCAAGAATTTTTCAAGAAATTTTCATGACAGCTGCCACTGATAATAGTAAATTTGACCGTGTCGTCATAGGAATAAGGTCTAAATTGAAATTGAAGCTGTCGAATGCTGCTGAAAAATTAGAATGTTTTGAAATTTAAAACCGATTTGAAATAATGAGGTCAGATGGACATTATGGTTTAAAATTAAGACGTGTGTCTTTGTTATAAGGATCAAATTGGACTAAAGGTGGCAAATTTCAGAAATAAAAACGAGAATAGCGGACAAATTCTGTTGATAGTTTAAATCGAACTTTATTTCTATGGTGAAAAGGCTGTGAATGGTTTGATTAAGCGAATTTTAGTAAAATGAATTTTTGAAAAGTGGATTTCATTAGTTTTTCAAGGAAATATTTGTGACAGCTGCAAACTTGAATCTTATGGACTATTAATATGGATGAAATTGGATTGACTGTAGGCCACATGAACAAAATACGGATTTGAATCGTAAAATTTAGACAGTTTTAGTTTAGGAAGACTGGAAGTGAACTTTGTCTTGTTGGTTGGAAGGTTGAAAATGGAAATTGACTAGATTCTTGGAAAAAATAGTATTAAAGCGGAACGGACGAGTGCTCGGGATCTTTTGATTGTGAATCGTGCGTCAGTTCACACGTTTTACTTCGCAAATTTAATTCTTTTTACGTGTTAATCGTTCAGTGTTCATACGTTTTACTTCGTAAATTTGATTTTTATTACGCGTTTATCGTTCGTCAGTTCACACGTTATACTTGGTAAATTTGGGGTCTTATTTGTTTTGAGTTTTGAAAGATTAACTTTAAATTCAGTTACGTTTTGTATTGAAAGTTCTCTATGGTCGTAATTCCGGGGAGGTGCTTTCGGGCGCGCACTTGCAGCTGTTGCATTTGCGTGTTTCGGAGTGCATGTCTGGAGCTAGGGTCATATTGAATGGGAGATTCTTTTGACAGTATTCGTGTGAACCATGCTTTGGTCATTATACCTGTTCTCCGTACCCACTTCTCAGACCAGGAATTTTGGCTAAAGAACCTAGGAGATTGTATTGGTGCGTACGATCGGCTTGCCCCAAACGCAAGTTTTATGCGCCCAGGTATGGGATACTTAGCAAAACGGTGTAAGGAGTACCTAGAACCACCTCTAGCGAACTGTTCCGTCTCCAGCCCCGATACGGACGACTTACGACTGTTTGTTAAGGATTTCCTATCTGTCCCTCACACAACACACGCGATTATCGGCTTATCTCTTATCTTCGTCAAGCTGGTAATCATCCACACGGGTATAGGATGTAATAGGCACTCTAAATCGTGACAACCTCATCACGTACAAATTAGCAGAAATAGGGTTCTAGAAGTTTGAACTCAGGCTTTCTAGAACATCCACATTACATTACACACCTCACAATTAAATAATAAATGTCGGGATCTCCCTAGCTTTGCATCTTCACAGTAGAAACAATTAGGATTAGACAAAGTTAGACTATAGGATTACTTAGTTCGATTTTATATCTACTAGGGAGGGACTTTAGGCATCAAGTAGGGATAGGTCTTATTAATAGATTCATTAGGATTGTAGGGATATATTTATTTACAGTCTTAAAGTAAAATTTGCTATTAAATTAACTTCAAAACTATTCTATTAAGTTTATAATACCTACTTTGTTACCCTACCTGCTTCCGAAGCGTGTCAGACGTGATTCATAGTAGTGTACCTTGAGTAGGTACTGGTGAATTCAATTCTCAGGAACCCTATAGTAGAAAGAGGCTAGATTTGGTTGAAGGGTCCTAAAGTTGAATAATTTATAAAGAAACTAAATTAATGTAAGAAAAGAATTGCCTATTGAAAACAATTGGTTAAAGTTATCCTGTATTGAATATTAATCATAAAATCTTTGATATATAGTAATGCATCAACAATTACTTTGATCTGACATTGGTGTGCTGACTGATGATAAGATGTAACAGTTGTTTGGCCATTTATTGAATAAAATATAATATTCTTGTAGAACGCTCAAAACAAAAAGGGTAACTACATTAATGGTTCAAATGATTTCTAATAATTGTGTATCTGGCAGTATAATTGATTGTCATGATTGGGAAATTGTTGATAACAAATAAATAGTATCAATAGTTGGGATAAAGGATATTCTTAACTGGTTGTTTGATAGGAAACTGTACCTATGTTGATAATGAAATTTGTTATTTCCTGATAAATTCAGTCAGAGAAAGAATAGTTTGGAAAAGTAAGACAAACTGAAACTACATTAATGGTTCAAATGATTTCTAATAAAAATTATGTATCTGGCAGTATAATTGATTGTCATGATTGGGAAATTATTGATAACAAATAAATAGTATCAATGGTTGAGATAAAGGATATTCTTAACTGGTTGTTTGAAAGGAAACTGTACCTATGTTCATAATGAAATTTGTTATTTCCTGATAAATTCAGTCAGAGAAAGAATTGTTTGGAAAAGTAAGACAAACTGAGTGACAAATTAATACAGAATGTTGCTTTGGATTAAGATTTTGTCCATGACTATAGACTGACAAGTTTTACCTATATTTTGGAAGTTCCAAATAAATTCACTATAAAGTTAAATTCAGAAAAAAAAAGAGATTTCCAATACAGTTGGCTATTCTTAGAATCATGTTTGCAACACCTTTATTGTTAGAAACCTATATGAAACAATGCTGAGTATTAAGGAACAATACTCTATGTAGCTTTTGATATAAAATATATATTTATTTATACTATAAAGTCCTCTCAATTAGAATAGCAAAAAGAATGTTGAAATTTTAATTACATAAAATAAAGGTGGTAATTTAAATTTAGTATAGGAGCAAAGTATTGGAAATATGTGGTGGGCTTCTATCCAAAGTCAATAGTTGAAAGGAGACAGGGTACCTGATCTGTTGTAGGGCTAGAGGTAATAATAAAAATACAAAACATCCTCATTATTGATTGGCAGATTAGGGCATAGTCAAACTAAATCAATACCTATGCAGCGTATGGTCGGAGCTGATCCTCTAAAAACCACAATAAAAATGTCTAAAGGTTTCTAAGCATTAGTATGTGACGGTATCTCAAAAATCTAGGACGGTATCTTAATTCAATAGCATATTCAATTACATTAGAACTGGTAGTATGTTCACAAACTCACTTCTGACTCCGAATGTAAATAAAGTAATATTTATAGAATAGCAACTCCTGGTACACATTTTTCTATTCAAACAAGCCAGAAATAATAAACCAAAACCAAGAAAGAATTTAATCCAAGCCGAATATTAAATTGAATGACATAGGAATAATTTTATCAAATAATTGGTTTCCATAGTAGGTGTTCTTCCGTTGTTGTGTTTAGGCTCATATCCTCTTTCTGTATTAATATGCAGGAACAACTGAAATTAAAACACATAGTTAGGTAAGGTACATACTTTAAATTCTAGTAGAATGAGCTTAGGGTGATACTTTAGAAAAGGAATTTATGTTATAAACATTCAAACTAACTCAGTAACTATGAGCTAAATTAAATCATGTTTTACCGTTGGAATCCTGATGTGAACTTGTGATCAGATGTAGAAGCTTGTCCTTAAGTGCAGACCAGTCTGAGAGTTATTGCGTTGACTGCATTATTTGTAGGTTTCATAACTGAAAGATCTTTCTCAGCAGCGGCTGGGACTGTAAGGAAAGTCATTTGATTTTGTTATCTTTACTGTTGAATGTTATGGAGTGATTTAGGTATTTAAAACATTAGTGATAGCAATTTTGACTGGAACCTATTGTTTCTATTACTAGCCAAACAAAACTTACCTAGGAATCCTAGTTGTAACCGCAATTCTTGTGTTGGTAACAACAGTTTTGTTGAGGAACTTATGTTGACAGAATCTTCTGCAAATCTTCTAGTTTCAGGGTTTATCCTGGAATTGGTAATGATAGGTTAGATAAGAGACTTAAATTATGGTGGTAAGTATACATAATCTAACAAGTTTAGCAAAATAGTAGCAAGGAAAAGTTCATGTTTTGATCTGAAGTTATGATACTTGGAAAGTACTGCAGAAGTGTTCTTACCTGTTAAATTGGGAAGGGATTGAACTTGTGGAGTTGAGAACTTGTTGGTAGAACCTTGGCGCAGCTTTTAGCCGCGTGCTTTTCCTTTTTATAGTGGATTTTGTATTTTTCATTGTAAAACTATGCCGCCAATTCGAATTAAGAAAATTACTTTTTAAATTGAGTGCGGCTAGTGTGCAGCATATAATGCTCAACATGTGAATACGCACCATGTGAATACGCGTCACGGTAAAACATGACATGTCAACAATTCCCAGGGTGCTAACTATATGCTGCTATTTCCCGTGATGAACATTCACCACGCGCTGTAGGAATACGCACCATGTGAACTGGCAGCACGCGAATACAACACGTGACAACAATTACCGTGATGCAAAATATATGACGACAATTCCCACAGCGCTTGAGGAAGAAGCACCACGAGAATTCTCGTCATGTGAATGACCTCTACCGTAGAGTTGGGACGAAGTCCGAGCTTGTCATCGATTCCGATTATAAATCGATCGATTAAAAAAAAGTTATCGCAGTTTCGTTTTTAATCTTTGGAGCTTCTTAGCTACTAGAGTAGTAGCAAATGAAGAGCTACAGTATAAGACGAGCTGGACAGTAGTTTAAATTCGTCATTCCTTATAAGTACAGAATTGAAAAACCATTTCAAGATGTTACTTTTTATGCTTTTTAACTTGATGCATGTGTTTTTTGGGCGTTTGGATTTTGGATGAGATGTGCATTTTTTTAAGTTACGATTTTTATACGCCAAGCAGGCTGTATCAAAAATCATATAATTTGCCTTTAGGCGGGAAAAACGTGACAACGACAAGTGACATTAAGTGGTTGTCACACTATCTATCACAGATTACTATATATATGTAGACTAGCTACTATCATCTTCACGGTACGCGACGGAGATGTCGTTGATGTTGTCGTGATGATCGTTCTTTTTAAGTACCTACCTCGGTTTGTATGAAAAACACGCAAAGTATGGAACGTGAAGTTACAAATAATTTAATACCTATTTAATTTTAGGAAAATCTCTTTTTTTTTACTTAGAATAATTTTGGCCCCACATGAAGTGTATTTTTTTTTCATAGTGTCCCAAAGAGTACGTGCCAGATGTGATGTGAGAACCGCTTCAATTTTTAACCACGTTAAGAGTCTCACATGCTGCTGCTGGTGCCACTTGTACCGTTCTATACCGCGTGTAAGGGGCAGCGTATCAGAAACTGTGGTTGCTCAGTCAACGAAACTAAACAAATACAAAAGGCAATTCTTTCTGGAAATGAAAAAAAGCCCTAGGCAAAGACTTAAGTTGCTTTTTACCACAGGAGTCAAGTCATTCCCACGGGAAAACACAAACTCTCAAACATACACAAAGGCTCTAAAATTACACAACATCGGACATTACCCAGCCAGCGTTGGGTAATGTTGAACTCTACCCAAGGCCGGGTAAGATAATTCCATGTTTCAACAAAATTGATCAGATATGATATCGGACTTTACCCAGGTGACCCAGTCGTGGGACACTACCCATTTTTGAGATTGGATTGGACGTTTAACGAATACTTTATTATTCTTTCTTGATGGACGGATGAACATACTGACTGACGTATTTCTCATAGATAATAGACAATATTAGGGTCAATTTGTGTCCCGCACCCGTACTGTAGTGTAGGTATTATACCTACTATCTTTGCCTGCACTGTGTATAGATAGGTAATGTAGGTACTGTCAATAATAATATTATATTTGCGTACCTAGGTACCCTGTTTAAAATCTAATTTTAGTCAGCCAACCTACTGCATCCACCGTTACTCACCGCGGCAGTGTGTGATACCCTTTAGTTTACGGGAGCGCCGTGACTTAGAATTTTTTTTAGTGCTAAAGACTTAGCAAATTTTTGAAGTGGTCAGTGAATTTCAGAAAATGTTAATTTTTATGACGAATTTAGCTGTATTATGACTAAATAAACATTTTATTACCTTTTAAATTTTTCTCTAAAATCAATATTTTTCGAGTAAATCGAAGTTTTATTTTTTATGTTTTTATGTTATGACGAATTTTAGAGAAATACATAAAACAGCTGTCAGACAAATATGCTAACTAACCGCAATAAGTCGCAAACTCCGAGGGAGGAAACGTGGGGCAGTAAAAAAAACCTTTTGGTTGGTTGGTTAGGTTAGACTAGTGACCACAACGCACGAGCCGCGCGAGCGTGCCATGGCAGCGGCCGGCGAAGTGCCAGAAGTGATAGTAACCTATCATATTTTTGAAAAACCTACATCCGTATTACAATATTCCGAAAACGATTCGGACATTTTACTATTTCTATTTTTATATTTTGTATTTTTTTTCATTAACGCAATAACATTTCACCGCAGTATTCTTTCTCCGAACAACATTACTCTGCTTTACAGGAAGTCTTTATTACTAAATACTATAATATCACCTGTCCTTTTCTTAATTGTAAGATAATTTACTAGACATAATGTATTCCATACCGAAGCAACATTTTACAGAATACTTATTTGTCAGCTATATTAATTTTCCGAATGACATTCAAACCGACTCGGTGCACCCCGACACGGATAGATTAGGTTCGATAGATTAGGCTCGCTGCGCTCGCCCAGCTTGCTTCCACCATACCCTTCGGGGTTAGATTGCTAGTGATGCATACATACATGCCTGCTTGCTTGCTTACCTGTTTGCTTGCATACATACTTGCATGCATGTTTGTTTGCTTGCATGCTTGCTTGTTTGTGACAGAACCGAATCTGTCAACCCCGAATTTCACGTGGTCTTTCCGCTCATACCCCCAAGAGTGTATATAATTTCATTCGTCTTGTGAGTCTTTTAGAAGCGGACGTGTTACAGTGTAATTCTAAATTTTATACATCCTGTTCACGCAAATACATGCCCTAAGTTTACCGTAAATCAGTAGTTATTTGCATGTCAATATTTTAGTGCAGTGTGCAAAAAACTGGTTGTAGTGTAGCTGCGCGTCGCCGTACGCCGAAGGCGGGGGACATACCTCACCTCCTCGACGAAAAAAGACAGTTGCCATAATTGCCCTCTCGCTCTCCGCATCGCTAGCCGCCACCGCCGTGGTGCCTACACTGCTACGCTGTCTACGTACCTAATAATCTAACAAGTGTTTTGTGAATACCTACATTTGATAGTTACGACGTCTACTACTACCAGCTGTGATTTACAATGTCTAGTATATGTAACGGCTGTCGAAACAATATATTAGACAGCGATGTCAATGCGGCTAAATGTTCACACTGCGACAGCTCCTATCACAACTTGTGTGTGAATATAAATGCGTTTTTGGAGGATAACGGATCGCTGGAGACGTGGTTGTGTCCAGAGTGCCTTTTGAACCGCCCCAAAGGTGGTCATGAGGAAACACCGCTTCGCTTTGTCAACACGCAAGGACGAAAAAATAAACGTAAGAAGGGGAATAGCCCGTCATCTCCGGCATCGGGTAGCATGAATGAAAATGATTCAGAAATGCGTCGCATTATTCGTGAGGAAATCTCTACCGCATTTAAAACCTATTCCATCGAATCAAACATAGGCCACAAGTTAGAGGATGTTTGTAACCAGTTAAAGACTTTTTCGGAGTCACTTTCATTTTTCAACAGCGAGTATGAAAGAATGAAACAGGAGATATCGCAGTACAAAGACAAAATATCCGTCCTTACTACTGAAAATGAATCATTGCGTTCCTCCGTGAGTACTATCAGCTCGAGAATGAATAATATGGAGCAAATATCTAGGTCAACCAATTTAGAACTACAGTGCGTTCCGGAAAATAAATCGGAAAACTTGCTGACCATCACAAAACAGCTATGTAGCGTAATTAAGTTCCCGATCAATGATAATGACATTTTCCATTGTACACGCATTGCCAAAATCAACAAGGAGAGCTCACGGCCTCGTTCAATACTAATTAAATTTAGTAACCCTCGAGTCCGAGATTCCGTATTAGCTGCGACTATTAAATACAACAGAGCTAATCCAACCGACAAGCTGAGTTCGTCGCACTTGGGAATAGGTGGTGATAAGAAGTCTCCAGTGTACGTGGTCGAAAACCTCACCGCAGAGAATAAGCAACTTCATGCTGCAGCTCGCTCCAGAGCTAAAGAACTTAACTACAAATTTGTGTGGATACGTGCTGGCCGCATCTTCTTAAGAAAAACTGAGAGTTCGGAATACGTTCATGTTCGCTGTCTAGACACTTTAAACAAATTAATATGAACGATTGTTTTACTTCTAATAACTATGCATGTTCTATTTTTTATTTATACATTACACAATTAAATTAGTTTCATTTTTATGTTTGTATTTTTTATCATTTTATAGTTTAAATTCGATCATAAAATATCATTTTATTACCAAAATGTAAGAGGGTTGAAATCCAAGACTGTGGAGGTATTTCAAAATATTCAGTGCAGCAATTTTGACATAATAATCTTAAGTGAAACACACTTAAACAGCAGTGTTTACGACGCTGAACTTTTTTCAGATAGATATGTGGTTTATAGGCGGGATAGAGAGACAAGTGGGTTTTTTTTAAGAATAGGGAGGATGGTGGGGTTCTAATAGCAGTCAATAGAAAATTTAATTCCTGTCGTAAGTTTGATTTTGAAAGCGATTGCGAGGACTTATGGGTCGCGGTGGATATTAAATCCAATAACTGTCAAGTAGGTAAGTTATATGTTTGTGGAGTATACTTACGTTCTCCGTTACAAAAACATATACTGGAACACTTTCTAGATAATTGTAGCAGAGTAATGGAGCACCACGACAATACATTAATAGTAGGAGACTTTAATATGAGGAAACTAGCCTGGAGAAAAGACACAGACTTACTACACACCATTCCATCTATCACGTCAAACTGCCCCTTTGCTCCTCACCTCTTAGACTTTCTGGAATTGCATAACTTAAATCAATATAATTACGTTACGAATAATCAAAATGTAATATTGGATCTGGTGCTTTCAAATAGGAACGTTGAAAATCTAGCTTACAGTCATGTCACTTTAAGTAAGCTAGACGTGTTACATCCCCCGCTTGAATTTGACGTACCTCTCACATTTCACCGATCAGCTGGTCTAACCTCAGCCATAGTCGAGAGATATAATTTTTTTAAATGTGACTACGAAAAAATAATAGATTTTTTAATTAAGATTGATTGGGATGCTGTTTACCTTAACATAACAACAATTGATGGTATGGTTATAGCTTTTTATCGTGTACTTATGGAGGCTATTGCTAAATTTGTTCCAAAATATCGAAAAAAGTCTAATAAGTTTCCTCATTGGTACTCTAGAGATTTGAAACGGTTATTAAATGAAAAGAATAAATATCGTTCTCGTTTTAAAAAGTATGGTAACCCACTCGATGAGGTATCTTTCGATACATTAAAAGCACGTTGCATAAAACTAATGGATGAATGCTATAATAGATACATTTCCGGCATCGAGGAGGCTATTATTAGATCACCCAAATATTTCTGGACTTACACAAAGAATAAACGTGGGAAAACTAGTCCTTACCCATCCGTTCTCTCATATAATGGATCTAGCGCGTCAGATGGGACGGGTGTATGTAGATTTTTTAAGGACTTCTTTTCCTCCGTGTATAATATAAGTAATAATTCTAACCCTTCAAACGCCGCTGTCTCTCTTGAGTCGTCTGCAGTAATACCGAATTCTACTCAAGTAGGCATTTTTACCATATCTGAAAGGCAAGTTTTGGGAGCACTTAGGAGATTGGATCCCTCGAAGGGCCCGGGCCCTGACGGAATTCCACCTGTCTTTGTTAAAGAATGTGCTAAAGCTCTGGCCAAGCCACTGACTATAATATTTAACTTCTCTATTAGCAGTGGTGCATTTCCAACATTATGGAAGGAAGCTATCATAGTGCCTGTTTTCAAGTCTGGAGATCCAAAAATAGTTACAAATTACAGGCCTATTTCGTTGTTGTCCATTTTTGCTAAACTATTCGAATCACTAGTATGTCCTATAATCACCTGGCACATAAAGCAACTAACTTCTTATGACCAACATGGCTTCATTAGCAAACGGTCTACAGCTACAAACTTAGTCTCGTTTGTATTGCTATATAATGTTGTAAAGCTAGTTGACACCTGTGTGCCTGTTGACGTCATCTATACAGATTTTAGCAAAGCGTTCGATAAAGTTGACCATGGCATCCTGATTCACAAGTTATCTAAATGTGGTTTTTACGGTCCCTTACTTAATTGGTGCATATCTTATCTCTCTCAACGAAAATCACAAGTTGTTGTGAATGGCTTTCAATCAGAGCCTTTTTGTGCTCTTTCAGGAGTGCCACAGGGTTCTCATCTAGGTCCTATATTTTTTGGTATATTTATTAATGACATTGCACCTATATTTCGACATTCAAAAATATTCCTATACGCAGATGATCTTAAGATAATGAAGGATATACGGTGTATTAATGATGTATATCTTCTGCAATCCGATTTGAATGCTTTTGCTGAATGGTGTAATAGTAATCTCATGTCTCTCAATGTTACCAAATGTTATCACATACGTTTTACAAGGAATAAAAATTGTAGTCCTGTTCGTTACAACTTCAAAAATGAATTAATTAATCAGGTGGATATGGTTCGGGATCTAGGTGTCTTTATTGATAGTAGTCTTAATTTTAACTCACACATCGATAAGATTGTCCTCAAAAGCTACAGAATGCTTGGTTTTGTCTTGAGAAATTGTAAAAGCTTTAAGAACCCATATACTAAGATAACACTTTTCAATTCTCTGGTTAGAAGTAATTTAGAGTACTGCTCCATAGTTTGGTCTCCTCATTATCAGGTACACGTAGATAGATTGGAAAGGGTGCAAAAAAGATTCGTTTATCATTTATCTTATCAGCATTTCCTTGCAAAGAAACTACCCTCGTATAACAAACGTCTCAGGCATTTTAAAATGATTTCTCTCTCAAACAGAAGACAGATGCTGGATAGCACATTTCTTTTTAAAATCTTGAATGGATTTTTGGACTGTCCCTCAATCCTGTCTTATGTTAATTTTAACATACCTTATCATTTACCCCGTTCTAATAAATATGCTCTGTTTAAAGAGCACTCGAGCTCAACTAACCTTGCCCAATTTGCCACACTGAATAGAATTATGAGACAATATAACTCTCTCTCTAAATCTCTTGACCTTGATATTTTTAATGATAAACTTCAAAAATTTAAAAAGACCTTACTGTCTGCTTTACAATCCTCAAATGTCTCAAATGTCTAAATTACCCTTGGACTTTGTCATTGTTTGGTCGCCTTAATTAAGTTGTAGGTATGCTTTAGTTTTAATTTTGTTTTAATTTAGAATAATTTCTATTTTGTCTTATATGACCGCTTCTTTGTAATTTGGTGCATGCCGTGGCAATCTTTAAGTAAGGCTCCACTAAGCATATTATTTAAGTTTGGTTTTTTATCATGAATTGTATGAGTGTGTGTCCTTGTTGATTGTCCTTAAATAAATAAAATAAAAAATAAAAATAAAAATCTGGAGGCGTGGAGGGAGGGCAGCCCCTGCCCACTGTTACTAAGCGCGGGCACTGTACGAGCCGTAGTGCCCGAGGCTGCGCAGGTGAGCTAGGTGCCTGCACTTAGTTACGCTGGGGTGGAGGGGCTGCTCTTCTGCGTTTGGTGATGAATGACTTCAGTCCTGTCAAAATATCAAAAATTGGTCTTGGTCTTCTCATAGGCCTGGCTGTTGGGTCAATATTTTTTTTTATGAGCCTGTGGTGTCCCACTGCAGGGCATTAAAAATTAAAAAAGGAATAACTAAAAATTGGTTTTTAAATTGACAATTTTCTTTTTCGAGTTTTGATTAAGCATTTAAATATAAAAAAATAAATAATAGAAGTCCTTGTAAATACTTTAAAAACGTCTAATATTTTTATTTAAATAGTTTTTGTTCCGGAGATAAAGCATCTCTTTATATAATTCTATTATATTAGTCATAACTTCTTTTTCTCTCGTCGTCGGCGACATCGTACACTCACGTCCTTACATGTTAACTAATTAAAAATTGCACATCCTCCCGCAGTGACGGATGCGGTGCGACTAACGCTTTTAAACGCTATTCCACCTTCCTAAATGACTTTCTAATTAGGATGCTTTAGTCAGTCAGAAGCCTCACTTCTTCCGATTTAGGATGCTAATTGGATTTGCAACTTCCTAAAAGCTATTTTACTCGTTCCGCCACGTCTGACAAAGTTTTGAGGGTTATTCAAGATGGTTTTGTACGTATATTGCTGTAGTGACAGGTTGTCAGCCCATCGCCCAAATTGCAATATACTGAAACCCTCAGATCCCTTAGCTGGTTTTTACAGCATGCCCGGGAGGAAATGCAGCTGGCACATTCTATGTTTTTCTCTCGCTCACAGTCCAAAAAAAAAAATATCTTAAATCACTTGAAATCTCGAAAATATCGATCGTAGCGAAAAATCGAAAGTGCAGTAAATGGCTTATTTTGCCATAATCTTGCTTAATTCATCGCAAAAACAAAAACTGTCATTTTTGGACAAAAATAAAAATGACTCGAAATTTTTATAAGTGTTTTTAACACTATAGTAGGCGCCTCCTTTCCTTTACTCTCTGACCCTGTTTTTCTGTTCTGTGGTGTGCACAGATTACCTAGTATATATCCGTAGGACATATATACTGTCTAATCTGTGTATATCCTGTGGTGTGGTGATAACAAGCTGATATCGCCGGTTGATTTTTATTTTTAGGATAATAATTCAGTACTGAAGAAATCTCCAAACTATTGACTCGAGAGGAAGAAGTGGAGTGGACTGTGTTGTTACAAATATTGCCTTATACCTTGCAGAGACTGCTATGTAGAGTTCTACTTGTACCTACTGTGGACAAATGGAGTAAAACTTAAGCAAACTTTTAAACTTAAGCACAGTGTTCGGTGTAAAATGGTTCGTGAAGTAGAAGGAATAGTCAAGAAATCCACCCTGAAATTATGTATCTGACCCAATCAAACTGTAGATAGTAGTAGGTGCCTATCTGTTAACTGTTTTCATAAAAAAATATAACTGAACTTAACTGTTTTCATAGAAACTCATGTTAAAGAGTGGAGCATTAGGTAAGTATCTGAAAAGTCCAAGCATATACAAACATACATACTAAATATAAAATAACACCATTATCCCTGACGGGGTAGGCACAAGCAAAATGTCCTAAACATACATCTGACAAGCTTTGAGGGTTATTACAGATGACTATGTATATTGCTATATAGATGGGTTGTCAGCCCATTGACTAAATTACAATACACTGTAACTCTCGAAACCCTTAGCTGGTATTAACAGCATGCCCGGGAGATGTAGCTGGCACATTCTATATTTTTCTTTCACTCCCAGTCCAGCATGGAACCATATCAAAGTAGTTTTTATCTATTGTTATGGTGCAAGGCCCAGAGTCCAGGCACAGCTGCAAGTGAATTAGGACAAAAGTTCTATTTTGTGATGCGGAAAGATTATTATTGCTAAGCTTACTTGCACAGTCATATTACACTCACATTATTATTGTGGCTCTTAATATATTATATTCATCACTAACAAGCAACATAAGGTACTTGTGTAGTCAGGTGCATAATGAAGGCTAAATCACCTGTTTATCTGGAAGAAAAATGATTCCGTGTTAAGCCGGTGGTCCCTGTCTGCCCTTGATAGTGATTGTTACACAAACCATGTCAGAGGTCTTATTAGCTGTGCTATTAGGTGGTTTAAAAACTGAAACAGTGCATAAATTAAAATGTATTTAAGTTATTAAAAAAATAATTAAATATTTGCATAGGATTAGATAGGATTTCAAATTATAGTCATAATTGAACAGAATTACCAGAATTGATTTAATATTTATTTATATACCAATTTATTGTATACAAAAACATTAAAACAGGACATAAAAAACAAAGACACAACAGGCAATGCTTATTTCTAAAAATAAATTTCTTACAGCAGACCTACAGAAGTGATATTTTTTGAAGCAATAAAATAAAGATAAATTAGTACTTACAAGATGTAAAGTTAATACCTACATATAGATCTTTACTGAAGAATAAAAACCCTTGTTATCCTCAATAAACTTGTTGGAAAACATGTAAATTAGTACTTATTATTTACCCACTTAGTTATAGATCAATTAAGTTATAACCTACTGAGCTACCTATTTACTGAATAAAGAATGATTTATTTTATCTATCTAATTTATTTATTGGCCACTGTAAATACCAGAAGTTGGAAATAACAAAAACAAAACTATCAGCAGTTAACAGCCAAGTCATATAAAATGTCATTTATTTAAAAAATATGATTAACTTTAAATACCTACCTAAACCTAGATTTTGATTTTTGATCTCACAACTTTTTTGTGCATTCACTACAATTGAGACATATAACGTTTATACAGTTTTTATGTTGGGATGTTTTTAATCTGATTGCACATTATGTGAATGAAATTACATTAAATAAATTGAAAAGTAATACCTAAATTTGAGTTGTTTATAATACCTACCTAGCTATTAACATATTTTTGTTAGCAAATACCTACTATGATTGACTTTACATTGGTGAGTAGTTCTCATAAGCTTTGCAGGCTTTTAAAAAACTTAGAAAATTAAGAAATAGATCCCTATAATAATAAAACTTACAAAAATCATAAAAATCTACTTGAGTAGCCATGTCTGACAAGTTTTGAGGGTTGTTTTAGATTGATCTGCCTAAATTACAATACAGGTACCTACTGAAACCCTTAAATGACTTAGCTGGTTTTTACAGCCCTTCCTCCCGGGCGCACACTGGTTCCATATTGAACATTTTTGGCCATTGAGTCCAAGGACAATGAACCGGTATTATTTTTTTTGGAGGTCGCTGGCATCATTTCAAACATTTTATACTGATGATGATTTTCTGTAAAATGCGTATTTTTTAAGATACAAAAAATATTTTATTTTTTTTGTGGCAAAAAAGTCCTTGATTAATTACTTGCGCCATTCAACCGGATTTAGAATAGAACTTGCCGCAAGTTGTTGTAGAAGTTACCACTGACATTTCTTCATAGACAGATGTTTGCGAATAGTTGCAATAAGCAAAGCCTCAGGCGCATATTTATTTATAGTTTTGATACTGTTTTTTTTTTATGTAGACAGATTGCATTATAACAAACACTTATTACTCAAATGATTTTCTAACTAATATGCTTGTTTTCTAAAAACGGTCATCAGTACTACGAACTATATGGCCTGCCCACTGCCACTTCAGTTCTATGTCGGTTACTTTTGTTCGTTTACGGATATAGTCGTTTCTTATTCTGTTGCGTAACGAAACTCTGAGTATAGGTCTCTCCATCGCGCGCAGAGCGACTGCGAGCATATTTATGAGACCAATATAAGAGAGAAAGAAAAAAAGGGGCCACGTCTGACTGCCATATGTCATCACTGGTAACACACACTGATTATATACTTTGGTCTTTAGACACTGTGGTATTTGGGATTCGAAGATATATCGCAACTTCCCGAACGCTGCCCATTAGAGTTAGATTCTTCGACTAATCTCTTTTTCAAAGTTGTATCCACCTAGTTGGACAGTCTGTCCAAGGTAAACATACATACCGATCTAAAACTTCCGAGTGCTTTGCTTCCGACATGTACTGGTATAGGCTGAACATGGCTGTTATACGTAACTTTTGTCTTGTCCATGTTCATTTTAAGGCCCACTCGTTCGGAAACATTGCCGAGATCATGGAGCATTGTGCCTAGATCGTCCAACGACTCCGCTATGATAACTAAGTCGTCGGGAAATCGAACGTGAGTAATATATTCGCCATCGATGTTGATCTGGCGGAGCGTGTGAATGTGGTCTATAGTACAAAAGCCTTTACGAAAGCGGGCTTGTTCGGGAGGCTGAAAGTCGTCAAACCTGCGCGCGAGTCGGTTCGTAATAACTCTCGAAAACAACTTTTATACGTGACTCAGAAAAGTGAGAGGTCTATAATTCTTCCATAGGGTATTATCACCTTGAAGAACAGCATCACCACTCTTTCGGTCTAGGTTTTAGGAGTGGAACATTCGAGTATGACGAAATTTAACAGCTTCTGGAGGATTTAAGTACCAGTGTACCACCTGCCTTCAGCAATTCAGATGTGATTCCATCTTCACCCAGCGCCTTGTTATTTTTTTAGTTCTTTGAGAGCTATTCGTGGCCTTTGCCCTGCAGTGGGACACATAACGGCTACATAAGAAGAAGAAGAAGAAGAAGAGAGCTATTCTGATCTAATACAGACTGACATCTGGGATATCTTCGGTATAGTGTCGGGTTAATTTTGGCTCTTGGCTCGTTGGTCAAACTTATGACAGGTTTTTGTGTAGACGTGTATAACTGTCCATAGAACTCCTCAACCTCACTTAACACTTCCAACTTGAATGAAATGAAACTATACTACTCTTATCGATCTTCAGTTCTGTTAGTTAGCTTTATGCAATAGACAGATCTCTAGCGAATACTTTCGAGCCCGATTTGGGTTTCGCTTAATTGCACCCTTAATACGATCAGTATTATACTCGCATGTATCGCGTCTCATGGCTTTTGAGATCTGTCTATTAAGGGGCTTCCCTGGGCTAAGTGGCGCCCTCATCAGTCAAAAAATCATAATTAACTGAAAACAAAATCAATCGAAAATCCGGTAGATCAGATTGAGGTTAAAGCAATAAAGGCCATTTGGAACCTCATAAAGTTGCAACTTATAGATCGTTGCAGTTACAGATAGGAAATTTGCGAAAAACGGCCACTTTTAGCACTTTTACTATCTGTAACTGAAGTGAACACTGAATTATTAATTTATAATGCTTAAAAAAAACTTCAGTACCCATACTTTAATCTGATCTACCGTATTTTCGATTAATTGCGTTTTCGGTGAGCAATGATTTTTTTACTAATGAGGGCGCTGGGGTGCACCGGGGATCCCCTTAAGCTACCTAAATTTTGGCATATCAGCTAAAGACTGGAGTCTCATTTCATCTCGATCATTTAAGTGTATGCTCAAAGATTTTTTGTCTTGTCTGGGTTAAACCAGGTCCATTTCCAACTTAAACGTTTTGGAAGAGAGAGTTCACTGCAAAAAGGTTCTCCCATGAAGTCCATCAAGCGCTGCCCTCGACGATTCTGTTGTCCGTATCCAAATTACCCTACTCTCAACTCATCACCATTATTTGTGCCTAGTTTCGCGTTGAACTCCCCCATAATAACGTTAAAGTGCGTACTCGAGATGTGTAGGGCTTTCGAGATATGCTCGTACAAAACCCAACCACAAAACCCTTGGGCTAACCCAAACATCTCATCCAGCATGCGCCCGCCGCGCCGCTTACGTATAAGTATTCTATGTCAGCATATCGCGCAGGTTATGGATTTGCTTACTACATAATTATTACCAATACTGAGTGACATGCTGAGCTTGCAACTTACACGCATAGAATACTAAGATATTTTTGTCACTGTGTGTATTACATAACTTTATTATAAAACATCATAGATATTAACTAATAAATCAAAGTCATACATCAGCTCACACTCTCATTAGCTCCCGCCATAGAGTTCAACACCCCGTCCGTATGGCTCCATAAATGAATAGAATATAATAGAAAACCGTTTATTAAGGGTTCAACACAATACAACAACATGAAGTTGGTCGCCCTCCCGGTAATAGAACAAGTCGTTACTCAAACCCTGTCAGAGGCCTGATAGTTGTGCTACTAGGCGGTTTAAAAACTCTGACACCAGGGTTCATCGGGTCGATAGACTCGATAACCACTCGACAGAAGAAGAAGAAGTAGAACAAGTTACCAGATGTCAAGATCATAGTGTCCTCCCCTGCCTTCGGACCTCTGACAATCCGATTATATCCCATCGTAACTTGTTCACCTGTTCTTCTAGCTCTATAAACTTTTCATCGGTCCATTTGTATTGAATGTTACCAGGTCTAATTTTTTGTTGTGTTGGTAGCCGGATCTCTGCCGGGGATTCTTAGCCACCGTTACCATGCCCGCTACCGTAGACAGGACTAGTGGAGCTGCCGGGGACAAGGGGCCGTGGTTTCGTTGTGTTATCCATGAGGGGAGTTTTCCAGTCGCCAATCGCATGGCAGCGTCTAGGCGATTGCAGTATTGTATAAAAGTACACAGAAGGAAGCTGCTGCCCACCCTCCTGGGAAGTTTACCTTAGTCGCCTCTTACGACACCCATGGCATGGTATAGGGTAGTCCTATTCTACGCCGGGAACTACACGGGTGATGACGTCACATCACTGGAATTTAGTTCTTTATTATTTAGACCATTGCTTAGAATTTAAGAAATATTTAAAAAATATGAGGTATTGAGGTTGGGCAGGTAAGTACAATATTGTATTTAAGTTAAATTGAGTTAATTGAAACATTTTATACATATATTTTTTTATATAATAATTGTTTATCGCAACTATATGCAAACATTTGTCTATGAGGAAATGTCAGTTGTAACTTCTACAACAACTTACAGTAACTTCTATTCTAAATTCTGTTGAATCGCGCAAGAAATTTAAAGTTATTATTTTTTCTCCATATTAAAAAATATAAATTATTTTTTATATAGGAGTACCCAAGTTTTTGGAAAATCATTTGAGTGCTGAGTGTTTATTATAGTGCCACTTGTTCACATAAAAAAAAACATTCTACTCTCAGAACAAAAATACATATCCGCCTGAAGCTTTGCTTATAGCAACGATTCGCAAACATCGTCTATGAAGAAATGTCAGTTGTAACTTCTTCAACAACTTCTATTCTAAATCCGGTTGAATCACGCAAGCTATTGTTCAAAGCATAAATTGTAAATTTTTACAGAAATATAAATAGTATATATCTGTAAAAATACACATTTTACAGAAAATCATCCTCAGTAAAAAATGTTTGTAATGATGCCAGCGACCTCCAAAACAAAAATCATACCGGTTCATTGACCTTGGACCCTTGGCCAAAATTTTTCAATATGGAGCCAGTGTGCGCCGCCCGTGCGACTGAACGAACGCCGAGTCGAACTCCCATTCGGTGGACGGGGCGAGAACCGTGACGTCACACGCGTGTCGGCCGGCCGCGAGTGCTTGCAATTTGGATACGGAAGGGGGAAATAATAACTTCGTAATTTATGAAGCGATTTGAAACACTGATTATGTAAAAATAAAAGTGGATGAACTGGATACTTCCCTATTGAAGGAACTCCTTCAATTTAATAGGCACCTGTATAGCGATTTCAATAGGTACATATTTTTATTTAATCTTTTTGGCTTTTTACGAGATTGTTCGTCTACCACTGCTAGACCCACCAACGGCATCGCAGCTGATTCATTAACCATTTTGACCTCTGGCAGGTTGTCTAAAAGTGGCAACGATATAATAAGTAAAAGGCATAGAAATATTACTATACTGTGTAGATCAATGGTAAAAGGGCCCTTTTACCGTTGATTGATAGTAGGTATATTGTTGAAAAGTGGCGTAAACGAACCGCGGGGTGAAATAGAAACGAAACTTCAAGTTCACATACTTCGCATGTTCGCATAACATGTAGGCGAAATTATTTTGGTTTAGGTACGCAACTGTTACAGCTAGTACTATTATATATTCTGTGCTGTTACTTCACTACATTAGGTAGGTGCACAACACAGTATAAAACAAAGTCGCTTCCCCTTCCTGCTTATGTATGCATAGAACTTTAAAACTACGCAACCGAATATGACAATGCGGTTATTTTCAAATAGATAGAGCGATTCAACAGGAAGGTTTGTATGTAGGTACATATAATACATGCGTAACGGTACCTATAACTAACTAACGGTACCGATAACTCAACGCTAAATAAACGAACTTTATGTACATATTAGTTTTCCCGCTAAACTTTTCCCGCGCATATATTCCGCCGTTTCTTGATTCTTCTTCTTTTAGATTATTTGGTTTTTGCAGAGCAATAATTGCTCAAAAACAAAAAGCACTGACACTGGCTAAATTATTTAGCCAATATTTAGATAATGATGATAAATGATAATGATAAGATTATAAAATCGTTTCCTTACTGACTGACTCATCAGCGCAGAGACTAAAATTCTAAAGATTTATTTTACAACGTAACCATAACCACTCACTATAGAAAGAATTTTTGGAATTTCCACCCCATGCTAGACAGGTAGTGAGAGTAAATATTCTATTCTAATCTAATGTGCTTGCTGCATTTCCTCCCGAGCATGCTGTAAAAATCAGCCTAGGGGATCCGACGGTTGCAGTGTATTGCAATTTAGGCGATCGGCTGACAACCTTGTCACTACAGCTATATACAAATCTATCTTAAATAACCCTCACAATTTAGTCGGACGTGGCGGAACGACCTTTGTTTAGGTTGTGTACGCTCTGCCTACCTATCATCATCTCCCTAGCCTTATCCCGTGCCCCTGGGGTCGGCTACCTAATCTAGGCGAATGAACGAGGGTACTGGTTTTTACACAGAGCGACTGCCATTTGACCTCCGCAACTCAGAAGGGAAACCAGACCCAATCCTAGATTATTTCTGAGTTTTCAAGCCGCCAATACTTAGCACTGGCCTCTGATATGTAATAAATATCTACGGTATTAAACGATATTAACCGGAACCAACGGCTTAACGTGCCTTCCGAAGCACGGAAAAAGCGCCGAATAAACGTACATATGAAATTCGAAAACCGAAAAACACATTGGTACGTGGTGGGATTCGAACCACGACGTCCCGCTCAGTAGGCAGCGGCCCTATCCACTACACTATTGGGCTCTCTACGCTCTGTCTACCCCATTAGGGATAAAAGATTGTACGAGGGGCGGCTGATATAAAATCTACTTTGTTAAAGAAAGTTTTGAAAATCGAACTGGCCATTGCAAAATCATATTCTATATTTATTCCTTTTTCAAAATTATGACGCTTATTTTTTTTCGCTTGCTTTTGTTTTTTTGGCGCGGTTTTGATTTCACCATGTCGAAAGAAAATTGCAAAATGATGAAATTTGAGCATGGAGCAGTGATTAAATTCCTAAGTAAAGAAGGAAATACGCCTACGCAGATCAGAGAGCGCATATTAAAGGTGTTTGGTGATTCAAGTCCTTCTGAATTCGTCATAAAGTTTCGGTCGAAGCAATTTAAACATGGCCGTGAGAGCCTGGAAGACGACACACGTAGTGGAAGGCCAATTTCTGCTGTTACCGCAGATAATGTTGAAAAGGTGAAGAACCTGATTCTTGCAGATCGGCGAATCAAGCAGTGGGAGATAGCCAGAGATGTGGGCATTAGCAAGGAACGAGTTCATGAAATTATTCACGAACATTTGGGCATGTCCAAGGTGAGCGCGCGTTGGGTCCCTAGAATGTTTACCCCCTTTGACAAACAAAGGCGAGTAGAATGTTGTCAGGCATTTCTAGACCTGGTCAAAGGTAAAGAAGAAGAGACTATCTCTCGAATTGTGACCTGTGATGAAACTTGGATTCGCCAGTGGGATCCGGAAAGCAAACAAGAGTCAATGCAATGGAAATTTAAAGCAGAAAAGCCGCCAAGGAAGTTCAAGGTTCGGCCGTCGGCTGGAAAACTAATGGCCACCGTATTTTGGGATGTCGAAGGGATTTTGATGATAGATTATTTGCCTAAAAATACAACAATGAATGCTGAATATTATGCAAACTTGCTTGACCAGCTTCGTGAACAAATCAAAGAAAAGCGGAGAGGCAAACTCAGCAAAGGTGTTCTGATTTTACAAGACAATGCTCCTGTACACACAGCCTTAACGGCGAGGTCAGCCCTGAGCAAAAACGGCTTCACAGAAATTAACCATCCACCTTATAGTCCAGATCTGGCTCCCTGTGACTAATTCTTATTCAAAGATTTAAAGAAAAAATTGAGGGGTCGCAGATTTTCGACGGACGAAGAAATGAAAGAGGCTGTGACTGACCATTTTGACGAGCAAAATAAAAATTACTATTATAACGGCATGATGTCACTTATTTGAAAATGTCATAAGTGTATTTCACTTGCAGGAGACTAATAAAAAATAAACTAGCCATCAAAGTCTTTTCTTTCATAGTTAGGTAGATTACTTATCAGCCACCCCTCGTATGTATGTATGAAAATGGGTGTTTGACGTTCGTATGAAAGTTCGTAAATTTTTAAGTTAAGATTTTGAATTTTGGTGTTTGGAATAATAATTAAATAATAAAGAATACATGTTTCAGCGTTCTTGGATTTATTACCCCTAAGGGAGTTAAATAGGAGTTAGTAGTTTGTATGGAAATTACGCCAATTGTGAAGTTAAGATCTTGCAATTTTGTGTTTAGGCTAATGATTAAAAATTATTCGACACTTGTATCAGCGTTTCGTTGGAAGATTGTATAGAAATTCCGCCAATTTCAAAGTTAGGATCTTCCAATTTCGTGTTTAGAGGCTTATGATTAAAAACTGATATAAAACTGTATCTTCCGATTTTGTGTCAAATGTTGGTTTAATTTTACTACTAGGTAAACAAATTATTATCACGGGAAAACTCTCTGAGTCGCGGGTGAAACCGCAGGGTGAATAGCTAGCGAGTCAAGTGCTCAACACAATATGGTCAACACCATGAACTACTAGACCACTAGAGTTAGTCGTCCATCTTCTTCTTAGCGAGTGGATTATCGAGTCGAACAACCAGATGAACCCTGGTGTCAGAGTGTTCAAACCGCCTAAACATCTATTAGGCCTCTGACATGATTCAAATAACGACCACTATCAAAGACAGCGACCGGGACCGACGGATTAATCTGCCCTCCGAAGCACGGAATCTTTTTTCTTTTCGGACAATCGGGTAATTCAGCCTGCAATGTCCTAACCAAACTGAGGAAAACATCACTAACTGATAAAATGACAAATATCAACTTTGTGTTTCCTCCCTGGGAATCGAACCCATGACCTCCGGATTGTAAGCCCATGGCTCTGTCCAATAGACCACGGAGGCACCTAGTGCGTCCATGATCAACAGCATTATGTCCCTCTACCTACATGGAGGAATACTGAGCAATTCAGGAATTAGTTACCTATTTAAAAAAAAAACTTTGATCAGAGAGTTGTTTCCGACGTTCAAGAAGAACTAGTAAGCAGTGGCATAAACAAGATCATACTGTAGGTATACCTTAATAAGGCTGGTTATCCAAAACTACTGAGTAGGTATCCTCCTTTTAAAATCCAGGGGCCAGCACTATTTCTTTGGATAGGTAGTTAAAGATATAAAAGCTTAGAATATGAAAGTGTGTATAGTATTATCTTTTAGTATTCTGTTTTCAGCAATTTTGTTTACCAAGTATAAAGGTATTTTTATACACTATTTTTCATGTCATGAACAATAAAACACTAATGTAATAAGTACCTACTTGTGTTTTTATTTATCTGCACAGCATAAAAAAAAACAAAAACAATTTTTTTTGCTAATGGTACAGAATATATAATAGTACTACATATAATGGATCACTCACAATAATTATGATATAATTAAGAGTTCAGTATCTTACTATAGTACTTTATTTAAAAAAAATTATAATAATTGTTTTATAATAATTTATATTGTACTTAGGTCTAATAATCTTTTCTATATGTATATTCATTCATATGTGTAAACATAGGATCTAACAATAATCAAAGTCAGAAAACTTGCCACACTATCACTAGGTTGTTCTGTTGTTAGACCAGGCAGGGGCCCGTTTAATAAAACTGACAATAACAATTCAAAGTACATTACGAAGCAGACAATCTTTCTTATATCGGCCCCTGGCAACTATGATTTCTCCTTATTTTTTGTTAGTCCTGATAGGAATATTTCTATCTTCTAACAATATGTGAACAGTAAATGCTTTCTGTCAGTTTTCTAACTGACTAGGTATATGACAATAACTGATAGATCCAGCATAGGCTCGCAAACAGTATGATAACAATCCATCGGAAGAGTCCGTCAAACTAACTTATGGTACACTTTAGGCATGTTTGTAGGTGCTCCAAGAAGTTTGCTGGGAGGTAGGATTCTTGAGAACTGAAACATGTAAAATCATATGGTAAGTAACTATATCATACAGTGTCAGCTGTGAAACCCACTGCTAAATAAGTTTTACTGTGGGAATGGTCTACCTTTCCGCAATGAAAAGTAGCCTATGTTAGGGGCGGTTTACATTAGGACAGTTGTAAGTACAGTGCATAAGTTGGTAACTTGGCTATCAAATTGACATTTACACGTTTCCAGTACCCAGTTCTATTTTGATTCAAGTTGAAAGCAGAACCGTTTACACATTTCCACTTACCAACTATACCTACAGCTTGAACCATTTAAACCACCCTTTATACATGCATAATGTGGTAGAGAAACACTGATAATTTCCGTGCGAAGCCGGGGCGGGTCGCTAGTTATAATATAAAAATTAAGTAATAGATGTGCTCGTGAAACAAGCGATCTTTGAATTGCTGTGTAAACTAGTAATTTAATACAACTCACCCACATTCTTTAAAGAATAGCACGCGCTACACAATCAACTCTACTCTCTTGCATTTCTCGATCTCAATGTTTTCTTTTCTTGGAGTCTTCTTTGGGAATGCTTTCCTTTATTTTTTCCAGGCATTCCATACGTTATCTTATCCTCGAAACTAAGTTTTTAAGGTATTTATTTACAACGCAAACAACGTTTGTCAAGTCGCTGAAAATGACACTTCAAAGGTCCAAATCGAGATAATTTTAAATCGAGAAATATACGCTACCGCGCTTGGTACCCCTCTAACAGAGGTCATTGACGTTACATCAATTCTCGTGGTGCGCACTCGCATGGTGAGTATTCCGCAAGCGCTTGATGAATTCGCACCACGGTTTTTAGCGACATGCGCGTGTTGTGATTTCCGCAAGCGCTTGATGAATTTGCAGCAGTGTAACCAGCAGCACGGGAATACGCAGCATGTGAATTGACGACACGTTACATCCATTCTCGTGGTGCTGATTCACATGATGCTGTTTATATGACGCCAATTCTCGTGGTGCGCATTGATGTTCCCCTTTAAATTTATCGATGACAGTTTTGAGTTTAGGATTGGAAGATAGAATATTAATCCCTACGGGTTACGAAGTAGTTTTTGATTGTCGCGAAAGAAATATCTTAGCCTTATGTAAATCAGTTCATAAATTTGACGATTTTACCGCTATAATAATCTGAAATATTTTTAGAGGAATTTATGATTAACAGGGTTGAAAAGTAAGTAAATATTTTTGATGTTTTATGTGAATCTGAAGGATTAAAAATTAACGTTCCGTTTCAACTTTAGATTTATTCCAGAGAAATTAGTTAAGTAGTTTGAGAAAGGAAGGAACGTAATCAACCTCTACTTAGTAGAAATAGGAAGGCTTATTGCCAAAATGTTTTATTCTGACGTTCGATGCATTGGATATTATCTTACCTTTTTAAGGACCAGGGTTACTTTCTTTCACTTCGTAGACGTAGACGTATCACTTCAAGGCCATAGAAACGTGAGTTGCTTATTTTAAGCTTCTTCTATTATTTAACAAAAATAAAAAAAGGGGGGTTCGGTACAATTTGTTATACCGTGACCAGGATTATGGGATTAATGGGTTACTACGGCGTTTGTTTTATTATGTAATGATTTCTATTTTATTAAGTACTTTATTTAATTTTAATAATGTGACTATTTTATTAGTCACAATTTGTTGTCCGTGTGTTGGATGAAGGTGAGAGATGTCTTATGCATTGAACGTTCATGGTTGGGATTTTTCTGAAATAGTTAAGTATGTTTTCTAGTCTGGGAGTTGTTTAGAATAGAATAGAAAAGTCTTTATTTGTCATCATGAACATAAATTTAGTTTAGAGTACATTTGATAATCCAACACTGTGTTCACATACTTACTGTACAATGAATGGGTTGGTATGAAGGTAAGCGGACAAACTATGTAAAGTTATTTTCATATTTAGGTATGGTAAAAATTGGTATAATAGGTAAAAGGTAAAGGTGTGCAAAGGTAATTTAAGTAAGTATGAACTCTTTCTAGGGTAAGAAATCAAACAAATAAGGTAAGATAAACAAACAAAAAATATTTTAGTATGTACAATAGTAATAAAGAAAAAAAGAAGTAGATAATAAAAATAAAAAATATATCTATTTACAATTCGATTCATTTAATTGTTGGACCTCTGCCTCTGTCAGTAAAGTAAAGATTTTTAATTTTGTCTGTGTCAGGAGGTGAGGTGAAGGTTTAGAGAGAGATTGATCAACGCAAGAAACAAAAGGGATGTAGTCATGTTATAAATTGTGGATATGTAGGAAGATAATTAGACGATTCAGGAATATAGAAAGCTGGGGAGTTGGTTTGGGTTGTTAAGGGGGTAGTAGTTATAACAGGAAGGTGCGGTGTCATAGAAGGTAATGTTGAATAAGTAGATGTTGTAATAGTAGGACAGGTCGTAGTAGGGGAGTCGGTCGTTGGTTGTCGTAGGGAAGAAGTAGTAGGAGGAATGTCAATTACTGTAATTAGGGTGATGGTTAAAGTTATGGAGGGTTTTGTTTTGGGGGTTGTAGTGAGGATAATATTTGAGGGTGGGGGTAAGTCGAATAGGTAATCTATGTTAAAAGGGGATGTAGGGTTGGGGTGTGGAAATGAGTAGAAAGTAGGGCCTATGATTTTAATTATAGGGCAGAGGACCTCAACAAAATCAATTTTTATTGAAGGGTCGCAGGTCTTTTTGTACTTCAGCTGCAGCTTCAGCTTGCCGAGTATTTTGTCTCATGTAGCCTTACAAATATGAGCTGTGAACAAAGGAAAATAAAACTAGCAAAAAAAAGTAAACGGAAAAGATTATCTACTGGAGAAAGTTACAATACTATTAGGGTTTTGTAAGAGTTAATTTTATTTGTATAGTGATTTGGTATGATTTACGAAATTTTTATATAACATTTCGGACAAGACGTCAATTTAGGAAAGTTTAGATTAAAAGTTGTAGCAAAGTACTTACCATCAGTATTGAGATTCGTGGATATATCTTTCTAGTTTGCACTTTTTAATGCCGTGTCCTGGTACACGGGGTTTATTTTATTATAAAGGTAGTCCCGCGAGGAGACGGCGTGTATTAATTTCGATTCGAAATCCATTTTCAAAATATTTTTTTTTTTCCGACCGCTCTAAGCAAAGTTTCAGGGGATTTAGAATGAAAACTGTATCAAGTGTTCGAAATTTAAAAGGTGACGCCGCGCCTAGATCAAGAAAATTTGAGCCATAAGTCCTTAGTATTCAATTCAATACAGAGCAATTAAAAAAATATACGTCAAGGTAAATCGTAAGTCTAAAGACTAGGCTGTAAGAGCTTATGTTCTTTGCCTTCCCATAGCATGGAAGGATTGAAAAAAACAGTAAATCAGAAACCGAAATGTATATTGTGAAGTTATTTTAACTATTTTTATGTGTTTCAGGCAAATTTTAGGATTTAACGACAAAACAACTACATCCTTAACAGCTGAACTACAGGAGACAGTACGAAGTACAGTGTTTTATAAGAGGAAAAGTTACAAGACAAAACATTGGTTACCTGTTCAAGAATTTGTTCGATGGAATACTGCTGAAGATAATAGTGTTCTGTAGTCTAGTTTGAGTCTATGGACCCCAAGAACCCTGGTGTGAGAGTTTTTAAAACCGCCTAGTAGCATAACTATCAGGCCTCTGACATGGTTTGAGTAACGACCACTATTTCAATTTCAATTTATTTAATAAAATTATAGGTTACAGTTGACACTATCAAAGACAGTGACCGGGACCGACCGTTTAATGTGCCCTCCGAAGCACGAAATTCTTTTTCTTTTCGGACAATCAGGTGATTCAGCCTTGAATGTCCTAACCAAACTGGGGAAAAATTCGCAAGGTGATAAATTCTCAAATATCCCCACTATGAATCGGAACCAGGACCTCCGGATCGGGAGTCCATGGCACTGGCCACTGGACCAGGGAGGCAGTCAGTATTAATTCGTTAAAGCTAGCTGTTTCTAATTCTTTCATTCTTGATTTGGAGCAATAGAAAACTAGACCACGGAGGCAGCAGCAGGCATTACTGGTGGTGGAGTTCTATTATCACGTCTTACTTAAAACATATCTAAAAGCAATTTACGTGGTGTTCATTATACCATGCTGGACAGACGGATAGCTTATAGCCTATAGCTTATATAGAAGTGTCAGCTGCGTCACCCTCAGCTTGCTGTAGAGACTAGCTAGGGGATCCTAGGGGTTATGTGTGTTGCAATGTGGGTCATGGGTTGACGGCAAGTCACTGCAGTGATTTGCCTGCAATTCTGTCTTGTGTAACCCTGGACATTTTGTCGGACGAGATGGAGTCAAATTTGTTAGGTTATATCGTCACTCTGCCTACCTCATTATTGATGGGGGCGTGATTGTATGTATGTATGTAATTGTATGTATGTATGTCAGTTCATCAAGTTTTACCTTAAATAGATGGTAAAGTTCTCCAAAATATATGTAAAGTTTACTTTTACATTTAAACCAAAATAATCTAATATAGATGCTACTATTAGATTTAAGGAACTATAGTGGAATATTTGAATGAGACCTTGATGGTAACTTAGGGCTATTATTTAATTGTTATGTGTAAAGTAAAAATGTACCATAAAAATTTACACCACAAGTTTATTTGTTTTATTTCCCGTAGAGTAGGTAACTACTTGAGAAATTATGACATAATTATTCAACTACTTTGAAAATTTTAGTGAGCATTCTTGTAATGGGGCTTTGAGATTTTGTTGAGAGGAAAAAGTCTGCGCAGAGGAATGATAAATGTGTTTAAAAAGTATTTAATTGGCTGAATGAAAGGCTCATTCAGAACTTCAAGGCTACTTACATTGAATGCAATTTATTGTGCGTCCTTTTATTAGACATTACACATGACACATGAATTTATATGAAACTTTGGATTTGAGGTTAGGACAGATGTCATAAATCTGTGATTTCACAGCAGTTTCATAAAGATTCGAAACTCTACATGCCGCTAACAGGCAAAGCCAATGTTCCCCACACTATCATATCATAATATGATTAACAGTCAGCTAAAGCGATAACGAAATAGCTAAAAAGTGGAATTCAAATAGAGAACCTTGATCAATGTACCCAAGTTGATTTAGCTATAGGATATCTGCACCGTAGCTATACAGGGGTTCTTATCTAAAGATCACCATTCCAATTCAGAATAAATACGAGTCTTGATGTGGATCTTATAAGTTCAATTCTTCTAATTCGTTGAATTCACAACTCGGCGCCTTGTCTGCGGTGTGATCTAATCCTGCGACAATACCTTGTTGTTTATTATTTGAGGTTTTCAAAGATTTTGAATATCATGATTGAGTTACGGTTGTTAACGATTTAGTCATTTTACACAAACATAACAAATGAACATCTATGAAAGGATGGGCAATATCTCATAACAAACATATATGTGAAAATAAGATATCTTTGTGGTAGATAGGTAAACATTCTTCATTATTATTATCATTTCGAATGTTTAGGGAGTTGAATGTTAGCGACAGAAATTGTTTTAGAGCCTTTCACCAAAAGATATAAATAATATATTTTTTCTTGTTACTTTTGTTATTTATGAGATTTATTAAAAATATTATATTTAAAGCAATGAATTATTTCTTTCGACACCACGATAACCGAATAATTTAGGTCTAAAAACTGACACCAATACAAATCTAGTAGCGATTATTTAAACTAATTAAGCAACATCTCAGTCCCAATGTCCATTACAATGGACACAAAATTATCTAAAAATATATAAATAAATAAAATATTTTTTTACCAAAAATAGTTTGTTTAGACCACAAATGCACCGTTTATTAACAGAAATATTTTTTATCTCATAATATCGTAATTCAGGTCTGAAGGGGTAAGGTGATTCCTAAAAACAAATGGTTGTTTTTAAGAGCTTATTTCTCCGAAACGAATCATTGGAAAATTCTAAAAAATTAGTCTAAGAAATTAGTTCGTGGCCTGCAATTGCAACATTTGACAATATTCTAGTTCATATATGCTTAAAAAATCTGAGAGTAAAGCTGTTTTTATCAGTAAATTTGATATACCATCTAAACTATTAGGAGCGCTTTCACGGTTCCTTCGGGAAAATATCAGTATTATGATTATCTAAAGTAGTTTTTATGGTATTAGCTTTTTTGTGCGCGCGCTGATTTGAACGATATTCTAAGGCATTACGGGCGATGGTTGCATATCTTAAAATCTACCTGCTCATCTGCCGTTGGAATATACCTTAAAAACATATAAAGCAAATCTACTAATTACTTACTTACTTCCAAGCTGGACTGGGAGCGAGAGAAAAACATAGAATGTGCCAACTGCATTTCCTCCCGGGCATGCTGTAATAACCAGCTGTAACGATTCAGGGCCTCGTTCTATTGTTATTCCACAAATATGTTTGCATTATGAGAGTAATTAAATATATATTGTAAACAAAAAAGTTTTATTATTATAAAGGCATTTTCAGATAAAATCAGAAGAAGGAGAACTAAAGGTAGAATACAAACTTCATTGGAATTGCGCGAATTTGGGTTGTAGCCGCACTTGATGTGGTTTGAAAATGTAGCCAGCGTGGACGTTTATTTGTGCGGAGGTGTTCATGAATAGCAGAAATTAGCGGTTAACTGTTGCTTTTGCAATTGTCAAAATAACAAGCAAAAGCTGATCATAAAATGTTCGATTACGAAGATAGTTATTGAAAGTAAGCAAAACTGAGGATTATTTCTTGAGACATACGATTCATAATGAGTAGACGTTGTATTTGACATTACACAGGTCGAAAAGATTCATTTTATAAATCGGTTCGGGTGTTCCTTGAAAATGATCTTTATTTTCATAGTAGAAAGGTCTGACCCTTATCTCCATAAGAATAGGTTTCAGAAAATGAAAAGTTAGAGATTTTTCAAGAATTTTTCAAGAAATTTTCATGACAGCTGCCACTGATAATAGTAAATTTGACCGTGTCGTCATAGGAATAAGGTCTAAATTGAAATTGAAGCTGTCGAATGCTGCTGAAAAATTAGAATGTTTTGAAATTTAAAACCGATTTGAAATAATGAGGTCAGATGGACATTATGGTTTAAAATTAAGACGTGTGTCTTTGTTATAAGGATCAAATTGGACTAAAGGTGGCAAATTTCAGAAATAAAAACGAGAATAGCGGACAAATTCTGTTGATAGTTTAAATCGAACTTTATTTCTATGGTGAAAAGGCTGTGAATGGTTTGATTAAGCGAATTTTAGTAAAATGAATTTTTGAAAAGTGGATTTCATTAGTTTTTCAAGGAAATATTTGTGACAGCTGCAAACTTGAATCTTATGGACTATTAATATGGATGAAATTGGATTGACTGTAGGCCACATGAACAAAATACGGATTTGAATCGTAAAATTTAGACAGTTTTAGTTTAGGAAGACTGGAAGTGAACTTTGTCTTGTTGGTTGGAAGGTTGAAAATGGAAATTGACTAGATTCTTGGAAAAAATAGTATTAAAGCGGAACGGACGAGTGCTCGGGATCTTTTGATTGTGAATCGTGCGTCAGTTCACACGTTTTACTTCGCAAATTTAATTCTTTTTACGTGTTAATCGTTCAGTGTTCATACGTTTTACTTCGTAAATTTGATTTTTATTACGCGTTTATCGTTCGTCAGTTCACACGTTATACTTGGTAAATTTGGGGTCTTATTTGTTTTGAGTTTTGAAAGATTAACTTTAAATTCAGTTACGTTTTGTATTGAAAGTTCTCTATGGTCGTAATTCCGGGGAGGTGCTTTCGGGCGCGCACTTGCAGCTGTTGCATTTGCGTGTTTCGGAGTGCATGTCTGGAGCTAGGGTCATATTGAATGGGAGATTCTTTTGACAGTATTCGTGTGAACCATGCTTTGGTCATTATACCTGTTCTCCGTACCCACTTCTCAGACCAGGAATTTTGGCTAAAGAACCTAGGAGATTGTATTGGTGCGTACGATCGGCTTGCCCCAAACGCAAGTTTTATGCGCCCAGGTATGGGATACTTAGCAAAACGGTGTAAGGAGTACCTAGAACCACCTCTAGCGAACTGTTCCGTCTCCAGCCCCGATACGGACGACTTACGACTGTTTGTTAAGGATTTCCTATCTGTCCCTCACACAACACACGCGATTATCGGCTTATCTCTTATCTTCGTCAAGCTGGTAATCATCCACACGGGTATAGGATGTAATAGGCACTCTAAATCGTGACAACCTCATCACGTACAAATTAGCAGAAATAGGGTTCTAGAAGTTTGAACTCAGGCTTTCTAGAACATCCACATTACATTACACACCTCACAATTAAATAATAAATGTCGGAATCTCCCTAGCTTTGCATCTTCACAGTAGAAACAATTAGGATTAGACAAAGTTAGACTATAGGATTACTTAGTTCGATTTTATATCTACTAGGGAGGGACTTTAGGCATCAAGTAGGGATAGGTCTTATTAATAGATTCATTAGGATTGTAGGGATATATTTATTTACAGTCTTAAAGTAAAATTTGCTATTAAATTAACTTCAAAACTATTCTATTAAGTTTATAATACCTACTTTGTTACCCTACCTGCTTCCGAAGCGTGTCAGACGTGATTCATAGTAGTGTACCTTGAGTAGGTACTGGTGAATTCAATTCTCAGGAACCCTATAGTAGAAAGAGGCTAGATTTGGTTGAAGGGTCCTAAAGTTGAATAATTTATAAAGAAACTAAATTAATGTAAGAAAAGAATTGCCTATTGAAAACAATTGGTTAAAGTTATCCTGTATTGAATATTAATCATAAAATCTTTGATATATAGTAATGCATCAACAATTACTTTGATCTGACATTGGTGTGCTGACTGATGATAAGATGTAACAGTTGTTTGGCCATTTATTGAATAAAATATAATATTCTTGTAGAACGCTCAAAACAAAAAGGGTAACTACATTAATGGTTCAAATGATTTCTAATAATTGTGTATCTGGCAGTATAATTGATTGTCATGATTGGGAAATTGTTGATAACAAATAAATAGTATCAATAGTTGGGATAAAGGATATTCTTAACTGGTTGTTTGATAGGAAACTGTACCTATGTTGATAATGAAATTTGTTATTTCCTGATAAATTCAGTCAGAGAAAGAATAGTTTGGAAAAGTAAGACAAACTGAAACTACATTAATGGTTCAAATGATTTCTAATAAAAATTATGTATCTGGCAGTATAATTGATTGTCATGATTGGGAAATTATTGATAACAAATAAATAGTATCAATGGTTGAGATAAAGGATATTCTTAACTGGTTGTTTGAAAGGAAACTGTACCTATGTTCATAATGAAATTTGTTATTTCCTGATAAATTCAGTCAGAGAAAGAATTGTTTGGAAAAGTAAGACAAACTGAGTGACAAATTAATACAGAATGTTGCTTTGGATTAAGATTTTGTCCATGACTATAGACTGACAAGTTTTACCTATATTTTGGAAGTTCCAAATAAATTCACTATAAAGTTAAATTCAGAAAAAAAAAGAGATTTCCAATACAGTTGGCTATTCTTAGAATCATGTTTGCAACACCTTTATTGTTAGAAACCTATATGAAACAATGCTGAGTATTAAGGAACAATACTCTATGTAGCTTTTGATATAAAATATATATTTATTTATACTATAAAGTCCTCTCAATTAGAATAGCAAAAAGAATGTTGAAATTTTAATTACATAAAATAAAGGTGGTAATTTAAATTTAGTATAGGAGCAAAGTATTGGAAATATGTGGTGGGCTTCTATCCAAAGTCAATAGTTGAAAGGAGACAGGGTACCTGATCTGTTGTAGGGCTAGAGGTAATAATAAAAATACAAAACATCCTCATTATTGATTGGCAGATTAGGGCATAGTCAAACTAAATCAATACCTATGCAGCGTATGGTCGGAGCTGATCCTCTAAAAACCACAATAAAAATGTCTAAAGGTTTCTAAGCATTAGTATGTGACGGTATCTCAAAAATCTAGGACGGTATCTTAATTCAATAGCATATTCAATTACATTAGAACTGGTAGTATGTTCACAAACTCACTTCTGACTCCGAATGTAAATAAAGTAATATTTATAGAATAGCAACTCCTGGTACACATTTTTCTATTCAAACAAGCCAGAAATAATAAACCAAAACCAAGAAAGAATTTAATCCAAGCCGAATATTAAATTGAATGACATAGGAATAATTTTATCAAATAATTGGTTTCCATAGTAGGTGTTCTTCCGTTGTTGTGTTTAGGCTCATATCCTCTTTCTGTATTAATATGCAGGAACAACTGAAATTAAAACACATAGTTAGGTAAGGTACATACTTTAAATTCTAGTAGAATGAGCTTAGGGTGATACTTTAGAAAAGGAATTTATGTTATAAACATTCAAACTAACTCAGTAACTATGAGCTAAATTAAATCATGTTTTACCGTTGGAATCCTGATGTGAACTTGTGATCAGATGTAGAAGCTTGTCCTTAAGTGCAGACCAGTCTGAGAGTTATTGCGTTGACTGCATTATTTGTAGGTTTCATAACTGAAAGATCTTTCTCAGCAGCGGCTGGGACTGTAAGGAAAGTCATTTGATTTTGTTATCTTTACTGTTGAATGTTATGGAGTGATTTAGGTATTTAAAACATTAGTGATAGCAATTTTGACTGGAACCTATTGTTTCTATTACTAGCCAAACAAAACTTACCTAGGAATCCTAGTTGTAACCGCAATTCTTGTGTTGGTAACAACAGTTTTGTTGAGGAACTTATGTTGACAGAATCTTCTGCAAATCTTCTAGTTTCAGGGTTTATCCTGGAATTGGTAATGATAGGTTAGATAAGAGACTTAAATTATGGTGGTAAGTATACATAATCTAACAAGTTTAGCAAAATAGTAGCAAGGAAAAGTTCATGTTTTGATCTGAAGTTATGATACTTGGAAAGTACTGCAGAAGTGTTCTTACCTGTTAAATTGGGAAGGGATTGAACTTGTGGAGTTGAGAACTTGTTGGTAGAACCTTGGCGCAGCTTTTAGCCGCGTGCTTTTCCTTTTTATAGTGGATTTTGTATTTTTCATTGTAAAACTATGCCGCCAATTCGAATTAAGAAAATTACTTTTTAAATTTATCGATGACAGTTTTGAGTTTAGGATTGGAAGATAGAATATTAATCCCTACGGGTTACGAAGTAGTTTTTGATTGTCGCGAAAGAAATATCTTAGCCTTATGTAAATCAGTTCATAAATTTGACGATTTTACCGCTATAATAATCTGAAATATTTTTAGAGGAATTTATGATTAACAGGGTTGAAAAGTAAGTAAATATTTTTGATGTTTTATGTGAATCTGAAGGATTAAAAATTAACGTTCCGTTTCAACTTTAGATTTATTCCAGAGAAATTAGTTAAGTAGTTTGAGAAAGGAAGGAACGTAATCAACCTCTACTTAGTAGAAATAGGAAGGCTTATTGCCAAAATGTTTTATTCTGACGTTCGATGCATTGGATATTATCTTACCTTTTTAAGGACCAGGGTTACTTTCTTTCACTTCGTAGACGTAGACGTATCACTTCAAGGCCATAGAAACGTGAGTTGCTTATTTTAAGCTTCTTCTATTATTTAACAAAAATAAAAAAAGGGGGGTTCGGTACACAGCTAAGGGATCCGAGGTTTTCTATATATTGTCACTATAGCAACATACATTCAAATCTATCTTAAATAACCCTCAAAACTTTGTCTGACGTGGCGGAACGACCTTTGTTTAGGTCATTTACGCTCTGCCTACCCCATTAGGGATAAAGGCATGATTATATGTATGTACTAATTACTGCTATCCATTTGCCGTGCGACGCAGCGAGGTGCGTAGGCGCAGCAGTCAGCACGCACTGCACCCAGCCCGGAAGTGACTAAAAATATTCATAGAGATCTATTCCCAGCCAGACGAGGGACCACTTATCTCTTCACTATGACATTGAATCGGTGGCCCGAATGAGAAAATAAAAGTAGTTACATGATTTATCTATCTGTAGAAATGTTATGAATAGATATAGGGCATTACAAAACGTTATGTGTGTTGAGTGTTGTCATATTACGACTTTATTTTATCATTTTTCTATGATAATTTTTAAATACTTATTTTTTGGAAATTGAAAGATTATGTCTCCGAAAAAAGACGTGTAATGTATATCACCATGTTTTTTGCACATATCCTTACTTAAAATACTTTTATCCGACTACGGCGAAGCCAAAAGCAGGGGATATGTTCAATTTTAATTTAACAATGGGCTCGATTTTAGATACCACCAATTAAAACTAAAATTATAATCTTTCTGTCACTTTCAAAATAATAAAATTGAAAACGATCAGGCGATTTATACTCCATGGTTTCACACTTTGTCCGGTAGATTTTGACGCGCTTTTGCACGTTTCGCCAATATTTAATACAACGCATACAACCACAAACTATAAATCAAAAACCGGAGAGAATAGATCTCCTGTCCTTTTCCAATGTTTTTAGTCTGAAAGTGACAAGTAGATTTTAATTATACGTTTAGCCGGTAAATCTAGAATCTTGCCCAATGTTTTAATCTTTCAGTATCAATAAAAGACACAGAGTATTCGAGTACAATACAATACAAAAATCTTTATTGCACAAAGTTACACATAAAACAGAAATAAAAAGGAACAAACGTGACAGTACAATATAGGCGGCCTTATTGCTAAAGCAGCAATTTCTACCAGGCAACCTTTGGGCATAGAAATTGTACAAGCAGAAAGCAAGATAGTGCATATTACTACAATAGTCGTCAATACTCGTAAGTTACTTGGACATAAAATAATTAACAATAATTCATATAATAATATTATGGCTAGAGGCATTCTAATCGGAATGTGGCGACGAAATGCGTCGACCCGCATTCCCCTTAGGCCGTTCGCCTGCGAGACCTGCGCTGAAAGCTCCACTAGTCGTGTGAAAACTACACACGGGACTATAAGGCTCGTATTTATGAAGCGATATCAAACTTGACAGCAATATTAAGTATGGATTTGATAAGCCAGTTTGTACTGACATGACGTTTCTGATACGAACTCAAACTCGCTGTCACTCATGAGAGCTGATTATAAATACCGCCCCAATACTGCACTCCGGTCATAATATAATGATATCTGACAGCTCATACAAGTTGTACCTATGCAAAAAATTATATCATATGAGCTGTCAAATATCGTCTTAATAGTGACCGGGGAATAGCAATATACACAATTATTTCCGAAGGTGTGACGTGGAACTAATGGACCATCCAGACCTTTTGATCCTAACATGCTAACACTCTGACAAAATGTTACAATTTGAGGCAGTTTCTGCTGAGGTTGCTACTATTTGCAAAAGTGTCAGTTTTGAAATACTTGCTACTATTTGCAAAAGTGTCAGTTTTGAAATACTTCAAAGAAATTCGCGTTACCGTACGTATTTGAATATGCAATTAATTTATTTTTAACAAAGAGTTTTGCCCAGTCGGAAGTTAAATTTCTTTCACAGATTCGCCTTGTTTGGGATGGTCATACCTTCCGATTTAGGATATAGGATCGGAAGGTCTCAATGGTCCTTAAAACTACTTATTTTTTAGAATAGGCTCTAACTAGAAGATAGTATAAGATCGACTCGATAATCAAGTTTGACATGTCACTTTATCTACAATTTTATTATTCGTCTTCATAAAAAAATATGCAAAGCAATGGATTGCAAACTCCGACATCAAATTTTAAAATCGCATTTTTGGAAACGCCTTTACGATGATGATGATGATAAAAAAATATGTTCGTAGCAGAAGGCTACGACATAAGTTATTAAAGAACAAAATAAATCGCCCCGTACAAATACAGTACCTGTGCAGCTGTGAAACAACCTGCTCAAATCGGACCATGTATCCCATATTCCTAATATGAAATGCACTACAAGCAAATACAAGAAAATGCGCGTACTGGTGATCAATTCGGTTGTCAGAGCGCCGCAAAGCTCCTACACGAGCTACGGGTGGCAGACGGTGAGGTACCTAGCAGTACACTCAGACATAAGCCAGAGAATGATAATTACATACATACATACATATAATCACGCCTTTATCCCTAATGGGGTAGGCAGAGCGTAAACGACCCGAACAAAGGTCGTTCCGCCACGTCTGACAAAGTTTTGAGGGTTATTTAAGATAGATTTGTAGGCATATTGCTGTAGTGACAGGTTGTCAGCCCATCGCCTAAATTACAATACACTGTAACCCTCGAATCCCTTTTGCTGACTTCTACAGCATGCCCGGGAGGAAGGGCAACTGGAACATTCTATGTTTTTCTTTCTCTCCCAGTCCAGTATGGAAGATGATAATTGGTTGTATCTAATATACATACGCCTTTATCTCTTACGGTTTAGACAGTGCATTAACCTGCTCAAATCTGGCCAGGCATCCCATATTCCTAATATAAAATGCACTACAAGCAAATACAAGAACATGCGCGTACTGGTGATCAATTCGGTTGTCACAGCGCCGCAAAGCGAGCTACGGGTGGCAGACAGTAAGGTTCCTAGCAGTACACTCAGACACAGGGCAAATTATACCTACAAATTACGGGATAGACAGAGCGTCAACGACCCAAAAAAGGATATTTTAAATAATTTTGTCTGGTTTTGATAATCACTTCCGAAGGAACTCTTTTGTGTATATTTCTGTTCTTGCTCATCCAAGGCCTTAATCTCAGTAAATTGAAGCCTCAGATCCCACTTCTGACTTTATATCCATTGCCCGGAAAGAGGAGCAGTTTTTACGATGTACGATGGATGTTTTTTTAGTATTTAACAATTGATTGTACACAAAAACATCATAAAAACAGGACGATAAAAACAAAGACACAACAGGCACTGCTTATTTCTAAAACGAAATTTCTTACAGCAGAAGTGATTATTTTTAATGATAGGTACGCGGATAAAACGGGCACAAAATCTACTTCTTCTTCTTCTGTCGAGTGAGTATCGAGTCTATGGACCTTCTAATAAAATAATACTACTTTTTTCATCGACCATAGTAGTGTTAATTTTACTCGGTGGACTCAAAGACGAAATTCTCATGTGCACTGTACTTCTGTAGTGCGGTTTCTTACAAACCTCGTGCTCATAAACTTCACCAATAGACGCACTACAATATTTCTCCCTTCATAATAGCAGCATTGTTACACAGAGGTTATTCATTACATTTGATAGGATAATTTAAATGAAAGATTTGTTCTCCTGCTGTTTAAGTCAAATTAAACTCCTATTCAGTAGTCTGAACAAAGCTCATAATGTAAAGAACTTTCTCTCGGTTCAAATGCATTTGTGATTGTGTAGGTGCATAAAGCACCTTTTAAGATAGATTTTAACTACAGACGCCGTTTATAATTTGAATAAACATTAATGGTATAACAGAGTATCAAAATATTAATATTTGACAGTCATAAGAATGATAAAATTAATCATATTGACCATGGAATTTGACAAATTACAGTAAACAATTATTTATGTGATGTCACAACCAAAACTTGATCTACAAGAACTATGTGTAGTATTTTTAACTATTCTATAAAATTTTGATAAATATTTAATATGTACAAGTTCCTACTAATAAGTAACTGTGTAATCACCACAAGCCGGTACCAAACAAACACACTACACTGAAATTTTCCAATATCTTTAGTTTCTCTACATTTCCTAGGGATCGTCTCACCGGTCGCTCTTCCCACGGCCCATTAGACGATTAGACATAACACAGGAATGCTCTGTGCCTAAAGAAGCCTGTGGAGCAAGACAAGCTACTCCTGTAGCTGGTTATCAGTCCACATAGCTCAGATAGCCAGCTCTGCGGGGCGACTCTAAATCCTTCAAGATAACTGGGACTACTGGGAATTGCGCGTTTAGTGTGTTTTGTTGCCGCCTTTTCTGCAATTGAGATGATGATTTTGGTTACGGATACTTTTTTTAAAAGAATATTTTCTTTTAGCTAGGAGCTGCTTTACCGTCCATCTTCCCATGACCCATTAGACGATTAGACAGCCTGTAGAGCAAGACGAGCTCCTGTAGCTGGTTATCAGTCCACATAGTTCCGATAGCCTGGTCTGCAGGCGACTCTAGAGGTAAATCCTTCAAGATAACTGGGACTACTGGGAATTGCGCGCTTGGTGTCTTTTGTTGCCGCCTTTTCTGCATTTGAGATGATGATTTTGGTTATGGGTACTTTTTTTAAAAGAAAATACGCTTAGCTAGGAGCTGCTTTACTGTCCTTCTTTCTATGACCCATTAGACGATTAGACAGCCTGTAGAGCAAGACGAGCTCCTGTAGCTGGTTATCAGTCCACATAGTTCTGATAGCCTGGTCTGCGGGCGACTGTAGAGGTAAATCCTTCAAGATAACTGGGACTACTGGGAATTGCGCGCTTGCAGAAAAGGCGGCAACAAAACACTTGTTGCCGCCTTTTCTGCATTTCAGATGATGATTTTGGTTATAGGTACTTTATAAAAAGAAAATACGCTTAGCTAGGAGCTGCTTTATTGTCCTTCTTCCCATGACCCATTAGACAATTGGACAGCCTGTAGAGCAAGTCGAGCTCCTGAGGCCGTATTTTGAATCGCTCGAACTTCAATACGCATACGGAAAAGAGACTTTCGCATGCGATTCCTATACAATTTGGCATGTGAAAGTTGTTCTTTCGTATGCGAATTTGATTCGAGTGGTTCAAAAATACGACTTCTGTAGCTGGTTATCAGTCCACATAGTTCCGATAGCCTGGTCTGCAGGTGACTCTAGAGGTAAATCGTTCAAGATAACTGGGACTACTGGGAATTGCGCGCTTCGTGTGTTTTGTTGCCGCCTTTACTGCATTTGAGATGATGATTCTGGTTATATGTACTTTTTTTTAAAGAATATACGCTTAGCAGTCCCTAGTCACAGCTCGGACACTCCTAACAACAATGTCATTTTGGTCACACATCGACAGACAGCATGTTGCACTTAGCATGCGTTAGTGAGCGTGTTATAAGGGTTGACAAATTTTGTTATACCGGTCATAATCATCACTTGATTAATCTGGTTCTTTATTAAACCAACGTTTTAAAGTAGTTCACTGTAACTTAATAGTTAGAATAGGTTAGGTTGCATATTTTGTATGAAGTTATTTACCGTCTCTCATCACTTGGGAATCTACAAAAGTTCCTATTGGTATCATATATCTTGTGGTAGGAAGATATCCGTACACGGAACAGTACCTAACCATCTTTGGAACACCAAACATATGCGCGCCATGCCCGCTAAGCGTACGCACAATGTGGCCCACAATCCGGCGCGGAGTGTGACGTATATCGGACTGGGGAGGGGAGGTGAGTGGCCATTCTGTATGTTGTACTATTATATATTCTGTGCCCTAGTACTGTTTTACCCACGACTCATTAGACGATAGCCAGCTATGCGGGTCTGCGACGGGGCAACTCTGAATCCTTCAAGATAGCTGGCTAGGACTACTGTGAATTGCGCGCTTTATCTGGTTTGTTGCCGCCCTGGTGCTGCATGCATATAAAAGGCCTATGATATTTTTTATAAACTGTGCTGAGATCAGAGAACCAATCAAAACATTGTGTTATAGATAGTTAACGCACGCCTGTTAATGGGTCCTCTGACTTCATTGCAAAAAAATATCAAGTTACAGCTTGGAAAAATAAAGAGTTTTTTTTATATATAAGAAGCCAGTGTACAGTACCAATTGAAGCGAAGCTGAATAAGTAGTAACAATGCTTTGACTCTCTAGATAGCATTCCTCATTTTTATAGCAGCAGCGACCCCTGGATGCCTGAGCCTCAGCAGGAACCGGTCTCCACGGTGCCATCATATAATCCCATCCACTCATAAACATACCTATATTGATGGCTTTGTTTTGCATATTCCTTAATTGTATTGCCGCCTTAGTGCTGCAGCAAGACCAAATACATCAAGCCATATAGAGCAAGATTTAATTTTCATTTATAAAAAAGTAAATACATACATATAATCACGCCTTTATCCCTAATGGGGTAGGCAGAGCGTAGATGACCTAAAAAAATAAGCTTTCTCGCCACGTCTGACAAAGTTTTGAGGGTTATTTAAGATAGATTTATAGGTATATTGCTGTAGTGACAGGTTGTCAGCCCATCGCCTAAATTACAATATACTGAAACCCTCGAATCCTTTAGCTGTTTTTACAGCATGCCCGGGAGGAAGTGCAGCCGGCTCATTCTATATTTTTCTCTCGTTCCCAGACCAGCATGGAAGTAAAAAGTAAATAGTTCGTTTTAGTTCAACACAGGTATGTTTGTAACACAGGTATGAATAGAGCACGAATTGAGCAGAGGTATGTTTGTTTATCATACGTATGATTTCAAGATAATTCTTTATTCAAAGATAATTTACAATTTAACTTTATGATACTAAATGTCAAACATATTCACCAAAATGTGTATATTTCGCTTAGTTTTTGCTAGGATCTGCGCTGGCGCATGTGAACTAAATATTTAGATAAGAGGCAAATAAAATGTTTAATAGTTATACAGAAAGCGATAAACGCGAAAGTTTACATAATATCGACGTTCTATAAATAAATACTTGTTTATTGCATGTTTTTTGATGATAGAAAGACAAGACTCATAACTAACTTCATACTAGTTGACAGATTAAAATAATGCGTAGGTAAAACTGTTCACGAAACATATGAATGATCAGATTAATTTAGCGTTGTAACGTGACATTGTAAAATTATTTAATGTATAAATAAATGTTTAAAAATATACCCATCGAGCGATGCGTGTTAATTGTTGTTTTAGGTGTTAACAAACTATAAATAGTACACGATTTTTTCGTTTTTTTAAGTTTTTAATAAGACTAAAAGTTTTTTTTTATTAGCATTGGGATTGCTCTTGACTCTAGACACTAGGTCAGGGATGAACGTGACAGAGTCGACGATGGAGCGAGCTCACCCAGAAGATGCCTGTGATGGTACTAGCAATCTCACGCATCGACGGAACACAGCATGCTGTTTGGCGCCGGACTCCGGTGAGAGGATGGTTGCGAGCCATTCGGCCCCTTACGAAGCCTACCACCGCTTTGTAGGGATCGTTCAGCCGCACATATTCACAATAATCTTTAAAAGAAAATTATGCTATCGTTAACCACTTACTAAATAAATCTACATCTATCTTTAAAACAGTACGTCGTAGTTGATATCAATGACTTCCCAAAATGTCCCCCTAATCTATAAATAGTGCATTGTCACTCAATTGACTTATTTACACAGTACGATAACATAGGTCTAGGTACGCTACATGTAAAAACACAATCATTACAACAATACAGAGTAGAGGACAACGTCTGAACTGAACTCAATTTTACGTAACCCATATTTGCATCACATCACAATAATGAATTTAGTCAATTTACTGACTGAAAGCGAAAATTGCAATTTAAATTTGGAAGGAAGGGTTGTGTATGTAATTGGGCGGGGTCGGTGACCTGTTAACGGGCTTGTTTGTCGACGGGCGACGCGGCGCGCGCGCATCGATGTGGGACCGTGCGCGACCTTCAAAGACACCCGCGCAAATAGATCGTTATTCATAGACAAGAGGCAAGTCTTTCAGACAAAACTAATGACACACAATACATAATGCTTGAAAGATGTGTAGCAAGTGAAGTGAGAATTTACAGTAAGTGAAAAGAGTTCAGAACATTTCCTGACTGTTATAAAGCGTATTTATAATCCGCACTTGAGATTGACAGCCAGTTTGAATTCGTATCAGAAATGTCATTTCAGTACAATGTGGCCTGTCAAATCCATACTTAATATTACTCTCAATCTTGTGATCGCTTCAGAAATACGAGCCTAAGATCATTAAACGTTCCTTGACTTTGGATGTGTTGGAAGCTCAGCTTCTTTTAGAAATGAACTCGTACATTTTACAAAACATCTCTCCAAATCAATATGGGTTTAATTTTTTTAGGAAACAGGAGACTAGAAGGGGTAGAACTCCCTAGTTCCCAAAAATATATATCTGGAAATCAGACAACCAGTCTTACTTGTATCCAAGCAGAAGTAAGTTATTATAAAATAAGATCCCATATACAAACAGACCAATTAATATACAAAATGTCCACAATCGTGCACGAGACACGAGTAACTAACTACAACTAAAATTTAATACTATCTGTCACTTTCATAATAATAAAATTGAAAAAGGACAGGCGATTTATGCTTTTTGGTTTTACACTTTGTCAGCTAAAATTCGACGCGCTTTTGTACGTATCCCCAGTATATCTGTCAATTTTATCATCTATATTATATGACAGCATAAAACCAACTGACTATAAATCAAAAACCGGAGAGAATAGATCTTTTCTCCTTTTCCAATGTTTTAGTCTGAAAGTGACAATTAAAATTTAAATTTTAGTTTTAGCCGGCAAATCTAGAATCGACCCGATTATTTGAATGACAACATTCCCGGATCGTGGCGAGGCGACGATGCTGCGCCTGCGCTGGGAAATGCGCGAGCTGCGCGGGAGTGCATGCGGCGTCACGTGAGCATGCAGCGTGACGCAGCAGCAAGCCAGCGTGACCGCGGCGTCAAACTAGAACTTGCACGTAGCACCGAATATTTAGACTATAATTATTTTATGTAGGTATCTTGACCTGTCGTCCCTAATACAGGATTATATTCTTGAGTCAGTACGCAAACAGAGGATGATGCTCTGCTCAGACAAAGCAATAGGGAATACTCATGATTTTTTTTAAACTGTAAGTAAGAATTATTGTCACCATAGATGAACGAATGTGAAGGAATTTTCGCAAAGTATTCGTTAGTTTATGAGTAATAATGCCTTAAAGTGGGTAGTTAAAAAGAGAGGTCCGAACTGTCATGTGACGTCATAAGACAGGAGTGCCAAACTAATTCCATATAAATTGTCGTTTCGAAGAGAGAGATAGATAGTCTATCTTTATAATGGTATATCTCGGTGATTTTTTGATCAATTTTATTTCTGTTTTCACTGTTCTTTTCATAATTTAAGATGTTTTTTGACAATAGGTTCAGGAACTGAAAATATGTTATATGCACGTTCTCTATTGAACACATGGCAGAAAAAAATACGATAAAAAGGCCTTCTTCATACTTACCACTTGGATCAGACAATTTTACGTATGGGGAAGTAAATATTTTTTCCGGATTTATATTTTCCTGAAAGTTCTTTAATTTTGTTTTTTTGAGCATCAGACTAGTATAGTATTATATTATTTGTAGCATCAGCTTTTCTAACTGATTAAAAATAACCCTGTATCTTATATACATATATAAATTATATCTATATAAGTAATTTTGACAAAAAACCAGAAATATCTTATATTCAATCAATAATCTCGTTAATTGCTCTACACTGTCGATTATTTTTCTAAATGCAAAATGCTAATAGTTAATAACATTTTGATTAACAGACTTTTCTCTTTCTAGTCTTAAACGTGATACGTATCAAACGTGCAACAACAAATCATGTAAAGATAACATAATATAACTTAACCATTGCCTATTACGAATGATAAACAGCATAGGTATGTGCAAGTCACATGCCATCTCTTACAATTATGATAACAAGATTATTTATGTTAACGAGACAATTTCTCGACACACGTTATTGATAGGGTCTTTAAGAATTTCTGTTTGCACTTCCAAATACATATGAACTTTAGCTTAGTACATACATACATATAATCACGCCTTTATCCCTAATGGGGTAGGCAGAGCGTAGACGACCTAAACAAAGGCCGTTGAGCCACGTCTGACAAAAGTTTGAGGGTTACTTAACAAAGATCTGTAGATATATTGCGATACTGACAGGTTGTCAGCCCATCGCCTAAATTGTAATATAACCCTCGGATCCCTTAGCTGATTTTAACAGCATGCCCGGAAATGCAGCTGGCACATTCTATGTTTTTCTCTCGCTCCCAGTCCAGCATGGAAGAAAGCTTAGCTTAGTAAATCATTATTTTAATTGTTCAGTGTCAAATAAGTATGTGCCGAGGAGCCCGGTGTAGTGGATAGGGCCGCTGCCTCATGAGCGGGAGGTCGTGGTTCGAATCCCACCACGTACCAATGTGTTTTTCGGTTTACGAATTTCATATGTACGTTTATTCGGCGCTTTTTCCGTGCTTCGGAAGGCAGGTTAAGCCGTTGGTCCCGGTTAATATCATTTAATACCGTAGATATTAGTCGTTACGCCATGTCAGAGGCCAGTGGTAAGCATTGGCGGCTTGAAAACTCTGACCTAATCTAGGATTGGGTTTGGTTTGCCTTCTGGGTTGCGGAGGTCAGATGGCAGTCGCTCTGTGTAAAAACCAGTACCCTCGTTCAATCCCCTAGATTAGGTAGCCGACCCCGTGGCATACGGGATAAGGCTAGGGATATGATGATGTCAAATAAGTATGTGCATGAAATTTGGTACAAGGATTAAAATAGATTATAGGGATAAAAATTAAACAAATTCTAAATAATTTGTAATCAGTCTACAATTCAAGGCAATTCGCTAAGGTATCATGCGATACACACATAATAACGTTTTTCAATAACGATATTCTTAGTGTCGTCATTTTTCCATGCTGGACTGGGAGCGAGAGAAAAACATATAATGTGCCAGCCGCATTTTCTCCCGGGCATGTTGTTAAAATCAGCTAAGGGATCCGAGGGTTTCAGTATATTGCAATTTAGGCGATGGGCTGACAACCTTTCACTACAGCAATATACTCACAAATCTATCTTCAATAACCCTCAAAACTTTGTCAGACGTGGTGGAACGACTTTTGTTTAGGTCGTTTACACTCTGCCTACCCCATAAGGGATAAAGGCGTGGCTATATGTATGAATGTATGTACATTCTTAATAAAACAAAACTCTCGTACCAATGGTACTACGCTATTATTTCTCAGTAATGCAACTTCATAAAAGAGCATCATTAAACGTATCAGTACTTCATATCGGGTCTACGAACATCAATTAACTATTAATACTGACCATTCTGACTTTTATGGAGATAGCGCCATTTGAGATACAATTATCGCGGGTCCTTAAAGCCTGCTCCAGACCTTCCGATCCGATCCGATGAATCGGATGGTGTGACCATCGTAAAAAGTGCGAATCTGCAAAAAAGAAACTGCAAACTGGGCGAAAATCTGTGTTAAAAAATGGATTCATTGCATTTTCAAAGGTTAATTTCCTTGGAGTTTGTGAAATTTGCCACTTTGGCAAATCGGCAGCATGATCTATCACAGACAAAATGAGAAAAACCTTATAATCTGCTGAAACTGCCACTAGTGGTAATATTTTGTACGATTTAGGATGATCGCATCGGATAGTCTAGAGCAGGCTAAACTTAAACATCCAAATAGCTATCTAGATGCAAATACGAATAATATCGTAAAACATTCCTGAATATGAAAATAGTCTGGCACGAAATAGTATTATTTTGATGCCAACGTTTCAATTATTCCAATTCTCCCGTTGATAGAGGACGACCATTATTAGAACGCAGAGGACGGTCAATAAATGAATACAAACATTTGGGCTCGAATCTAGATTCCACCGGCTAAAAGAAAAAAATAAATCTATCTGTCACTTTCAAAATAATAAAATTGAAAAAGGACAGGCGATTTATACTCTATGGTTTTACACTTTGTCCGCTAGATTTTGACGCGCTTTTGCACGTTTTTCCCGTATTTCTGTCAATGTTATCCGCCATATCATATGACGGCGAATAAAAATGACAGATAACGCATAAAATCACCGACTATACATCAAGAACCGGAGAGAATAGATGTCCTGTCCTTTTCCAATGTTTTAAGTCTGTAAGTGACAAGTAGATTTTATAATTTTAGTTTTGTTTTTAATTTTAGTTTTAGCCTGAAAATCAAGAATCGAGCCCAATATTATATAATATACCATTGACATTATCTGACAATTGTATGCTTTTTAAAATAATTAATAAAGAGTTGACAGATAAATATTATTCACGTAGTAAGTTTGTTTCTACAGTCAAATTGTGCGATAAACTAGGCTTATAAAGCACGCATCAATTTTCGACGCTTATCCAAGAGTAACAAGAAATGTATTTGTTTCTTTTACGCAAAACAAAAATCTTTTTCTCAGAACCCGTTATCTTAAATTACGTATGGTAATTGACAATGAGTTGGAGAATGCTCTACTAGATAAGTGAATGTCTATTCACTCCCTAGTTTTGACTTGATAAGGACGAAGGTAATTTTGACATGCGAGCCTTGAAGTACAATAGATATACTCGATAAAACTAGATCATTCAAGTTTGTCCAATAAGAAAAATGATCTAACCCAAATCGAGATACTTTGGCGATCTGAACTCTCTCTTTTACTAAACTTCAGACTTTCTTTATATGCCAGTTCAACAGCCATTTTGCAAGGTACCTATATAAACAGTAAACATTATTATCTTTCAGCATACAATGTAATTATTTATACAGTGTCCCAGTTAAAACGTGGCTGAGTCGAGTGTGCATTTTATTCAGTTCAAGGAGAAAATAAATCAGTCATTCATTGTTGATTTTCATACCAATGTGTGACGTGACAAAACGCTTTAAAGCTAAATAACGATTCAAAGAAAACTACAGAGACAGTTTAAGGTAGATTATCTCTAATCAGATCCGTATTCAGATTTCTGTTGTATGCGTTGTTTCTTTGTGCAATAAAGTTTTTTTAGGCTCGTATTTATAAAGCGATCTCAAGATTGAGAGCAATATTAAGTATGGATTTGACAGGTCATATTGTACTGAAAATACATTTCTGATACGAACTCAAACTAGCTGTCAATCTCAAGTGCTGTTCACCAATACGGGCCTAATGTATTGTATCCTCTCAAACCAACGCCTAAGTCGAGTCCCGAACCCTAGGGTTCCCTTAGTTTACTTTGGATGGGTGTAGCTTTCAGCTTCCCACTTTCGAATATTGTTTTTTTTAATATTCAGAATTTATGGGGCTTTACCCACGGTAACGAAAATAGTATCTAATTGGATTTCTCGTCTGCAAATTTGACGACGTGACTCGAAAAGCGTACCTAACGGTATGAACCCAGTAATAAGTTGGGAATAAACAATGCGTAATCTAATCTTCATCAGTTCGTCTAGACACTTGTCTAATCTTATAATCTAGACTATAACCAGCATTCTATAAATATATCTATTCCACAAACAGAAGATCTATAGGTACCAGGTACATCAACAGCAAATAAATATTCTTTGATTCTAATTCTGACCGAACGTAAAAGTTGTTAGCGAAAAAGTTATATGATCAAATATCTCCAAGTATCCAATTTTCTTATTACAAATTGCGTCAACACCAAACTTCAATTAATCTTGTACGAAACGAGCCAATCTGCTTATCACTACATATTATAAAACAAAGTCGCTTTCTCTGTCCCTATATCCCTATGTATGCATAAATATTTAAAACTACGCAACAGATTTCGATGCGGTTTCTTTTAATGGATAGAGTGATTTAAGAGGATGGTTTTATATATTACATAATATTACTATACTGAGAAGCATTATTACTCTACTGAGAAACACTGATAATTTCCGTGCAAAGCCGGGGCGGGTCGCTAGCTTAGAATATATCCGTTTGATTTACGGCTACCATCTCGCCATCATACTTCCAGCCCAGTGAATTATGACCACACGTTAATCAGATCTGCTTATTTTCGCAATAAGTAGTGTCAACAGGGCGGCCATATCTGTAATCTGCAGCTTTCTCCAGCATACGGAATAACAAGCACTATCTGTGTTGGTAAATAACGGCTGTAATACAGAGTGAATTTATTTTCATAATTCCTAGGAAATAGAACTTAACTATGCGCAATCGCTGAGATCAACATGACTGAGCTTTTACGACAACAGATGGGTTCGTGCACTGATAATGAGAATCAAACGAAAGACAAAATAAATACATTACGTACTTCTCTTTCTCACATATCATTTTCATCAACCAGTACCTATCAGTCCACTGCTGAAAATAGCTCTGTCATAATCACAAGGCGCACCACTTGGTCTGGTATTTGGGTCTTCGCCGCAAAAGGGCGTCACTAAGTTTCCCTAAACATGGTCTCCATTCTAGAACTTTCTCATACAGGGCCATTTAAAGTAGAGCGTAGGCAGTAAATCACACCCTGTACAAGAATGAAATATATCAATGCGCCTGCGCAGGGGTCACCCGCTGTCACTTGCCAAGGCACGGCCATACTGTTCTAATGAGCATAAGATCACGATTCCCCAGATATTGCACACGGATAAACATATCCTTATGTTTATAGCACCGTTAGACGTGAATTTCTCAGCTTATCCTATAGGCACAATTTCTACTTCCATTTTGGCCTAGGAGGGAGAGAAAAACATAGAATGTGCCAGCTGCATTTCCTCCCTGGCATGCTGTAAAAAACAGCTAAGGGATCCGAGGGTTTCAGTATATTGTAATTAAGGCGATGGGCTGACGTTGACAACCTGTCACTACAGCAATATACCTACCTACCTACAAATCTATTTTAAATAACCCTCAAAACTTTGTCTGACGTAGCGTAACGACCTTTGTTTCGGTCGTTTACGCTCTGCCTACCCCATTGGGGATAAAGGCGTGATTATATGTATATATATGTACAATTTCTACACTTCCGATTGCGATCTCCTGTAGTTAAGATGAAGATTACAATTTAACTAGACGGTTTAGTGATTGCCGATTGGCAACCAAAACAAGATGGAGGATAACAGACAATTAGGTATATCTAAGAAAATATAAAAAGAGAAAAAGCAAATAAAATTCCTTCCCGAACATAATATGGGAAGGAATTATATTTGCTTCTTCTCTTTTTATATTATTAGTATTTATTAGTATGCTTAGTTGGCTTATGAGCCAATCAGATAGATGATCGACGATAAATCGTTCATCAAAATTCTATGATAATGATATTGCATCTGTCATCAAATTGCGATGTACAAATACAAAACCTCCTCTCTAAAAACCAACCAGAAGTTCGACTGATTGTACAGTACAGCATTTAGGATGTTGAAAAATAAGTCAACAAGACCCTGGGTCACAAAAATGTATTGATGAATACGATTATTTTTTGTGACCCTTCCTAGCCCCGGTCCCTACCTGGGTACAACCGTTTAAAATTCCATACGGTAAGCCGTAAGCCCCTAACAGCACATGTACTCATGTCTGGGTCTCCCACTATTATTAAAACATTCTCCTTTGTAATAAATAGAGCACGTGATATTTTTGTAACTGCATGTGTGAGTAGGTAGATACGTCATTGTTATAGATTACTTTGTTAGAACTTTAGCTAAGACATATGGAACGAAGTAAAATTGATACAAACTAATTTGTAGGTAAACAAATTGACGGATATTATGATCGGATAATATCATCATCACAATAAGATAAGTTAGCTTTATCATTATTAGGACGATATATAAGTATCATGGGATTCTTTGTGCCTACCTAATTACCAATGCATTTACGTGTAAGTACATCGTCATAAATATCGGTAACATAATAACACCATTAAGATAATATTGTAAACAAAGTCGAACGTTTTGTCCGGGGCCAGAGATTACAAATAATGATAATTATTAATAACTTACTATAATTAAATTTTACACGCATATAAACAAACCTCAGTAGTAATGAAACCAGAAATTTCCAGGGTATGAATCTTCATTAAAAACATCGAACTTATTCCTGATTCGTAGCATCAAACCATCGCTTTAACAATTTTTACGTGATATTTATTGATAACAAGATAGAGGGGTCTACCTATATCAAACCCTGCTAAACCGAATTTTGCAAAATGTCGGTAAGATTAAAAACAAGAAACATAAAATATTGAAACGTCTACGGTTTTAGCGGGTTTTGCAACGAAACGTCACTTTTCGTGTCATTTTTATTAGGGTTTTAGAGGATTTTGCTACTGAAAGGTTCACTAAGCTTATTTATTTATTTATTTGATTGTATTTGGGAAGCCCATTTTACAATCATATTTTACAAGCCTAACTAAATAAATACATGCCATACATAAATACAGGATTGAACGTACTACCTATACATTGATCACAACAGTAAAAAAATACTAGGTAAGCGTTTTAGCGGGTTTTGAATCTAGAACCATTTGCCATATGCATAAAATAATTTAGTAGAAACGTACTAAAACTGCATCTTAATGCGTCCTTTAAAGATTAGTGCAATGGAAAATTTTCAAGAGGTAGACAACTAGAATTGAAGACACAAATAATTAATTAAAACAAAATAGATATGTAAGCAAATGTTTACATATTTCAATTGTATTTAGATAAACATTATTAAGCTTTATATTTTTCTTCATTCAACCACTATAAATAGGTTCTTATTGGCAAATAAATAAGAATGATAACAATATGAAGGAGTGCTGTGATCTTTCTTAATTAAGGGTAATAAATACTTAAATAATCTTAAGGGTGATAAAGGCAGTGAGGTCATGTCTCGATTGCTGCAGGACAGTTGCAGTTGCAGGGCGGAAACCAGTGCCAACAACAGCTCCTGAGCCAAGAATCTGGTGTTTCCAACCGGATATCGAAGGGACAAAGAACTGTCTGTATGCTTGTTAATAAGGACATTTCTAAAGATAAATGAGGGAACAATAAGGACAGGAGGGACGTTAACAAAATTGTGTTGTGAGTTTGTGAGTGGCCAAAGAGAAGTTCGAAGAGATTTAAAGATTACATAAGGAACAAAATGGGCTCGATTCTAGATACCACCGGCTAAAACTAACATTAAAACCTATCTGTCACTTTGAAAATAATAAAATTTAAAAAGGACAGGACATATACTCTATTTACACTGTGTCCGCTAGAATTTGAAGCGCTTTTGCACGTTTCCCCAATATTTCTGTCAATTTTATCCGCCATACATATGACGGTGGATAAAAATTACAGATAACGCATAAAACCACCAATCAAAAACCGGAGAGAATAGATCTCCTGTTCTTTTCCAATTTTTTTAGTCTGAAAGTGAAAAATAGAGTTTTATTTTAGTTTTAGCCGGCAAATCTAGAACCAAGCCCAATGTTTGAATTAAATTAATCTTTCTTAGAAAAAAATTCGCTATCTATTAAAGTACAGTATTTAAGTAACTTTTCTTAACCGGTATAAGAAACGTAACCTTAATTTATAACATCTAGCATGCTTACCCGTAAATCCATATCATTTCAGGCACAATCACATGTACAAAACCACCAACACAAATTAAGAAAGTAATAAAATTACAGCACGGACTCTATCAATATGCGTATGCGCAACAAAACTGTCGCTAAGTGCGTCGCGTCGGATAGGACTGATTCTCCTGCGCGGGAACAGGGATAAGGCGGCATCCCGACAGATGTGTAACAGAGGGTCAGTGTTGCATACATTTCTAGCTGTGAAAGAAAGTGTCAAAGATACGCGTTATATAAACCAGCATTGGACTATTTTGTCGCCTGGTGTGGTGCATTCCACACATCATCCCGACAGATATGTAACAGAGGGGATGACGCGCATTGTTGCACATCTCTAGCTTTAAGAGAAAGTGTCAGAGATGTGTGTTAGATAAACCAGCATTGGAATTTGTTGTCGTCAGCTAGGTGCCTGCGTAATGCATCAAAGGAAAGAGTCCTTCCTCGCACCCCGCTTCCCTTCGCTACAGATATCACCGTCTATTTATACACGCATTCATTATTGATATGTCGTTAATACAATATTTATTTTACGGCAACATTATGAGATATGAACGTGATCTTGTGATGGAGGACACAATGAGTAATTATTACGAGAAGCGGAGAAATTATTTTCATACATACCTAGACCGACTACATTAGAATGAGTTATAATATAACTATCATAACCTTCAAATAAGCATTTCATAGATCGCTAGAGAAATAAAATAAAAGTAGAGAATAAAAAGGACATTTGTTTATGAAAATAATTATTTACTATACTGTGCACCAAAAATACGAAAAATAAATTATATTGTAATGAATAAATCACTCAGTCGAAAGGTCAAGTTCCACTAACATTGCTTAACTAAAAGATAAAACTATTTAGTTTAACCAAACTGTGTTGGTTCGAGCACAACAGTAGGTACAAATCATATCATTAGTTATAATACCTACTAATATCAATATATATTACTCTCCCCGTCTTATCGTAAGAGGTTAACGATTTTCGCATGGAAAAGTACAGTACGATTACAGTAGTGGCAAATAAAACAATGTCACTTTATCTATTTATAGTAGGTCGCATGCAGCGCGGGCGCAGGCGGGCGGGATGCGGGGCTCGGGACGCAAGGAGGTTTGGCACAAGCTTTTTATTCGGGCGGGAAATCGGAAAAGTGAAAAGTTTTTTTAAGTCTCCTCCAAAAACACAAGTATCGAATAAAGTGACGTAGCAGTGTCTCAAATAAATAGGATGAATGCCTATTCAGTCACCTACGTAGATAAAATATGAATACGACAGATAGGTATACAAAATGATCTATTTAAACTTGAGTTGGTACTTATAAGCCATAAAAAAAATAGAACGTAACAGATTCTTCCTTTCCCTAACCTACTGAAAAATAAAAAAAATCAGACGTTGCAATTTTTAGGCTTCGAGCTGAAAATTATTTCTACAGCATTTCACATATTTAATTTTTAAATAACTTTCAATACACTCCGTGTTCATTTCCAATAGAATTTAGCGGAATTACAGGTAGGAATATGTACGCAAAACATAACAGTTATTATGTTTAATATCATAGTATTACGCAAGGAGGTTTGGCACGTGCTTTTTATTCGGGCGGGAAATCGAAAAAGTGCGCCATAAAGTTGATATTTTAAAGTCTCCTCCAAAAAAAACAAGTATCGAGTAAAGTGACGTAGCACTGTCTCAAATAAATAGGATGAATGAATATTCATATACTTAGATAAAATATGAATATGAAAGATAGGTATACAAAATGGTCTATTTAAACTTGAGTTGGTACTTGTTAGCCAAAAAAAAATAGAAAAAAGAACGTAACGGATTCTTCTTTTCCCAACATACTGAATAATAAATTGTTTCAGTCATTGCAATTTTTAGGCGTTGGGATGAAATCTGTCTCTCTCTAAATAATTTAAAAAGTGATATCAGGATTAAGAGCAATACTAAGTATTGATTTGACAGGTCGTTTTGTACTGAAATTACATTTCCAATACGAACTCAAACACGCTGTCACTCTTGAGAGCTGATTATAAATACGGGCCTAAATTACTTGCAATAAACTCTGCGTTTATTTCCAATGGAATTTAGCGGGATTATAGGTATGTATATGCATTCTCAGTGTGTGGTCTTGATCGCAAAACATAATAGTTATTATACCTATTTAATTTCACTACTTACCAAGATAAAGATATTGGTTGGCCTTGCTAGCTAAGTCAATGAACTTTCAATGTTTATTATTCATTAGGTATTCTATATGAATGCTAATTATTTTTTTAAAGAGATCTTTGTTGTTTGATTTTAAAAGATAAACAAATCCATGTTAGTTTCAGGACATAATTTATTTTATTTTGTCTTACGCACTCAATATACAGACGATTAAATAACATTACGTATAAACTTATTGTGCAAAGCAAAGTGACCAAGGGGTTGTAAATACCAGGTGTAAGGGACAGCGTCCCGCAATCTGATAGGGGTTGCTCAGTCAACGACACTGAACAACTATCAGCAGGTTTTTATTTTTCTGGAAGTTAAAATAATGTCTGTTCCGTACAAAATTTTCACCTCGATCAGACAATTTGTATGGAAAAGCCATTTTTTTTCACTTATAGAAAAAAAAACCTACTGAAAGTTGTTCAGTGTCGTTGACTGAGCAACCTCTATCAGTTTGCGGGACGCTGTCCCTTACACCCGGTATAGTTTTCGAGTATTATAAAAAACTAGCTTTTATAGCACATAATTTTTCCAATTCAATTGTTTTCCATTAACAGGAAAACATTACTGTTCTCATCTCACGTTCGGCCATTTTACCACATATTGTCTCGCCAGTGCAAAGTTTGGATAACTTCAATAATAACAGGAATAAGTGCGCATGCGCAAACACTCTTAATGGCAAGTGCGAGTGCCAAACACAAATATTGGAGAGATGAGAGATGTGCAACCTGCCTCCGTGGTCTAGTGATCTGAGCTATGGGCTCTCAACTCAGAGGTCGTGGGTTCGATACCCACAGGGGGAAAACAAAGACCTGTAAGAAAAGATTCCGTGCTTCGGACAGCACGTTTAGCCATGTCCCGGTCACTGTCATTGAAAGTGGTCGCAACAAAAACCATGTCAGAAGCTATTACTATAGGCAGTTTAAAAACTCACACCAGGTTCATCGGGTCGTTCATTGACTCAAAAAACCCACTCGATATGATGAAGAATAAGTGCAAAGGTGTCAAGTGGCGTGGCGAGTGGCGTGGCGTGTGGCGTGGCGAGTGGCGTGGCGAGTGACGTGCTCGTAAATCGATTGTCGTTATCAGATCGGTGATTGTGGTTTATGTGACAGTAGCCTTTTTATCGCCGTCGCTGAGTGTCTCAGTGTATCTAATATTTATTCTTCTTCTTAGCGAGTGGATTCTCGAGTCTAACAACGACCCGAAGAACCCTCGTTTCAGAGTTTTTAAACCGCCTAGTAGAACAGCTACCTCTGACATGGTTTTGTATAACGACCACTATCAAAGACAGCGACCGGGACCAACGGTTTAACGTGTCTTCCGAAGCACGGAATTCTTTTACTTTTTCAATCCGGTGATTCAGCCTGCAATGTCCTAACCAAACTGGGGAAAACCTCACAAAGTGATAAATTGATAACTATCAACTTTGTGTTACCCCCTGGAAATCGAACCCAGGACATCCAGATCGTAAGCCCATGGCTCTGACCACTAGACCACGGAGGCAGCTCTAATATTTATTGACTCCCTTAGTCTATAAATTGCCATCGTTTACGATGTTCTCAAGTTTTACAATCTAATATTACCAACTAGCTCTCTGAACCGTGATTTCATCCACAGGTTTATGGTTCTCCCATGGGAATAAAATGTCTTCCCGCGGTAAAAATGAGTTCATGAAGCTTTTGTATAAGAAATGTGTACAGTAGTTTACATATCGTTAGGACACAATGCGTGTGTGTGTGCGCTCAAATTTGAACTAGGTGGACGTTATCGGTACGTTGCCGTGTCTTTGCCGTGCCGTCTAGTGGAAAAACAGAGCCACGGCATCGTGACGGCACCATCGCCGTGCCATCTAGTGAAAAAAACGCCCATTATTATAAATCAGCGACAAACATCTTCAACAACATACATACATATAGTCACGCCTTTATCCCTAATGGGGTAGGCAGAGCGAAAACGACCTAAACATAGGTCGTTCCGCCACGTCTGACAAAGTTTTGAGGGCTATTTAAGATAGATTTGTAGGTACATGGCTGTAGTGACAGGATGTCAGTCCATCGCCTAACTCGCGATGTACTGAAACCCTCGGATCCCTTAGCTGATTTTTACAGCATGCCCGGGAGGAAATGCAGCTGGCACATTCTATGTTTTTTTGTCGCTTCCAGTCCAGCATGGAAGAATATGTATGAATGAATTAGTATGAGTTTGTTGAGATCTTCAACAAACTCATACTAATTGCCAGTAGATCAACAGTGCAATTTTCTGCACGAGTGGCAGAAACGTCTATTCATATTGTTAAATAGAAACATAAATATTTCCGCCGGCTCAATTTAGCATCCGAAGAAAGTGCACGGAAAGAACATCATTAGATCTCGTGATGGGACGTGAAGTGAATTCTTGGGTAGTATAGTCATAATAGGGAAAATTATTTGAATTGCTGAAGATTTCTTGTGTCGAAGGAGAGCTGATAAAAAATAACGACAACCTGCGATGTCTTGAGAGGATCTGTGTTGGTAAGTATTTTGGGTAAAGTTTATGTAATAGTTTTACATAACTGTATGACAAATGCGATTTTTATAAAATGTAGAAGAATATTATTATTTTGTGGCGTAGCTTGAAACTTTTTTATTTTTTTAATATATATTATTTATTTGGTTCTCTTTTATACAAAGCACAGACATGATAACTTAGCTTAAAAATGGGTAACACAAACAATAGCTTAGCTATTTTGATACTGGCTTTTGAGTTTCACAATATTTTTAATTTAACTGTAAGATTATACAAGTATACATATATAATTGTAATAACAGTTATTCAAAATTAATAGGAAGTTATTATTGACGTTTTAAGTATTATTAAAAATTTATATATTTTTTGATGAACTCTATATAAAATAAAGATATGATTTCTTGTATTTTCTGGCTGTCATTCCAAGGTTTGCTTTCACATTGGAAAATTTGTTATAGCTGTTCCTTAATTAACACTTCTATCATCTATCAATCATTTATCTTAACCATTCATATATAGGCACATAATTCCAACTCTAGAAACTTTTAGTTGCGTCTGGCCAAGAAGAGCCAGTATCACGTTGCTGGTCGGTCAACCGCAAGTCTCGGGTTCGACGCCGACCCTGCGCCTGCGCCACAGTTATACAAACACTGTGTTATGCTACTTCCTTCTATGCCTGTTTATTTTCTAATGTATACGAAAATTCAGCAATAAGACTTTTTAATTTTATTTATACGATTCAAATCAATATACGGAGTGTAAGGGACAATGTCTCGCAAACTGATAGGGGTTGCTCAGTCAACTAAACTGAACAACTGTCACCAGGAAATTCTTTCAGGAAATAAAAAAGAATCTATTACATACAAATTGTCTGATCGACGTGGTCATTATGCATAGGAAGGTCAATTTCCTGGTGATAGTTGTTCAGTTTCGTTGACTGGGCAACCCTTATCAGTTTGCGCGACGCTGTCCCTTACACCCGGTATTATTAGGATCATCCTTCTTACTACTGCCCACAGAATTTCACTTGCATGTACATGTAAAAGTGATTAAGGTGTAATGAGCAATTATAGTTAACATCGTGTACTCGCGATCAGCTGATTAGTTCCACATGTTCTGCGATCGAGCAAGACCCATTCATCAAACGGGGGAGGGCCTGCTAAGGTTATGAACATAATTCAATTTCTAAATTATGTTTGTGCATGTAAAATTAATACTAGGTAGTTAAGTTTAATAAATTTAATGCATTGCCTCGTTTTGAAATCATTTAATCAAATAGTATTTTTTTATGATAGGTAGTCTTTGAGTTAGTTATCTTACGCAAAAACGTACGAAAATACGCACGTACCTATATCCTAAATAATAATTAAAAGTGACAATATAAAAGAAATTTGACATCAACATGTGAATAAATTTTGAAAAATAAGATGTCCTCTAGTTTCTAGATACTTATCCGCCTAGCCAATTAATGTAATAATATAAAATCAATTTGACATCAACATGAGTAAATTTTGAAAAACAAAACGTCCTCTTATATCTAGCTAGGTGCCTTTGAAACCACCTTCATCATGCGCGTGCGATTCCAAGCAGGATCTATTTATTCAGCCACAATGTTTACTGGCTATGAAAACACCAGCAAAGAATAAACTTCGGAACGCAAATATCCATAAAAACAATGTACATTGTATGGGAGATGACATCAGTATCACACTAGCAAAAGATGGTCAAATTGATTGGATGTAATCACGTTCTACTCAAGCGCAAATAACAAATGTGACACAACAAATATAAGTAGGCATTAATGCTACACTACTGTATGTATACATACAGGGATTGTTAATAATCAATAATGAAATATAGGCACTATATATATAATTAACGTGTAACTTTGTGTTTAATAATAGTATCACAGGGCTAACTATCATATCATACACACAACACAAACACAAGCCGCAAGTACATTCACAACACGTACACGCACAACACGAACATCACAACACAACATTCATACACTAACACACCCGTAACACACACGTAAGCTTAATTTGTAATTTCTAGTTTTAGTTTCTACGTTTTATTATATCCTCCTAGCACAGGTTTTATTAAACTTAAAAGGAGGCTCCGGCCACTGTAAATCTATGTATAAAATTTTCTGCATACAAACGTTGTTACGTTTCCATTTTAAAACCGTAAAACCAAACTTAATTCACATAATCAAATCTTAATCAAATGCAACATATCTAAGGGCCGTATTTGTAATCAGCTCTCAAGAGTGACAGCGAGTTTGAATTCGTATCAGAAATGTCATTTCAGTACAAACTGGCCTGTGAAACCCATACTTAATATTGCTCTCAAGTTTGAGATCGCTACAAAAATACGAGCCTCTGTTTCTAATTAGTTTCGGTGTGAAAATATTAAACATGATTAAAATAAGATCAAAAAATTGTTTATGCGTGAAAATCGCGTAAAATAACATTTGTTCTCTAATTTTGTACTTGGTTAATATTTTTAATCCAAAACAAATTAGAAACATAGATATGTTACATTTCATTATGTGTACAAAGTTTGGAAAAGATTGGCCCTACAGCACAGCTCGGACACTCCTAACTATCATGTCATTTTGGTCACACATCGACAGACGGCATGTTGCACTTGGCATGTGTTTGTGTGCGTGTCATAAGGGTTGACAAATTTTGTTATACCGGTCATAATTATCACTTGATTAATCTGATTCTTGATTAAAGCAACGTTTTAAAGTAGTTCACTGTAACTGAATAGTTAGAATACATTAGGTTGCATATTTTGTATGAATTTACTTACCGTCTCTCATCATTGTGGAATCTAAAAAAGTTTCTATTGGAGTCATATATTGTGGTAGAAAGACATTCTTACACGGAACAGTATCTAACACAAAACTTTATTATTTCCGTTACACTGGGAAACATGCGCGCGCCATACCCGCTAAGCGTACGCTCAATGTGGCCCACAATCCGGCGCCGAGTGTGACGTATGTCGGACTGGGGAAGGTAGGTGAATGTCCATTCTGTATGTAGTACTATTATACATTCTGTGCCTACAGTTTGAGAATGAAAACGAAACTACATGTGTGTGAAAATTCGTTACTACGGAGAAGCCTTAAGCTTCAGTTTTATTATGATATTTTACAAGTTATAATTATAACCCAACAAGTAAACTGTCCTACTCATTGCGTAGCAGTAAAACACAATAATAAATTAAATGTCAAAACCATGAAGATTACGAAACGTAGTTCCTATTCCTATATAGGTACCTCGGGAAGTACGGCGTGCGCGCCTAAGATCTACGGAAAATATTACCTAACCCTCCTTCCACCCTACCTGAAACCACAACTACGTCTGGGCTATTTTTGGATACAAAGTAGATTGTAAGTATCCGATCGTTTTCTACGTCACTACAATATGCGTTGTGTGTAGGTAATTTACCATAAATATTTTTTTCAGTAATGAAAATGTTCTAAATATAATCACTACATAGTATAAAACAATGTCGCTTTCTCTGTCCCTATATCCCTATGTATGCTAAGATCTTTAAAACTACGCAACGGATTTTGATGCGGTTTCTTTTAATGGATAGAGTGATTCAGGAGGAAGGTTTATATGTATAATACATGCATAATATAGTAGAGAAACACTGATGATTTCCGTGCGAAGCCGGGGCGGGTCGCTAGTATCGCATAAATGTAAGATTTTTGTAGAGCTCAGCTCGGACTCACTGATTTTGTCTCGGTCACCTCGGCCCTAGTCTAGCACTAGCCTATAATAGCATAGCCTAGCATGTAACGTTGGCTATACAGGGTGTTCGGCAGAACATTGAACATACGAAAATGGCAGTTAGTCGGGGTCGTCTGCCCAAAAAAATATGGAGCCTAGTTCAAATCATTTGGGCTGGGTAGAAAGCAGACGACCCCAATTATCTGCCATTTTCTGCCGAACAGTCAAGAAGACCATTAGCATACCCATCACGTAAGTACTAGGTATTGGACATTAATTTTCTATTTAAAGTAAATTTTAGGAAACTATATCTTAAGAGAGGAATGAAGAATGTTTTACGCAAAGACGGACAGTTAAATTAGTTATCACAAAAGTGTCTCGTCTAATCGAACCTATTTATTTAACAGCGGCGGCGGCGTGCGTCATGACCTAGGACAATAAATAAGAATTGTTCTACGAACAACACTTCCATCAGCCGGTACTTACCTTTCCTGTTATTGTCTACTGTTTGGATTACTAAGGCTCGTATTTATAAAGCGATCTCAAGTCTGAGAGCAATATTAAGTATGGATTTGACAGATTATATTATATCAGATACGTACTCAAACTAGCTGTCAATCTCAAGTGCTGTTTATAAATACGAGCCTTAGGCATTCAAATAAACTGAACTCCCAAAACACGGTGCAATGGAATTTGTACATAAAGAAGTGAGATGCTTCATAGGATGAGCCCCAAACATGAAAAGCTCTCCCATTCTTCTTTTTATCGTGTCGATGGAACACAGGACATAAATCTTACAATGTGTTGGCGAAGAACTTTGCCACTTGTATCGCGGATCGATTGGCAATCATAAGATCCGCTTCCGTGCAGGTGTTAAGGGACGCAGGGCAGTATGTTAAATGTGACATTCGAGAATCCCCACCTGACCATGTCCTCTTTGCTTCTGCCAACCTGAGTCCGAAGTCCATTTAAAGACTTCCAGGTTAGCCAGTAGTTCATGTCCACGTGGTAGATTCTCGGAGAGCGGGACCAATAGGGCAGGCAGAGATGTTTTCTCTCGCCAAAGGCTAAATCTGGTTTGTACAAGTTCGGTGGTAAAAGGATCGACACACTTAAAGATTTCGGGGACTGTCAGTTTCAGCTCTCAGATTAAATTATATGAAAGTTCTTTATCGACTATCCTAGTAGAAAGGTGTTCAGTTTCATTGACGTCTTCCATAGCCTAGGCCAGTGCTGTACGTACAATTAAAACAATACATAGTACGTGGGACACTCAGAAAGTTTTGCGACACTAAAAAAAAATGTTCTACAGGTACATATATTTTTATTAAATCTTTTCAAAGTACTCTCCACCAGCCTCTATACAAAGATTCATGCGTCTGAACCAGTTTTCAAAACACTTTTTCCAGTCCACCGTAGACACCTCGTTTACAGCCTGCTCGAACGCAGCCAGCGCATCTTCCGGCGACGAAAATTGTATCCCCTTGAGCAGATTTTTTATTTTTGGAAATAAAAAGAAGTCACACGGTGCTAGATCAGGGCTGTAAGGAGGGTGTCCCAGGAGTTTGACTGGTGTGCTGTCCAGGAAGTCCCTCGTTTTGAGCGCGGTGTGTGCAGTCGCATTGTCGTGGTGGAGCAGTAGTCCGCGGAGCCCTGTGTTTGGTCGCTTGTTGCTCACAACAGAAAAAACTTCTGGTAAACATTTGGTAGTATACCATTCGGCGTTAATGCTTCTTTGATCTCGTAAGGGAATTGAGGCCAAGTGGCCAGTCAAATTAAAAAAGCTGGCGATCAAAATCTTCCCCCCGCTTCGAGATCGCTTCACTTTGGTAGGCGTTGGTTCATTTTTAAACACCCTAACTGTCGACTGGCGCTTGGTTTCTGGATCGTATTGATAAATCCAGGACTCATCACCTGTTACGATGTCGTAAACACGCCGAGACGAGCCTGCTTCAAATTTGTTCAGCATATCACGGCACCATTCCACCCGGGCCTGCTTCTGAGCGTCGGTGAGGTAGTGCGGCACCCAGCGCGATACTATCCTCCTCACGCGAAGATGCCCATGTAGAATCTCGTGAACGCTTCCCGATCCAATCTTTAATATGTGCTGAATCTCCTGATATGTAATTCGCCTATTATCTTGGATTAAATTTTTCACTGCTAGCACGTTTTATTCCGTAATAGCCGTCAAAGGGCGACCGCTTCTTTCTTCATCCCCCAAGGTTGGTCGACCGCGCCTAAATTCTTTATACCAACGATACACGGTTGCCTTGGAGGGGCTTTCATCCATAAATGCCATTTGAAGTCTATCGAACGATTCATCCGGTTTCAGGCGACACTTGAAATCGTAAAAAATCATAGCTCTAAAATGTTCCCGGCGCAGATCCATTTTTCAGTAAGACACGATACTTTGAATTGGCTCGCAAAAAATGTGGAGGGAAATTTTGAAAATGGAACACACATATTTTTACTTACAAGTAATCATATTTTCAAAAAAGATTCAAACCGGCCAGTCTGCCATATATAAAAACTATTTATCGCAATACTTTCTGAGTGGCCTGGTAGTTACATGTTATCAAAATAAAAACATGTTTATCTAGGTATAAGCTCCGTTCCAATAATCACTCTATACTATATAATTACATTAAATAATAGAACAAAGAAAGATAGCATGCTCTGACCAAATAATAAATACATACATACATATCACGCCTGTATCCCGAACGGGGTAGGCAGGGCGGAAACGATCCAAACATTGGTCGCTCCGCCACGGCTGACAAAGTTATGAGGGTTTATTTAAGATAGATTAGTAGGTATATTGCTGTAGGGACAGGTTGTCAGTCCATCGCCTAAATTGCAATATACTGAAACCCTCGGATGCCTTAGCTGGTTTTTACAGCATGCCGCATGCAGGAAATGCAGCTGGCACATTCTATGTTTTTCTCTCTCTCCCAGTCCAGCATGGAAGTAATAATAATAAATAAATAATAAATCCACCTTATAATGAAGATCTTTCATGCTGGACTGGGAGCGAGAGAAAAACATAGAATGTGCCAGCTGCATTTTCTCCCGGACATGCTGTAAAAACCAGCTACGGGATCCGAGGGTTTCAGTATATTGTAATCTAGGCGATGAGCTGACAACTTGTCACTACAGCAATATACCTACAAATCGAACTTAAATAACCCTCATAACTTTGTCAGAGGTGGCGAAACGACCTTTGTTTAGGTCTGTCACGCTCTGCCTACCCCATTAGGGATAAAGGCGTATTATATGTATGTATAATGAAGTACCTTACTCGTGTCGTGTATGGTGTTACATACATTGAGATTTCTGCAGTTTCCCTGTTTGCATGTCTAGCGCCTTATCTCTATCTATCTATAATCAGGCCTTTATCCCTAATGGGGTAGGCAGAGCGTAAACGACCTAAACAAAAGGTCGTTCCGCCACGTCTGACAAGTTGACAGTTTTGAGGGTTATTTAAGATAGATTTGTAGGTATATTGCTGTAGTGACAGGTTGTCAGCCCATCGCCCATATTACAATATACAGAAACCCTCGGATTCTTTAGCTGGTTTTTACAACATGCCCAGCAGGAAATGCACCTGGCACATGCTATGTTTTTCTCTTACTTGCAGGCCAGCATTGAAACTTATAAGACGTGTAAAATACGTTTTGTAGTCATTAGGAATGGTCAATGGTCAAACAAACTTGACTGTTATTGATATAGGTATCTTTGATTACTCACGGATCCTGTCTGGTCACAAAGTCTCACATTCAATACTAAAATGTCGCAGATTTAATGAGTCAAACTATTTAACACGTTGCCTGCCGGGCATAACACGATCGTAGTGTAATTACACGTGAGAATAGGAATGTGCTCTTGTAGTTCTTATTATAGAAACGGAAATTATATAAGGTTCGTATTTGTAAAGCTATCTCTAGATTCAGAGCAATATAAAGTATGGATTTGACAAGCCATTTGTACTGAAATTACATTTCTGATACGAACTCAAACTGGTTGTCAATCTCCAGTGCGGATTATAATTACGGGCCTAAGAAAACATTAAAGAGATTCAAAACACATACAAAATAAATGAGAATTACTTAGGCCCGTATTTATAAAGCGATCTCAAGATTGAGAGCAGTATTACGTATGGATTTGACAGTTCATAATGTACTGAAATGACATTTCTGATACAAAATCAAACTCGCTGTCAGTCTCAAGTGTCAATTACAAATACGGGCCTTATTGAACCACAACCAAGAAACAATTACTTATTACAGTTTCCTAAGTTAAAACACGCAAACATTATATAGAATAGTAGCTTAGAACAATAATTATTATAAAGCTGACTGAAAAACCCGTAGGCGTTTAATCCAAGTAGGGACTGCCATACGCTATAATAATAATAAAAAACTATCAAACCACAATAAATTAAAAGAGCACTTCTTATCTGAACAATTTTGATGTATGTATTTATGTAGTTTATTCGTATATGTATGTATCAATATATTTTTTAGTATATATGTATGTTTATTTAAGATAGTAATATAAGTATTTTTATTTTATTTTTATTAGACTCTGTTAATGTTGCATTTTCTTGTTCCCTCAAAATTATTCACTTTCTCTTACTTCCATTGGGTTGGCTGGAAGAGATCTCTTCATAGAGATAAGTTCGCCCTTGCACACTATATTTGTAAATTACATTTCTTTTGTGTTTATGCAATAAAGTATATATATAAATAAGCGATTACTTAATTTAGATACGGTTAGTAACATATTTTGGTCCATATCCGTAGCAGGCAACGTGTTAAATGCACTTGCAACCTTCTCAAGTCCGTGTGATGTCTACTGCTCAGGAAATTTCCGTTCATAATAACCGTATTTGTCCCGGGTTATCTTACACAAACAAACCAACAAACATTGAGTACGGGTTCGACGATTGTAATGTTATATATTTAATCCTGGGTTAAGGTTATATCGAGAGCAAGTTGGGTCATAATTGATTAATAGCTAGTTATTACCGCACAGTAATCTAGATACATATATATAGTCACGCCTTTATCCCTAATGGCCTAATAGGCAGAGCGTAGGTCCCTCTGCCACGTCTGACAAAGATTTGAGGGTTTTTTAGATAGATATGTACATATGTTGTTGAAGTGATAGGTTGTCAGCCCATTGACTAAATTGTAATATACTTAAACAGCTTAAGTTTTTACAACATGCTGGCATTCTATGTTTTTCTCTCGCTTCCAGACCAGCATAGTAGCCGTCGTAGTCGTTTAATGCAATAAAAGGCCTTATATGTAGTTATTGAAAGTAATTTAATAAGTAAAGCTAAGCTAGTGATTTTTTTACTTCCGTGCTGGACTGGGAGCGAGAGAAAAACATCGAATGTGCCAGCTGCATTTCCTCCCGGGCATGCTGTAAAAACCAGCTAAGGGATCCGAGGGTTTCTGTATATTGCAATTTAGGCGACAGGCTGACAACCTGTCACTACAGCAATATACCTACAAATCTATCTTAGACAACCCTCAAAACTTTGTCAGACGTGGCGGAACGACCTTTGTTTAGGTCGTTTCCGCTCTGCCTACCCCATTAGGGATAAAGGCGTGAATATATGTATGTATGTAAGCTAGTGATTAAAAGTTATTATTACGAATTTAAAATAAGACCCTTTACAAAATAGTTAAACGTTAATATTTTTCACAAAAATAGATATGGTAAAGTAGGTTGCCTTTTAGCTTCATCATATCACATACTTAACTTGGGTCTGGTTTAACTTCTGGGTTGCGGAGGTCAGATGGCAGTCGCTCTGTGTAAAAACCAGTACCCTCGTTCAATTGCCTAGATTAGGTAGCCGACCCGAGAAATACGGGATAAGGCTAGGATGATGATATCACATACTTAACTATATCTTCTTATAATGGTTAAATGTATGTGCGATATTTTAAATTAAAATAATTTTATAAAGAAGCCTAATCTGCCTCTTAATTTAACACTCACTTCCGTAGATCAGCTAGAAAAAAAAATCTTAGTAGAAACAAGCTGTACCTGTTGTGTCGTTATTCCTTCTGTATTATCTATTTTATGTTACTTGTGCACAATAAACAGTAAAATAAGAAATAAACATCAACTGATCGCAAAATCACCGATCGGATCATCGATCCGTGTCATACTAAGAATAAGAATTTCTCCTTTTATCTCTATCCCAAAAACTCGTTCAACACGCAGATTGCGTTCAGTAAGTGCGCCCAGCAATCAGCTGATCCGATAAGCGCCGGCATAGTTGGCAACCAGTGGACCAGCAAGTGCCAAGCCGAGCCACTTCCTGGCAGCGTCACACGTGGGTGGGCAGGTGTACCAATTGCTACGACTTTACATAACCTGTAGCTGAGGTACAAGAGTAAGAAAATGTGAAGAGACAAAACTTAACGGTACTGAAATTCGAAAATTTAATCGCTAAAAACCAGCACGGTCCTACTGCTGCGTCACCCTCATCGCGCTGTTTTATTTGTTACTAGCGACCCGCCCCGGCTTCGCACGGAAATTATCAGTTCTTCTCTACTATGTTTTGCATGTATTATACATATAAACCTTCCTCTTGAATCACAATATTCATTAAAAGAAACCGCATCAAAATCCTTGCGTCGTTTAGTAAAGATCTAAGCATACATAGGGATATAGGGACAGAGAAAGCTACTTTGTTTTATACTATGTAGTGAAGGTGGAAAGAGAGCATAGGCGCAAAATTAATTGTGTTTAAAATACAAACATTCTCATAATCATTTTACGTTTAGCGGAAATCGCAAGGGATTCTCCCTTTTATAACTCTTGGAATCTTAGCTCATAATTATTTTCTTAACTTTGTTTGACTTATGATATTATGGGTGTAAAGAACAAAGGTTGGTGTGGTCGTCAATAAATCGAATCAGAACCGGAGTTGCAAGGTGCACAAGTGGGGCACCGCAGAGTCACATTACTGCGACTGTGGAGATTCAGTGCAGACCATCCAGCATATCGTGGAGGACTGCCCTACACGAAAGTTCAGCAGAGGATTCGAGGGGCTACACCAGCTACTGTCTTAGCAAGCTAAGTTAGGCAAAGCAATGGATTGCTAACTCCGACATCAAATTTTAAAGTCGCATTTTTGGAAACGCCATACGATGATGATAAGATATTATGGGTTATAAAATGGAGAATCACTTGCGATTTTCGCTAAACGTAACATAACCATGAAAATGTTTATATTTTAGAGACAATTAATTTAAAACTGGTGTCGCCACCATCGCACCACTGTTCAGACTTAAGCTTTCCTCTCATTCGATACGCCCAAGACAATGTCCTAAGTCGAGGTTCGAGCACCAGTGGGCGCCTGCCGCTAACGCCCGCCCTACCCGGTGACTGTCAAGACCACTCAACTCAAGCCATAACCAAATTATTCCATAAAAAAGACTTACGAAGCTTTATCTCTGTACAGTTTCTTACTCTGGTTGTGAGGGTGCGCAGACTATGCTGGGATAACGGTGGGTCGGGTTTGGGCGAGTGGGTGGTGGATTGCACCCACGAGACGCTGCGTAAGCCGATAGACTTGCTCTGTCTACTTTAAACGTATGTAATGTAAGTCCAATATATACCTACTTGTCTACAAGGTAGCTATTTGATTTGGATCTCATTCGATTTGGTTTAGTAACATTCTTAAATTATTATACATACATACATATAACATACATACATATGTATATATAATAACGCCTTTATTCCTAATGGGGTAGGCAGAGCGTAAACGACCTAAACAAAGGTCGTACCGCCACGTCTGACAATGTTTTGAGGGTTATTTTAAGATAGATTTGTAGGTATATTGCTGTAGTGACAGGTTGTTAGCCCATCGCCTAAATTGCAAATATACTGAAACCCTCGGATCCCTTAGCTGGTTTTTACAGCATGCCCGGGAAGAATTGCAACTTGCACATTCTATGTTTTTCTCTCGCTCCCAGTCCAGCATGGAAGAATTCAATCATTGTACCTGTGATAATATGTAAAAAGTTTTTAAACATTGCTTCGGTCGTACTTACACGAACCTTTTTTCGCAATCCGTAATAATGTTACAACCATAAAAAGCGTAAAAAGAATAAATTTCATTAATAATACCCAAATTATCACACGTCTTACTATATTTACAAAAAACTGAACCGACCACTTTTATTTTTCGATTCCACATCATAAACCTTTACACTTTACGAGACGGTTCGAGACGTGATTATTTTTATTTCTGCCGTCGGCATCTTGAATTAAGTAACTCTTTACTTAGTGTTGAAGCCCGACAAACAAAACTGAAGCCGTTATTTTGTTGTTTTTTTTTTATAAAGTTTCACAACAACTTTCGAAATTTTTGGAGTTCGATCAAATCTAAGAGGGTACAACTTGAGATACATCTAGGAGATAAGCTTAAAATAATTTTAGCACTTTCAGTACAATATTTTTTTTTACGAATTATATATGTTTATTGTTAACACTATTTACTCATACACACACACACACACACACACACACATGATCACGCGTTTACCCCTAATGGGGTAGCCAGAGCGTCAACGACCCCATAAAAAGGTCATTGCGCCACCTCTGACAAGTTTTGAGTTTATTTTCAGATAGATCTGTGTATTGCTGTAGTGATAGGCTGTCAGCCTATCGCCTAAATTACAATACACTCAAACCCGCGACTCCCTTAGCTGGTTTTTACAACATGCCCGGGAGGAGATGCAGCTGCCACATTCTGTTTTTCTATCGCTCCCAGTTCAGCATGGAAGAAAACACTATTTATTTGAATTTTAATAAAGTAGAAATTAGCGATGATAAATCTTAATATGTCCTTTATTTTTTTTAGTAACAGAGATAAATTAAACTAAGCTTTGCTTTAGCTTTAAATAAAAATAAAATAAATAAAATTGTTTTATTTCAGACCAAATTACATTACAGTCATGTTAGCAATTACTTGTCCGTATATAATTAAATTAAGTTTAATTTAATATTTATATTAAATTGATCAATTAATTAAACAATACTTATGTTATGTCTAGTAGCCTTATATGCATTATTACTAATGTACCTACTTATACATTGCACATACATACATACATAATACACGCCTTTATCCCTTACGGGGTAGGCAGAGCGTTTAACGCCTCGTAAAAGGCGCTTTCGCCACGTCTGACAAAAATTGAGGGCAATTTTAGATTGTAATATGTATTGTATACATTGCATTGTTGTTTAAAACGTCTTTTAAAATGTTAACCAGTATTGAGCCTACGATTTTTATTTAATACTATCGTTATAAATATTGGGCCCTTATTTATTATCTTCTGTCTTAATAAGAGAAAGCCGATCACTAATGGTATTTTATGATGGATAGTTAAGGTTTTAATGCGATCAAAACTTGTATCTAGTTAAGGTTTCACCATGATAAATTATGACGTGCATATCGACACGACACCATCATATTTTTTAACAATCAAGTAATATTTTAAAGAGATTTATTATTATACAGAGATAGATATAACGGGACGTACAATAGGTATAGGAAATGGATTCATAAACGATTCCCAAAAAAATCAGTTTGATCAACGGAGAATCTCTTCGCCAACTCCAACTTCAATCTTTAACAGACTAGACAGACTTAAGATTTGACAGACGCTGCAAAGTTTTTAAAGGAAGTTTAGGTCCATATTTATAAACAGCACTTGAGACTGGCAGCTAGTTTGAGTTCGTATCAGAAATGTAATTTCAGTACAATATGGCCTGTCAAATCCACACTTAATATTTCTCTCAATATTGAGATTGCTCTATAAATTTGAGCCTTAGAAAAACCCTAGACGTTGGAGAGATAGAAACATCATATCGGGGGACAGCATCCCGAAAGGAAGTAAAAAAAAAGAGTTTTATATTATAGAGATCGAGGTGAACATTTTATATTGATAAGCCAATTTTTTTCACTTCCTGAAAAAGAATCCAGGTGGAAGTTGGTCAGTGTCGATGACTGAGCAACCCTTATCAGACGCTGTACAACTAAAATGAAAGTAAAACTCTACACATAGAGATAGGTATTTTTGCTACTGAAGTCCCGCATTAAGCAAGGTGACGCAATAGACATCCGGCCAACTTTCCTAAAATTACCCGACGAGTAAACATGTAAAATTCGACTATAAAATCGTTCCAGATACATCAGACACGTATTTAGACTATCTCGTGTCAAATAGGTATATTTTACTATACCTCCTGTATTTAATGTCTCACGAAATACAGAAACTCCTCGCGACTATAATTATTATAATGCTCCTCGGTTAAAGTAAGAGCATATATACACACATATAATCTGACTAAAATAAAATAAGTTCTTTTAGGGTAGCAACACACAAGCGTCACTTACTGAGAACAAAGTCGCGCTTAACACGTTGTCAATGTTTTCGGCATTGCCTACAACACACATGCGTCTCCTTACGCTCTACGCGCGCGTACTGGCAGAGGGATGCGTTCATCGATACGCGCGCGTAGAATATAAGGTGACGCATGTGTGTTGCAGGCAATGCAGAAAGCATTGACAGCGTATTGTTCGCAACCTTGCCCGCAGTAAATGACGCTTATGTGTTGCTGCCCTTAAAGAAACAAATCTGGGTGTGCAAAAATATCGATGTCCAGAATACACCCCTGTCTTGCATACCATACGTGAGCTTAAAAACAGTTGACGAACATACGCAAATGCAAAAGTTTCTTTCCCTGGAATCGATCCAAAAACGAACGGACAGGATTTGGGCGCATGTATTTTTAACCGTGGCGTATTTTCTCTGAGTGTTTGTTTTTGGGGTGAAATGTTCTTTGTTATCTTGCTGCCAATTCGGGTGCCGTTACGGAAAAGTTCGCGAATTCCTTGCGGTTTCACACTCTCTTAAATAATTAAGGTGATTCCTCCAGGCCAATGGTTAATTACAAAAGCTCTCCTAAGAGAATTTAATTTTTTGAAAATTCTAAAAAAATATACATCGAAGAAATTAATTTATAGTCTGCATATATCACTGAATATATCATATGTCAGTAGTAAGTACTTACCACCTTCTTCAACATTATTTTTTCTACACCTTTTCTTTTTAGGCTAAGTTTTATTATTCATCTACCTCAATAATCATGCGCACACAGTGTACACTAACACTTACTATGGTTCTGGCAGAATAACAGCGTCGTGGTTTTTCTGCTACACATGCTGAGTCAGCGCCATTTTCACTAACACGACATAACGCAACAACCACACACACACACCCACGCACGTACACTTATAGAATTTAGTTAATAATTAGTTAAGCTCTAGTCTATAGTTTTTGTAAATTTATCGTATGTTAATTTTTGTTTTTGTCATTTAACTGTATACATTTTCTTTTTTTGTTATGGTATGTCGTGTTGGAAATGAAATAAAGGTTTTATCTATCTATCTGCAATAGCAAAATTTAAAAATAATCTAGTTCATAAAAAAGAATGCCAAAAAATCTGGAACTAAAGATCCTTCTAAATAAATTTTATATTCCTTCTAAACTATTAGGAGCACTTTCACGGTTCCTTCGGGAAATAATCCGCATTTTGATTATCTAAAATCCAGACATAGCTTTTTTAATCCCCCTCGTACTTTTTATGGAATTAGCATTTATGTGCGTTCTTCGCACATTTTTGACGCGGCCACGGGTGTAACGGGAGATGGTTGCATATCTTGAAATCAACCTGCTCCTCTGCTGGCAGGATACACCTTAAGAGGTTGTTCAGTAAATAAATGAACCGGTTGAAATGAATCCTTAAATGATATTGTGCACACTGCATACAACAATCGCTGGACTAATAAAAGGTGCTTATAATAAAAGTCCTCAGAACCGATTTTCGGTGATGGCGGCCGATCTCCCAGAGCACTCTCATCTCTTATTCTTATAATAATAATCAATAGTGCAAAAGATAGATAGACATAAATCGATGTAGAGACAATTTGTAAGCCAGTCGCAAATTACAAAACAATATAAATCCTCTGTCAGACGTGGCGGAATGACTATTGTTTAGGTCGTTTACTCTCTGCCTTCCCCATTAGGGATAAAGACGTGATTATTATGTATGTATGTATATAAATCCTCTGCCCCGTGTGGCGCTCTCACTCGTTAAAAAATGATAACTCGCAAAATATAGACATTTTCATAACTTTTCTCTGTCACTTCTTTAGATTTAGACCTAAGGATTTTTTAGAAGTAATGAATTGACGAGCAAATAGTACCGGGCATTTACTATCGAAATTATTGCTAAAAACGGCTTCTTCTGGCGGAAATTTTGATAATAAGTGCTTTATTACTTCTTAAAAATCGTTAGGTCTAAACCTAAGGAAGTGAAAAGTTTGGAAAAGGAAAATATTTTGCGAGTTATGATTTTTTAACGAGTGAGGACGTCACCGTTCGGTGAGGCCTCTTAAGAAAATAAGGTGTATCATTTTAAGTAAGTATAAAAAGATTTCCTTAGGTTTTAATGATTCAACTGCTATTCAATTAAGTAATTAGATATAATTTATAAGGCCAATTCAGTGGAAGTACTTTACTAGCCAAAAGGTATAAAATGATAAAGATTTTCTGTAGTGCTTTACAGCATACTCTTAACGCTTTGGACCTCAATTAGCCATAATAAAATAAGTTTATAACGGCTAGTTAAACGATTAAATTCAGTCCCTATGTTTTACTCAACAGTTAATAATGCTTAGTTACGACTTTTTCAGTGACACGTACTATAACTATATTTTATTCCTCCATGATGACACTGATAGAACTGAAAACTAGAATGCTGAAACTTCTTAATTTATATTAAGAACTCAATTACGATTACAGAACCTATCAATGAGATCTCTGTTTCAAGACAATAATCATAAAGAAAATAAGTAAGTTATCATTGCACAATAATTACATGTCCATTGCGACACAAGCTATATTACAGTTGATAAAAAAACATAAATAAACCGCAATGGATACTATTAAAACCTGATTGCCAATGCCTAGTAGACACGCAATTAGCTCAGATTACCGTAGACGGGTAAGGAATAATTAAAGTTTTATAGAGGCATGAAATAGGATAGGACCACCAGACTGTTCGCATTAATGTGGCAATTGGCTAAGTGGCGCCCCCAATTAGTTAAAAATCAAAATTCGCTTTGAATCGAAAAACCGGTCCAACAGACTCATACAAACATACCTACATATAATAACGCCTTTATCTCCAATGGGGCAGGTAAAACGTAAACGACCTCAACAAAGGTCGTTCCGCCACGTCTGACAAAGTTTTGAGGGTTATTTAAGATAGGTTTGTAGGTATATTGCTGTAGTGACAGGTTGTCAGCCCATCGCCTAAATTGCAATATACTAAAAAGAACCTTGCATCCCTTAGCTGGTTTTTATAGCATGCCCGGGAGGAAATGCAGCTGCCACATTTTATGTTTTTCTGTCGCTCCCAGTCCAGCATGGAAGAAAATTGCCAATAATTTTATCATGAATAAAATAAATAACGGCTACCAACGGCGATTTTTCTTCCTGTTACTACTAACTAAGAATCGCTAATTGATTAGGTTCAAAATTATCTTTGTAACTAATACTTGAGTCTGTTGGACCGAATTTTCGATTCATTGTGTTTTTAGTGACTTGTGATTTTTTTACTGATGAGGGCGCCACTTAGCTTCTATAGTAACCTTAAGTCAAGAAAGCAGACTCCGCCCCTTATGATACGCTTGTCGGTCCTGAAGTATTAATCCATACTTGATAATAATATTGAGAAGACTTGTAAGTACTTTTTGCATGATTTTAATTAATATATTCAAAATTTCTCTATTATCCGAAAGTATGTAGTAGTATTATATACATACATACATACATATAATCACGCCTTTTTCCCTAATGGGGTAGGCAGAGCGTAAATGACCTAAACAAAGGTCGTTCCGCCACGTCTGACAAAGTTTTGAGGGTTATTTAAGATAGATTTGTAGGTATACTGCTATAGTGACAGGTTGTCAGCCTATCACCTAAATTACAATATACAGAATCCCTTGGATGCCGGTTTTTACAGCATGCCCAGGAGGAAATACAGCTGGCATATTCTATGTTTTTCTCTCGCTCCCAGTCCAGCATGGAAGAAGTATTATATATTCTGTGCTAAAAGTAATATGGTAAGAAGCCACGGGAAAATGCTTAGATGGTTATGTCGGGAATCGTAAATATTTAGTCACTACTCTTCTACTTCTTAGCGAGAAGATTCTAGAGTCAAACGACCCAATGAACCCTGATGCCTAATGGCTGTGCTACTAGGTGGTTTAAAAGAAAACTCTGACACCAGGGTTCATCGGGTCGTTTGACTCTAGAATCTACTCGCTAAGAAGTAGAAGAGTAGTGACTAAATATATACGATTCCCGACATAACCATCTAAGCATTTTCCCGTGGCTTTTGACCATGTTACTTTTAGCACAGAATATATAATACTTCTTCCATGCTGGACTGGGAGCGAGAGAAAAACGTATTTGTGTAATGATCACTATCAAAGACAGCGACCGGAATCGCTTAACTTGCTTCCGGCATGGAATCATTTTTACAACAATCAGGTGATTCAGCCTGCAATGTCCTAACCAAACTGGAGAAAACCTCGCCAAGTGATAAATTGACAAATATCTTCTTTGTCCCCCCCCTGGGAATCGAACCCAGGATCTCCGGATCGTAAGCACATGGCTCTGATCATTAGACCACGGAGGTAGTACTATTGATAGCACAGGACGAAAAGCTTACCTATTCTATGCTATGGTAAAAATGCTTAAAATGTACAAAAAAATAATTTGATTTGCACAATAACTTCAAAAAACAGGAACTTTGCCGGTACACCACCGTACCTAACTTTCGAAATGGACACCTTGATTGATTACTCCAAAGTGTATTGTTACCGCTGTACCAGGCATTAATGAATTCAACGTCACAGTAAATACTTAAGGTATTGCCTATGAATCACGCTACAGATTTACACACAAACGGCTCTTAGCAGAGGCTCGAGGCTTTGTTGAGATTATGCAGCAGTCGGCTCAACAGAATGCTTCATAAACCAAGCGGACCACTCGACCTGCGGGCTTGACTGAAGTGCTTCGTCATCCAAATGGCCCTCCAGTTTACCATTGACGTACACCGCTGCTTTGCCTAAAGGACTACTACAGTCATCACAACAATACCCAGCAATGTAGAGGCGACTAATGGGAAAACGAAGTTATTTCGAGTGTGCAAATACTCTGCGCGAGCGCACAGTAATTGAATCTGTCGATATCAATCATGGGCAACGCGGTGTTTGCTTCAGTCCTTTGGGGAAACTAGATTGGCTCCCAGGTGGTCCAGGTCGAGACACAGCAGTAAAATCTTAAAATATACATAAAATAATTTAAACTGCTTCAAGAAATTAAGACCCCTATGCTAATCCGACAAGAGATTATTAGACACTGGGCTCGATTCTAGATACCACCGGCTAAAACTAAAATTTTAATCAATCTGTCACTTTCAAAATAATAAAATTAATAAAGGACAGGCGATTTATACTCTATGGTTTTACACATTTGTCCGCTAGATTTTGACGCGCTTTTGCACGTTTCCCCAGTATTTCTGTGAATTTATCCGCCATAGCATATGACCGCGGATAAAAAATACAGATAACGCATAAAACCACCGACTATAAATCAAAAACCGGAAAGAATACATCTCCTGTACTTTTCCAATGTTTTTGGTCTGAAAGTAAGAAAAAGTTTTTTTTTAGCTTTAGGCGGCAAATCTAGAATTGCGCCCACTACCTATTTATTATTTTGTTTGTACGTAAAGATTATCGTCGATTGGCTTTACAACTACAAAATTACTTCAGTGGCGTTAGTAAAATTCATTATCACTACGTAGTATAAAACAAAGTCGCTTTCTCTGTCCCTATATCCCTATGTATGCATAAATCTTTAAAACTACGCAACGGATTTTGATGCGGTTTTTTTTATGGATAGAGTGATTCAATAGGAAGGTTTATATGTATAATAAATGCATAATATAGTAGAGAAACACTGATAATTTCCGTGCGAAGCCGGGGCAGGTCGCTAGTAATGTCTAATTTAATAATGATTTTCAATTATAAATGGTTATTTATGGCCAGGGAATATTTATATCGCACACTAGAGAATTCACCGCCATAACGGAGAAATCAAATTGAAAAATATCGTCTAGGGTAAAGTAGCGGTTAGGGGCAGTTAACATAGTCACAATCTGTTATTATAGGGAGGGATCGTCAATTTGTAGAAATTGTTTTCGCCTCCGGGAACATTAAACTGTCATCTCTTATCTACAGAACGGTTTGATGAATATGCAACTATGTAGAGAAACGTAATTGGTATGCAAAGAAATTGTAGGGGTTCACGGGAAACTATTTGTCTTCACATCTCATTCTAGAAGCAGGATATTTTTATAGAAATTATACGCTAATATAATGTCAAGTTTTTCAACGTTTTACGAATAAAATTAATTCATATCTTCAGTACTTTCATATGGACTCATCTTGTGGGGAATCGTTACAGATGTTAATAGAGTTTTATTTGAATCCAATGGCAATTGGAGATGACACGCATAATTTCATGAAACTACGGTACTTATTCTAGAAGCTAAACATCTATTTACCCCAAGATTTACCATAATACCATTAATTAAGCAATAGGTAATTTTGTTGTGGTTTGTACTGCAGATCACTATCTAAACTACTTGGAACAGTTCTAAAGATAGATTTTCCTAAGCAAGCACCCAGTGCTTTATTAGCTCTAGACATGCTAAGATCTTACGAAAGCACAGAGGTCGATCACCTCCCAGGAACGTTGCTGAGACAAACTTAAGCTATTCCAGACAGGTTCCAGACTTATTCTCAAGCCGGTCGGCCGCTGCACTAAAAATAGAACCATTCGCACCGCAATAATAGTGACACAAATAGTACTCGCATGTCTATGAACGAATGCAAATGTACCTATGATACTCAGTGGTACTCATCAGTCTATAAGTCGTTTAGGTACGTCTACTCGTACTAATCCAACAACCACATAGAGATAATCCTGTTACGTACTAAACTTTAATTCTTAACACCGCTCGGTGTTCGCACAATAATCAGGTCTCGTAAGTTATGTTGCGTCTGCATTGATAGGCAAAACTTTGTATCACTTCCGATTCTGAGTTATCATCACTCATCATCCAGTGGGCGATAAAATAGCGATAATTTATTGTGGTCGATGTTGTACGTCAGAGGCCAGGTTAGAAGATTCAAAAACAAACTCTGATAGAGTTCTTCTGGCCATTCGACAGACGAAGACCCGTTGACATAAACATATAAAAATCGAAACAAGAACTCCGCAGGTTGCTAAAACATTCGAACGGTATCGTAATCATGTTTATTTCCCGATAGTGTATTATACAAGTACCTATGTACCTACTCGTTGACATTGTTCTCTCGCTCGGCTTCCACCAGCTAATAGAAGTAAAACTCAGGTGAGTATGTGCACCCAGCAACAGTAACAGCAGGTAACAAAACATGCCCGAGGCAATACTCTGTTGCGAAGTTGCTGCCATATATACGTAGACTAGCGAGCTGCCCCGTCTTCGCACGGAAATTATCAGTATTTCTCTACTATATTATGCATGTATTATACATATAAACCTTCCTCTTGAATCACTCTATCCATTAAAAGAAACCGCATCAAAATCCGTGGCGTAATTTTAAAGATTTATGCACACGGATATAGGGACAGAGAAAGCGACTTTGTTTTATACTATGTAGTGATACGGACTTGCCTACATCATTTCATGAATGGAATGCAAGTTAGAATAGAAGTTACTTTGACGACGGAGTTTAAAAACCAATTTTTTTTTGGGAACGTATGTATTCTTCTACGCTGGCCTGGGAGCGAGAGAAAATCATAGAATGTGCCAGCTGCATTTCCTCCCGGGCCTGTTGTAAAAACTCTAGAGGGTTTCTGTATATTGCAATTTAGGCGATGGGCTGACAACCTGTCACTCCAGCAATATACCTACAAATCTATCTTAAATAACCCCTCAATACTTTGTCAGACGTGACGAATTGACTTATGTTTAGGTCGTTTACGCTCTGCCCACCCCATTTGGGATAAAGGCGTGACTATATGTATATATGTAAGTATTTTTTTGAAAATATACTTTTTTTTTCTCTTAATAATCATAATAAATCATAGCAATTTGAAACCTTCGAATGCTTATTGCTTTCTATTCGATTGTATTTACAGAGACATCTTAGCACCTACGGATGTCTCAAATATTAGTCGTTAAGCCATATCAGAGGCCAGTGCTAAGCATTGGCGGCTTGAAAACTCTGACCTAATCTAGGATTGGGTCTGGTTTCCCTTCTGGGTTGCGGAGGTCAGATGGCAGTCGCTCTGTGTAAAAACCCGTACCCTCGTTAAATCCCCTAGATTAGGTAGCCGACCCCGTGATATACGGGATAAGGCTAGGGAGATGGTATGGTGGTGGATGTCTCAAATATAATCCAGGACATTGGATTAATTGAATATATGTTAACGCTATCTAAATCTTACAATTCTCTATAATGGTTGTCAGCTCTGTCCGTGCATATTACTGGGAAATAAACAGTCAACTCTTAACTGTTAATTGAAATTCCTTATTTTATCACCTTTCACGCCCGCAAAGATCAGATAGACGATAGCTAACGAGAAACATTGCGTCGTTGCTAACTGCAATGTAAGTATTATATATTATTTTTCTTTTATCTGTTAATTCTTCCATGCTGGACTGGGAGCGAGACAAAATGCCAGCATAGAAAGTGCCAGCTGTGCATGTGCCTCCCGGGCATGCTGTAAAAACCAGCTAAAGGATCCGAGGGTTTCTGTATATTGCAATTTAGGCGATGGGGTGACAACCTGCCCCTACAGCAATATACCTACATATTTATCTAACGAATCCTCTAAACTTTGTCAGACGCGGCGGAACGACCGTTGTTTATATTGTTTACGCTCTGCCTACCCCATCAGAGATAAAGGCGTGATTATATGTATGTATGTATGTATCTGAAATTGCAAGCTAAATGTAGAAAAAAAGAGGAGAGAAACGCCCTATGGACTGGACTGTTAAATACGATATGAATAGCAATGATACTACAGCATATTTTTTCAACTCTAGCCAAGGTCAGGTCAGGTCAGATCAGGGATAATATTGACAAAATGGACGGTGGAGCGAGCTCACTCAGAAGACGCCCGTTATGGCAACATTTTACTCTAAGACCACTAGTACCTACGACCGGTGGTAAAACTCGAAGAACTTTGTATGAAATAAATGTAGCATTTAAACCCTGGGAAAAGGGGGGTGAAGAGTTATCTAAGATGGAATATAATGGAATAATCAGAACTATCTAGACGCGCGGTGCCTATGCGCCCGATGGTGTAGTGGATAGGGCCGCTGCCTGGTGAGAGGTCGTGGTTCGAACCCTTGGACGAAACAACTTCTGGACGTGCAATTATGACATTTTACTCCTTGGCTTCGTTCACACGGCATTGTCCTGCACGTTTTTTTGCAGTATACGTCTTAACGTATAAATAGTGACTATACAACGTACATAGATCCATTCACACGTCGATTGTACTGCACGCAAACGTATACCGCTTATACGTTTAAACGTATACTCAACGGACTTGTCAAGCAAATCGAATGAACTTTGACGTATTCGGTCCGCAGTGGCATATGGTATAGCTTTGTCTCCTTCACACGACACGATGTCATACGTTTTTTATCGAATAGCAACCGAAGAAGCGTTTAGTACCTGAGCGTCTTTTGTACGGGTGGCACGTATTGTTTGATTTGGGGTGTTTATTATTCAAAATGGTTGAGGAATCTTCTATAGATAACGAACTATTGATTTCTTTAGTGGAGCAAAATCCCGTTTTATGGGATAAAACTTTGGAACTTTATAAAAATCGCGTCGCAACTCAAGCGGCTTGGAAGGGAATCATGTTAATAATGGATCCTAATTTTGAGACATTGGAAGAAAAAACAAGACAAGCCTTAGGTATGTACATTTTATTATTAATAATAAAAATTGCGTTACAACATATTTTAATTTACTCTGCTTAGTTCTAAATATATTCGTTTTGCCATGGGACTGATCCTTCGTTTGATAAAAAATAGTCACTAAAAGTGGACCTTACGCTGTTTGCTTGAACATTTCGAACTGACGTACTTTGAATATTTTCAAATAATGGAGGATTTGCCACATCTTCAAAATTGTGTCCATCATGTTCACGAACGTAATTGTGTAATACAATGCATGCTTTTATGATTTCTGTCAATAAATTTGGTGAAACATCAATAGCCTTATGTAGAATTCTCCATTTTCCCGCTAAGATACCGAAAGCACACTCCACGTACCTCCTTGCTCTGCTCAGGCGGTAATTAAAGATTTTTTTACGTAAATTTAAATGTGTTCCTCCAAAAGGGCGAAGTAAATTATTATGTAGAGCAAAACCCTCATCACCAATAAATACGTAAGGTGTACTTTCTCCACCTTCTAATAATGGCATTGGTTTGGGTATATTCAGCGAACCATCATTAACTTTTTTCCATAAGATGGAATTTTTCAAAATGGATGAGTCACAATCTTTTCCGTATGATCCTATGTCTACGTATATAAATCTGTATTCCGAATCAACCACCGCAAGTAGCACAATTGAAAAAAAATCTTTATAATTGAAGTACATGGATCCACTATGAGGAGGCTTTAAGATTTTTATATGTTTCCCGTCAATTGCACCTAAACAATGAGGGAAATTAGTCTTTCTTTCAAAACCTTTCACTATTTTCATCCATTCACTTTCTGTAGAAGGCGTTTGAAGATATTCTCCCTGAAGGACATGCCACAGAGTCCAGCAAACATCCCAGATGATACCACTTATAGTCGATACTCCAACTTTGTATGAATAGTGTAAATCTTTCATGGAACACCCCGATGCTAAATACCTGAAAAAAGAAATGTATAATATGTACTGTATTACTTATCATATTTGTCTTTTACAGCTAAAATGATTATTCAACGGTGGACTCATATAAGAGATAATTATAATCGATCATATAAAAAGATAAAAGGTCAGAAAAGCTCAGGAAGTGGTGCCAAAACAGCAAAGCCCTATGTTTATAGTAAACAGTTATCTTTTCTGCAGAAAGTAATACAACCAAAAGAGACAATAAACAACGTAACTACCGAAAATAACAACACGGAATCCGACAATAACACAGAATCCGAAAACCAGAAAAATAATTCTGAGGGAAGAAATGAAACATTGGAAAACTCTATAGACACAATGGCGGCAAAGAGCCCAATACCTAATCGTGTACCTAAAAGATCTGTAAAAAATATGATTAGTCCTGTAGATGCGAAGATGATGAAATTTATGGATTCTTATTCAAATAACGAATCTAAACCAATGAATCGGCACCTTTCATTTTTTAATGGGATATTACCATCATTAGATAAGTATGACGATGATGAAGTCCTCGAATTCCAAATGGGTGTGCTACAATTAATGAAAAAAATTAAAAACAGTCGCCAAACTCGTGAATCGTCGTCTTTCAATCTCTCATCAGTTCACAGAGGATATTTTACACAACAATTCCAAAACAGTAATATACAAGAAGCTACTAATTCTACCAGTACAAACATGACTGCAACGACTTCTCTTCAAAGTCCAGCCTCTGTACAATTAACTACAGCAGCTTCTCTTCAAAATCCGTCCTCTGTCGAATCCTACTATTCTAACTACTCGGATATTGATTACAATGACTTTTAATACGAAACACGAATACACTATAGTAAAATTGGTCCAATTTTAATATTTTTAAAATTATAATATTGATTTCATTAACATTAATAAAACTTAAATAATCACAACCTGTGTATTTTTATTTGTGTACTCACCTTAAACAGATGGCTAATTTCATTTTAGTACTAATGCATTTCCGCATATTCGTATTTGATTTTGGTAGGCTTGAATTTTCCAGTCGAGTCAATAACTTTTCAAAACTTTCAATAGACATTCGAAAGTAATTAAAAAACATTTTTTCATCGTTTCTAAGATTTTCGAATAATTTTTCAAATGTGATCGTTCGCACAGATTCTTGATTAATAGGATGTACCCAAAATCTTCTGTTTTGTCGCCGGCGAGACCGTTGGCGCCTTCGATACCAATATAAAAGTACAACCAAGCGTGGATCCATCAGTACGTCTACTCACTGTGACAACTGTGTGGAAACTGCGGCTATTCGTTAAAAAAACAATTACAAAAAAACGTGCAGGACAATGCCGTGTACCATATGAACACCCGGTTGACTATACGTTAAGAAAACGATTACAAAAAAACGTGCAGGACAATGCCGTGTGAACGAAGCCTAATTACCCCTCTAGACCGATAGTGTGAAATTTGGACACAGTAAACAAACTACCAACGTCAGTGTGACTTCAAATTTCGAAGAGGAAAAATACCTTTGAAAATGGTGAAATATGCTGTTTTGTTTAGCAAAACTTATAGTAATCGAATCAGCAATATTTTTTTTCATATGCAATTGTATTTTAGATCAATATTTCTTGTTATTTTCTTCTAAAATGAATAAAATGCGCGGTGACAGGAGTGAATAATACGACCCAATAAAACATCCAGGGTTCTGAATGCATGTAAACCAGTATGTTGTCATTCTCTAATGAGTCGGATTATAATTGTATTTTTTCCATTCGTTCATTCATTTTTGTTAATCTAGAGACGTGACACAATCGATGAACGATATCGATAGGAATTATTTACTGTATCGTCGCCGGCATGTCGTAGGTCTAAGAAAAACATAAACATTTGAACGGACAACGCTAATATTTTGTGATCTGTTGACTGGTATAAGCTTCATCTGTGGTTGCGTGACTTTTTATTTTCATTTACAACTAATTATGCCTACTTTTTAGTACGCGTGGTAGTCATGAACAATGTTGGTTATGCTGTTCTTTGTTTAAAAAGCTCCTGCCTCTGTGGTCTAGCAGTCTGAGCCATGGGCTCTCGACCCAGAGGTCCCGGGTTCGATTTCCGGCGGGGGACAATGACTTTGCATTGTTGTTAGTTTGGTTATGATATTGCATTGCTGATCACCTGATTGTCCGAAAAGTAAGATGATCCATGCTGTCGGATGGGCATATAGATAGTTGGTCCTGTGCCTGATTTATCTCTGGTCGTGTCAGTCAATATGTCCCATCAGAATAAGAGATTGAAGGAACAGAGAGTGCACCTGTGTGTAGTGCAAACACTTAGGCACTAAAAAACGGATCCTGTGCAGTTGGCCGATCCTTGGGAGATTGGCCGCCATCACCGAAAATCGGTGGGAGGACTAATTATTATAGTATGTAAATGAATAGGTACATTTTTTAAATCGAAGCCACGTAGCTTAATAGATATGTGTATTTAGTTCCAAGTCAAAACCGAAAATACAATTTATTCATTTCCCCAAGTCGTAACTTAAGCTACGTGTAGCGTGATGAAATCTATGTTTGAGTCTACAAAATATTTAATGAAAAAAAAAAAAATGCATCAAAATCGGTTGAAATACAACCAAAATTCAATTAACTGCCAACCCCCTAAATAAGGCAGTATGATATATGTATCCTTTGTTGAGTCAAATGTCACTTAGTTGAATAAAAAGACTCCCATCGAAATCGATTCAGTAGTTTTGGCGTCATGTTGATACAGACAGATAGACAGATAAATATTTAAAATTTATTATATATGCGTTGGTGGTATCGCTATAATGCCTATTGCAATAATGTTTCCATGAAAATATTCAAAGTACAGACAAGACCCTTCTAGAGATTTCTTAGTGTATAGATCGATAATGGTATAAATTCAATGAATAGTGATCGATTTGAAAATTTTACTTTACTTTTATTTCAAAAATAATTTAATAAAAACACGTGTTCATATTTCTATGATTCAGGAAACATCATTCACTCAACATTCATTCTTTATCGATTATCGACTAGGGTACAACACTATCTATGACACGATCAAAAAAGACATACAACCCGAATATTTAAAAAGTGTCAAAAATAAACAAATATGTTAGGAAGCGCGTAGTTTTTAAATCTGTTCGGGTATTATCTGTCATACCTCCCTCCCCCCTAGTTTTGGTTGAACGAGTTCTCATACATTTTTGTTTGGTGACGCGTCCAGAGGATTATTCGTCCAAGTTCGAACCCCACTACGTACCAACGTGTTTTTCGATTTTCGAATTTCATACGTACGTTTATTCGGCGCTTTTTCCGTGCATCGGAAGGCACGTTAAGCCGTTGGTCCCGGTTAATATCGTTTAATACCGTAGATATTAGTCGTTAAGCCATGTCGGAGGCCAGTGCTAAGCATTGGCGGCTTGAAAACTCTGACCTAATCTAGGATTGGGTCTGGTTTCCCTTCTGGGTTGCGGAGGTCAGATGGCAGTCGCTCTGTGTAAAAACCAGTAGCCTCGTTCAATCCCCTAGATTAGGTAGCCAACCCCGTGAGATACGGGATAAGGCTAAGGAGATGATGAATTAGACATTGCGTGAAAACTCTACCATCATATTAGGGCAGGTGTACCAGTTCTGGCCAGTGTACCTGTTTTGGCCACTTTGTTTCCAAATGATTGCATAAATATTTCGATAAGCGCAAGACTGCATAATTTCAATTTGTACAAACGTACAATTTTTATAAATACTTGAATAGTTAAACTTTTTACAAATTAACTAAAATATCAAGTGGCTAAAAATGGTCTTATGATGGCCAGAACCGGGACTCCTGCCCTATGGGTTGCTCAGTCAATAACACTGAACAACTTTCACCAGGAACGTTTTACAGGAAGTGAAAAAAAATGGCTTTTCCATACAAATTGTCCGATTGAGGTGAACATTTTGTATGGATAATCCGTTTCTTTTTGCACTAGGAAAAAATATCCTGGTGGGAAGTTATTCAGCATCATTGACTGAGCCGCCCCTATCAGTTTGCGGGACGCTGTCCCTTACACCAGTTATACACAATTACACATGTCTGCGTCAATTTATCGAGCTGGAGTGTACAATCGGCTGAGGCGTAGTTCGCCCACGCTCACCGGAGATGCAACGAGGATGTTCTATTTATTTATTATGATTCAAACATACATACATATAATCACGCCTTTATCCCTAATGGGGTGGGCAGACCGTAAACGACCTAAACAGGTTGTACCGCCACGTCTGACATAGCTTGACATATTTTGCTGTAGTGACAGGTTATCAGTCCATCGCCTGAATTGCAATGTACAGAAAGCCTCGGACCTCTTAGCTGGTTTTTACAGCATGCCCGGGAAGAAATTCATAATTTGTTTCTTTCTTGTTCCCAGTCCAGCATGGAAGAACTTTGTGATTCATATTTTCAGTTTCAGGTGTTTTCAGTTTCGATTTCAGGTGCCACTATCTTTTTACCAATAAAACTAAATATTGTACCATTATAAGTTATCTTACAATATTAAATATTAATTGTCTTCTTAATATTTCGTAGTTAACAAATTATCTGAAAGTCTTTTAAGGGTGAGTACATGGATGGAAGAAGAAAACGTACTGCGCCGACCTCAAGTTACTGGGATAAGGGAGAGCGAATGATGATGACTTACATTATAATTATTACTATCCCAAAACACAAAAAGCTCGAAAATCAGAGAACTGTTTAAAATACAAGCCGCTTAAAGAAAATAATTCAAAGAGTCCTTAATCCAGTCCCACCCCACCTATGCAATAAAATCAGGTGCAAAGCCCTTTGATTGTTATTTATGATGTCTGAGGATAAAGCGATCTCGTTCTTGTGCAATATAATGCAGCTACTTGCTAAGTATAATCTTTCTTAAATGCAGGGTTGTCTGGAAGAAATCGTTTGAAGCGATAAGGCCGCCTTTGCGCACACTGTTATTTTTAAGCTATTCCAAACTGTACGATTTATGCGCAATAAAGAGTTTATCTTTAATTGGATATGTCAAACGCAACACGATAAAAAGTAAAAAAAAACATGGATTACAGAACTAATACATACGGAGTGTAAGGGACAGATAGGGGTTGCTCAGACAACGGAACTTAACAACTATCAACAGAAAAAAAAAATGGTTTTCTATACAAATTGCCTGAACGAGGTGGTCATTTTGTATGGGAAATTCATGTTTTTTTCATCTCCTGAAATAAATTCTTGGTGATAGTTGTTCAGTTTCGTTGAGTGAGCAACCCCTATCAGTTAGCGGGACGCTGTCCCTTACATCCGGTATTTACCATAGCTTATTGCTACGCCGTAGAAATCTTCTATTATATTAACTTTATTTATTTTTACTAGATCTTTCACAGCAATATCTACAAAGATTTAAATTTCGAGGTCTGGAAAGATTCAACAACATAACAGCATTCTACGTTACATCATTAATTATAATTACAACTTCATATGAGAGTTCAACACTATAAGTAGAATAACTCAAATACAATGATGAATATTGAAAAAAGTAAAGTAGGTATGTTTTACAATGAATGATGAAATACTTAGTAAATAATAAATAATTTATCTAATGCCGGTAGGAAACAATCTGATTGATAACTGATTCTAGGTTAGTGACATCAATGAGTAATTATATTGAATGAAATAGTAAAAACATATGTTATTTATAAACACGCGGCAGCGGTCTTTGACCTTTAAGGCTGCAGGTCAAGGTCATTGCTGAACATTTAAATATTTCATAGCAAGTGGCGCCCAAACTGCTTATCTGATAACGTTTTTCTTATCTAATTTATCTAACAGTTTAGTGAGATTAGAAACGTTATCAACAATACGCTTAAAAGGTTACAATTACCGAACAACAACGTTAGATAAGAGATAAAGACTTCGAATTCGCTTTAAAAAATAAAAAGTAGAACATACCTTTAACAGCACTGGCCGAAATTCCTCTCGTTTGCAAATCCTCAGTTAGCACATCACATCACTCGCGTAAAGTCGATCGCGATATCGCGGACTATAGAGAGTGAGAGTTTGTTTTGCTTGGGTCGCTGGCGGCTGCAGGCCGGCCACTGAAACGACGACGGCACGGAAAGGACGCCAGAAGGTCGTCCGTCAGCCGTCAGCTGCGGACCGCGCGCATGCGTGCTACACAGCTGCCGACGCGAATAGGTGCCAATCTTCGTTTTTCGCGACCTCTGCACCTCTGCTGAACTTTAGCAATTTTCGTATGAACTTTCGTCAGAGCATTTATAGTTTTTTTTTCTTTTTTAAACAAAATTTGTTTTGGTTATTGTTTCCTGTAACAGTTTTCCTGTTTTCTATCCTCGCTTTGTTCTATAGTAAATTAATTTAAATAAATGAAGCAAATAATCGGGTATAGACTACTGTTGTACTAAAAATTATGTATAAGAAAATAAATACGTAATTAACTTAGGTGAGTATGTATAAGAAAACATATACGTAATCAACTTTCTGAAATATTTTAATGAAAGACTTTTATTACTTAAAACTATGAGATCAATAATACTGGAATAAATCTTTGATGGAATTATTGTGAAAGTAGTTTTAAATACTGCTACCGCCATCTCTTATCAATATTAGTTAAAGTAGTAAGCAAAGCTGTAAAATTAATAATTGCTCTTGGTATTTTCGTTTGATCGTTTAGGTTACAAATTAATAAGATTAAATTAAAAAAATATCACAGAAAATAATAAAGTTACAGTACAAGTGCACTTATCCTATGAGGCAACTTCATCTAAGAATAATTGAGCAAAATTATAATATGATCAAGAATCATACTGACTAGAATTATAACTAGCAAAATATCACAGTCTATGCTTATCAGAAGGTTAAATGGAGAAGTAAATCATACAATCTCTTCCTTACTTCTTTAGTGGCTGACGCGCGAGGGGTACCACTCTCTGTGGCAGGGTTCGCGCATAGTTCTAACAATTCTACCAGAACATGTGGCGTACGTGGCCCCATCAACAACCCTGGCACCATCATACGACCAGACATCACCCAGCCCAGGAATATCTTCTCACAAACCATCTGCAAGTTGTTATTAGCAACCCCATGCTCACACCTTTTACTGATCAGGTTACAGAAAGATCGACAGTTTAAATAGTCACAGTCGCTATGTTTCTTACACCTAGACCCATCCCCAGTTATTCTATTTGCTATACTTATTGGATGGACAGAATCCAAATCTAGGTAAATTATGGTTGTAAAATCTTTGGTCACTCCAAAATGGCTCATTTTTACATTACAAATAAGCAACGGTTCAGGCAGGCCTGTCTCTAAGCGCATTAAAAAATCTAATATCATTATGGACAATTTGACTCTCTTTAGCCACTCTTCTTCACTGTCATACAAGGTCATCAAATGCCAGAAACCTGATATAGTTGTTAGTTTCTGCACAGCATACATAGAGCCACAAGTACCTACTAAATCAGGGAATATCTCAAACTTTTCATAAAGTATCAGGGCGAGATATTCATTGTCTTGTATAAGAGCCCAGACATTTTCCATCTCTGTGTATCTGTTTAACATTTTACCTGCATTGTATGGTATGTATGACAATCTATTTGCGTCCATATCATTGACAGCCAGATTAAATTTCTGTTTGACCACACCTTGCACCATATCTGAGAATTCATCTTGGGATGGATATATTTTTCTTTTAGCTCCGTCTAACCAATATAACTGTTCTGTTTCAGGGGTCTTCTTAGCTGTCTTGAAGACCACAGAGGTATTCCCAATCATGCCAGTGAAGACTGCTGCCTTTTCTTGATAGAAGTTGTGACAGGAGAATGTGCTTACTCCAACTGGCTGACACACCTCTTTACATAAGTTACCAACTGACTGTCCTTTTTTGTAACTGGAACACTGGAAAATAATAGAAATTGGTTAATAATCAGTGAAAAATAAAACAAACTCAGAAGAAAAATATTTAAAAAAATAATAATAACTCAATAAAAAAAAGATAAATGATATAAGATTCTTTATTTGCGTAAAATATGGAATACAAGAAATTAATTAATTACTTAATTAATAAACATTAATTTATTTATTTATTAATGTTTGTTTTTCAATTTTATTGTAATGCACAAACCTAGGTTTTTAAATGTGTGGAACTTATGAACTTACCAAATTCTGTACATGAATCAAAGGTTGCACATTGGTGCAAATAAACTTCCATCTTATCAGGAATATGAGGGCAAAGGCACTGCATATGAATATAATGAACCTTTTCTTCCCATACTTTGCCAGGTGTGATGACACACATGAATAGATTTGCAAACGGGATCTCCTCATCATTAGGTTCCTGAAAACAAGTCAAATTTATATAAAATAAAAGTGACCAACAAATCTTACCAATATAATTATGAAAAAGAAAACTATAATATAAATTACTATAATATAAACTTTGTACATGTTACAAATAAAGAAATTTATTATTATTTTTATTATAATGCCATCCCTCTGGCATTCGACCTTTACCTGACTATAGTAGGTTCTCCAAAATATATTAAAGATGCATCTTAAAGCAACATATTTAAATATATTTTCATACAACCAGCTAATAGAAGACCTCCTGTAAAACAAAGATAATGTAATTAAAAAGGTATTTAGATTATGTGAAGCAGAGTGTGTTTTGAGGGAGACTCTGTTTAATAAAAAACAGAAATAAGATTTTATAACCTCAAACTTACCGTCCAAAACACCATTAAGAATTACATCAAATTGTATTCAGAATGTATGTATACTGATTTAATTTAGACATAACACTTTAAACATATCTTTTATTTAATCAATGAGTCATTTTTAAACAATTCATACACAAAACAACATCAGCCGACCTTTTGACATTTCATCGACTCGATTCTGACAGTGACAGTGACAGCTTGCTGCCAATTCTAGTAACAGGAAATGACCGAATGGTCCATGTTGGCCAGGCCACTAAGGTGAACGCACAGACGGCATTTTATACAAAAAAAAATTAAGGTGAACGCACACTTGGCTGCACTGCACCAGTAATAGAATTCCGTGACTGCACCACACTCGCCGGACGCGCCTACCTCATCTGAATTTCTTATACAAGGTGTATGTAATGCTTCCAATATGATAGAAAACGTATATAGATTTATACCCATATTACTTACATTATAATTATGGTAGACTTGAAGATCAGCAGAACAAAAACGGAGTCGATAGACTAGATGCCCACTCGACAGAAGAAGAAGAATTACCGGTCTGCTCTGGCTTCAAGCACCTCGGGTCACAAATTCAAGGAGATAGTGAGATAAACAGAGCCGTTACGCACAGAATTAGCACAGGATGGATGAAATGGCGACAGGTTACAGGAACAACATGCGACCCTCGAATGCCTGTCAGGCTGAAAGGGAAATCTATAAGAGCGTCATAAGACCTGTCGTCATGTATGGATCAGAGTGTTGGGCTACGAAAGCGATGGATGAAGAAAACTTCATGTTGCGGTAATGCGAATGCTGAGATGGATGTGTGGAGTAACAAGAACGGATAAGATAAGGAATGAGTACATAAGAGGAAATCTGAAAGCTGCGCCAATTACCGACAAAGCAAGAGGAAATCGCCTTGCGTGGTATGGCCATGTTATGCGGAGGGATGAAAGTCATATAGGCAAAAGGGTAATGAATTTAAATGTGGATAGATATGTAGGAAGAGGACGACCAAAGAAAAGATGGATGGACTGCGTGAAAGATGATATGTCTAAAACAGGTGTGAGTGTTGAACTTACGGCTGACAGGGATGAATGGAAGAAGAAAACGTACTGCGCCGACCCCAAGTAAATGGGATAAGGGCAAGCGAATTATGATGACTTACATTATAATTATTATTATCCCAAAGCACAAAAATTTCGAAATAAAAACCTTCTCCATACAATAAATACCATTTCATCTACAGTTTTGTATGCGAATAGTACATATACCTTCATATAATCACGCCTTTATTCCTAATGGGGTAGGCAGAGCGTAAACGACCTACACAAAGGTCGTTCTGTCACGTCTGACAAAGTTTTGAGGGTTATTTAAGATAGAGGTATATTGCTGTGGTGACAGGTTGTCAGCCCATCGCCTAAATTACAATATACTGAAACCCTCGGATCACTTAGCTGGTTTTTACAGTATGCCCGGGAGGAAATATAGCTGGCACTTTCTATGTTTTTCGCTTGCTCTCACTCAGACCAGCATGGAAGAAATAGTACACCATGAAATAAAACAGTTCTTTAATATTTTTTGTGACAAGGAAACTGCCTATTTTCATTTTTAATATTAAGTTTAAAATCCAGAGTCAAAACTTACAAGTTACATTCCCTGAGACAAAAATGTTCATTAGCGCTAGAATACTGAAACTTCAAATTTAATTTAAATATAACTTATCCGTAAGTAGATCGCCGTGTCGAAAATGCCTGGAAGAGCTTCTGGTCCATGAAGGACTTCATGAAAGGAGATCTTCCTTTAACACTAAAACGCAAGCTCGTCGATATGTGTATCTTACCCGTCCTAACTTATGTTTCGCAGGGCTGGTCTTTCACTGCTTCCCAGAAGTCCAAACTGGCGGTTTGTCAACGAGCGATGGAGCGCAGCATACTTGGTGTCAAAAGAATAGACAGAGTCCGGAACACCACTATGCGCTCCAAAACGCGCATCACTGATGTGACCGAGAAGGCGGCAAAATTTAAATAGGACTGGGCAGGTCACGTATGCCGAATGCATCCAGAGATGGGTCAAATTAATGACCGATTGGGTTCCACTCGATAGCCGGCGAGGGAGAGGAAGACCGAGGAAACGAAGGCGCGATGACTTAGATTCTTTTGAAAAATATTTGCAAAACATAGCTGGAGATCCAGAAGAGTGGAAAAAGAAAGGAGAGGCCTTTGCCCTGCAGTGGGACATTTCGTGCCAATTAAAAAAAAACTTATCCAAAATAACTAAAGTAAAAAGAACTAAAAACCTCCCTCAGGTCGGCCTTTCCAAAGAATTAATAAAAATCATAACTCGCTTGTGTTCTGTAGTGGTTCTGATACCTTTGGAAAGAACCATTTTTTTTATTTTCTCCTTAATTCTAGCCACCTGTATTATGATAAAGAAAGATAGAAACAAATGAATGGCCAAGAAATGGCCAATCTTGCCATCGTATGACAATCGTTATATGAGTTGTTAATATAATGAACTCGGTGACCTACTCAGCGAGGTTATTCATTACTTCGCCTACGTAAAAAGGGGTAATGACACGACTAACGAAACCCTGCAATGAATATCAAATACCTCACTACCACGTAGCAATGGAGGATGATGGGTATTGACCTTTTCTTTCTCCCCACCCATTGACCTAACGAAATTCATTCAACCAAGCACGTTACATTAAAACTGATTAAAATAAATGAGAGGAATTAGGTATTAATAGGTATTCTATTATCTAACTACTCAGAGATGTTTTGCCAAATTATATTATTTATTACTACCTACCTACGTCGTAGTGGTACATTCCTATCCTAACTACTCGATAGGCCACTTGGTTACATAAAAGCCTAGTATGCAACTCGTAGCTACCTACATACTAGTAACGCACTACCTAGCACACATCTTATGTATTACATAGGTACATATTGTAGGTATACCTACCTACCTATTCTACATACGTTTTAAACTACGGTTTCTTACTCGTGTTCGTAGGAACGTAAGGTACATGTCGTAGAGTAGGTACATACACGTACATATTATAGTACCTCTACGATCGTACTTTGCATCACAGCCAGCAGGAGATATTTTGGCACTCGAATTATTTATTTAGTCGCTATCGATATGTACTGCCGTGTTTCGGAGAGCATCAGCTCCGGTCACTGTCTTTGATAGTGGTCATTTCACGAACTATGTTAGGGGCATTAAAATGAAATGAAAACTCTGACACCAGGGTTCATCGGGTCGATCGACTCTATACCCCCACGACAAGATACCTAATTTATAAAAAATGGGTAGTCATAGTAGAGCTATGAAACACACATGCCACAGCCACACATTTGAGAAAAACTGCCTACAACAACCTACCTACCTACTACTGCACTGCACCGAGTTTGTTTTGTGGTGAGGCAACATCATTTGATTCCCGTGGCAACGCTGCCTATTCAAACTCGGTTTCAATGTGCGCATGCTACCATAACATCACAGGTATCTGTTTCTTCACAATGTCCCTATACCATGCTGGACAAAAGAATCACCAACAAGGAACTTACTCTGACCTCTGGTTCGCGTCGCACCTTTTTGGGTTCCGTATTCATTATGGAACCCTTAATTATTTTACGTCATTCTGTCACGCAATGTGCTCTCACGCCACCACATCGCACCACCCCCGCTCCCAGCTACGCAGCAAGTTGTAATGTAGGGTGAGTGGCGATTAGTGGGGATGAATGCATTATTTCTGTAGTTGTTTTATATCCCATACCATAAGCATAGCCTCAAGGGTGCCTGGAAGAAATGATTACCTAAGCATTGTGGTCTTGGGACCGCCTTTCTGTACGCGTATTTCTTGTGATGTATTTTATATTTCGTGTATTCTTGTGAACAATACAATCAAGAATTAATTGATTTGTTTTGATTCTGGTTTGTCTGCTTTTTTTTCAAATTAATTGTTATTTAAATAAGAAATAAAATACAATAGTAACAAGCTCGTTTTGACGTTTTATTCATGTAAATTTTTGCAGATATAATTAATACAAATTATGGTCATGTAAATTGGGATCCATGATAAATAATACAACTATCAGCTGGTATCGATTGAGGACACTGTCACTGCCTCCACACATAGCTTAACTCCAACTATTGTTCAATTTAGATGACTCATTTTGAATATAAAAAGGCAGTCTCGGAGGTGGCATTACAAATACTGTCTTACTCCTAAAGTTTACATTATGAGATTTAATTGTGATAGTGATAAAACACAAACTTAAACTATGTGAACATACTACCTGATGGCTACAGTATTCATGCATGACTTTATTACATTAGGTTCCTCACTCCCTAGGTGGTTTAGTGCAGAGCTATGTCAACTAATAAATTCCTAAAAGATTAATGTGATAGACCTATATTGTCTACATGTCATACATCACAATTTTTCCTAAAGCTATCTGTACAGATTGGGTAATTTAGTAAGTCTAAGTTGATGCCAATTACTAAAATCAATCACAATGATGTATTGCACCTCAGCAGGGAGTATCTTATACAACCCTCCCAAAGTACCAGGGAAGTCATGGATGAGAAGCATCCCCAACTGTTGCACACAAATATATTTTCCAAATCAAGGTCTGCTAACAAATCAATCTAAATACAAATTATTCACAAAACAAATATAAATAAACTTCGATTAAAATGTAAAACACTGAAATACTTAGTGTTTTGACACTACAGATTTCATGAATCATTATCGTCATCTCTTTACAGAATAAGAGACAGAGAGCAGTGTTTATTTCTCAGACTCTTTTTGTTCAGTTTTGGCTGGCTTGAGCCAAGGGTGCTGAAGGCACTCATAAGCAGTGGCACGCCGGTTAGGATCAAAGTCCAACATTGGCTTTAGAAAGTCTGCAAACTCCTCAGCTTCTTTCTGACCCCACTCATATTTCTCAGTAAGCACAGACACTAATCCCCAGGGTTTTAGCCCAGTTATATTCCTCAGCTCTCCCTTTTTATTAAAGAACACTTTTGAATATTTTCCTGAAGCTGCAATGCGCTTAGGGATGTCTCCTAGCAATTCTATTATATGAGCAAGATGATCTTCATCTCTGCTATAACCATCTCCTGAATGGGGCTCAAACAAATAATCTCCTGTGGCTAACTCAAAGGCCATACAAGCTGTGCTCCAAATATCAGCAGAGGTACCATACCCAGCACTTAGCAGAACCTCTAATGAGCGGTATTGCCTTGTTTGTATATCTTCAGTAAAATGTCTGTGGACCCAACAAGCGTTTCCCAAATCAGCAATCTTCACTTCCAATTCACAAATATCAAATGCAGGATCAGGCTGCTTGTCTAAGGACTTGCTTTTGTTAGATTTAGTAGAATTGAATGAAGGAGGAGTGTCAGTCATTTCCCCTTCAGACATAGGGGTACCTGCATCATCTCCACAGCCATATTGTTTGGTTCGTACCTGCACAGCATCAGCATCAGTGTCAAAGGCCTCATCATCAGCTCTAGGTGAGTCAACACAACCATTGATTGTTGGAGCATCATTATCTGAGCGAGTTTCAATAACACTGGCCTCTTCTGGGGTTTGTGGTGATTCATCATTATCCTGCGACATTGGTGCTGATTCACTGACATCCACTTTTTTCTGTTCTTCCATTTCCTCAATCTGCTCCATCTGCTTCTTGAGTAACATGGACTGACGTTTTGCTTTTTTCTTTAACTTTTTCTTTTTATTTCTACTCATTTTAGAAGTAACAACCTGTTCCTGAAATTCTTTTGGGGCAGTACTAATCAAGGAGGTGGGCAATCTCAAGCCCAAGGAATGTAGTTCTGTGGCTTCTGCTGCCAACTTGCGAATATAGGTCTCATCCACACATACCAACACATTCTCAGGCTTTATATCAGTATGAATTATTTTACATTTGGTGTGTAGGTAATCCAGCCCCTCAAGAACTTGCCTTATAATTGTTTTGACATTTTCTCTAGGTATCCCTCTGTAATTAGACTTGAGTATCAGTTTGAGAAGGTGATGACCGAGCACTTCAAACACCATACAAACATGTGTACCGTTCACACCAGTTATCTTGAAGTCATTCAAGAGCTGAACGGTCTTTTCCCGTTTCGGATCGGCGGGATCACTGTCTCTAACCGCTTTCAAGATCTTGATCTCGTCGAGCGCAGTCTCAGTGAAGTGGGGCGCGGACTTTACTACCTTGAGAGCGACGAAGCGTTTGTCCACGAGGTCCCAGCAGAGCCACACGGTCGAGAAGTGGCCCCAGCCGAGTTTCCTCGTGACGTGGTAGCGCGAGAGGAACAGGTCACCGATGCGCACGGGGTGGTAGCCGCCCTTGCAGTAGTCGGCGCTGTCCTCCTGCTCCTCGTCATCGCTGGCGTACGCCTCCTCCTCGTCCTCCTCGATGGTCTCGTTGGACGAGCTGTGCGTGGGTTCGAGCCTGCTCGCGTTCACCGTGCGCACTCCATTCCCTTGTCCACCAGTGCCGTGTTCCTCCTCGCGATTTTTCTTCTTGCCTAATTTGTGACGTTTCTTTTTCGCCTGAATGGCGAGCACTCTTCTATTTACATCTGATTTAGAACTCATTTAGTAAATTAAAACACTCACGATAACTTTCAATAAATACAAAATTTATCTTTTCATTTCAATCTTTTTGTTTGAGTATGGCGGCCGGTCGCAAGAACAAAATGCGCTCGGGCTCGGTTCTCGAACAAGAACGAGACGAGAGAAAAACTAGAACTCTGTTCCAATTATACCTAAAAGCTAAATATTAGACAAAGAAAGCGAATAAGAATTACTGCAGTAAAAGAAAGAGACAAAAAATGACTTGACAACGGTCTCGTAAAAAAAGGAAACACTTTTCAGTGTTACTGCAATAAAAAAAACGGCGAGCACTATCCTTGGCGCCTTCCAACATTTATTTATTGTCGTTGGTTTAGCGGGAATTCATGAAATGTACAAGGTTTTATTCTGCGTGAAACTCGAACAATTTAGAAACAGCGCGGTTTTCACATCTTTCAACTATTCTTAATAATGTTCAGTCACTGATCTATAAAAGATGTCCCACAGATATTTTCATTCCTACCGCATCTACCTCAATATCCTACCTCTCCACAGACATTCGCTGGTACAGGCTACGGAATACGACTTGCGTTGTACAGCAGTGCCCAAGCAAACCACTCGTAACTCGATGCTACCTTATTTTATTACCTCCATGCCCGTGAATTTTAGTCATTTCATTAATTATATGTATAAATATTATTATTAGTTCTTTTTCTTAAGAGTATCACTCTTTCAGTGTAATTTATTATTAGTATTAATGTTTTAATTATTAGTATTAATTACATCTTAAAATAATTTTACTTTAGCTAAGTTTTACGAATAAAAAAATACAAAACAACGCCTCTTTCATTTGTATTTAATAATAACTTAATAACACTTTAAATAAAGAAGTAGTACATAATATTTACATCGGATTATATTTACAATCTCTGTAAGTATGTTTTCTACTCCTAAATACATTTTCATTACTATGATTTTCCAGTTTTTTGATGTTCATTTATTTTAATTGCTTCTTGAGTAGTGTTTTTCTTCGCAAAATCAGCAAGAGCAGCCTCTTTTGCCTTTTCTTCTCTTATTTCTTTTATAGCGTATATTTTTACTAATACTAATATCAAACCACTTATTGTCATAAACGCCCCTGCGACATAAAATGCTACCTCATATCCGAACTTTTTTTTTAGCAGGCCTGCTAATGGCGTACTTAATAGATTGCCTATCCCTAAAAATATTAACATCATACCTGTGGCGTTAGTTAGCTTATCAAGACCGTATAATGAAACTAAAATAAGGCTTCTCAAACAAGCAACACTCGATATAGAAAATCCAAAAATACAGCAATAAATATATTGATAATATAGTTGATAGGAAAACGTAGATAGTATTGTACTTACTCCAGCCATGGAAACCCAAAAAGCAAATAATTTTATGGGATCCAGTTTACTAGCTAAAGATCCTAATATCAATCTACCGAAAGCATTCGAGAGTCCTATGGTACTTATAAAAAACCTACAGTGTTTTGGATCAACCCCTGCTTTTATATTTCTATCTTGTAAATAAACATAAGGAACTAAAAACCCCAAGTAAGTAAAAAAGCCACTGCAACACATAAGTAGGAATGTAGCCTTTTTTAGAATACTTGGATCCATCATCGTTGCAAATACTCTTCTTATTGCTGTGGGGCAGATTGATTTGGCCTCATAAAATTCTTTTACTTCTGTGGCTCGTGTTACGGCCATTTGATATTCCAAACCTGTTCGGTCTTCCGGCCTCGTATCAATCATACTCTTCTGGTAGATTGGTAGGTCTTGAACCTTTCCCTCGTAAAAAACGTCGTCTCTGTACATAGGCCGAGATTTCGGACGATGCGGTTCCCAGTGAAAAAACCTTTGAAAAATATTTCGTTTAACGGGAGGTGACGTTGCCTTGATTGATATATCTGCTGTATTCCCTGCCGTACTTGCTCTTGATATAATTGACTGCACCTGTTTCAGCTGACGCTGACTTATTGTACCATCTGCAGTGTGAGGAGTCAGTGTAATTTTAGACTTGGACTGAACTTTGGAAGTGCCTGGTTGTGCTGAGGTTGTTGTCCGAACTGTAGCTTGCGAAACATCCTTTACTACAACAGCGGCTGTAGGGAAATTCACGTTGGATACAGCACTGAAAAGGCGCTCCGTTCTGGATGAAGTAAGGCCCTTTGCTGCAGGTGCAGTAGAAACATTTGTACTCTTAGTACTCGTCACACTTGGCAAGTAAACGAGAGTCCGTGTGCTGGTGTTTTCGTCTTTTGTCACAGACAATGCTATCAGGGGACGATAAGACATTCCTAAAAAGAAAATGATCCCAAATAGTCCAGAATGTAAGAGCGTTGTAGATCGCCAGCCACCTCTTTGTACTAATAGTGTGTTTGCAGGGTATAAGGTCATAACTCCGATACTTGATCCACAAGTTGCTATTGCTAATGCTACTGAACGTAATTTTTCAAAATAAAAACCTACAACTAAACTAGATGACATATTTATAAGAGAAAAGCCAAACCCACCGATTATACCATAACATAGAAAAAGATACGCAAACCTCGCAGTAAAATGGGCAAGGCACAGAGCTATTGAACACACTATTGAGCCAATCATTGCACACATCCTAAATCCATATCTGTTGATTATAGCAGATGCGAAAGGGCTTGCTGTGAAATACAAAGCAACTGCTGTGGAATTGACCAAAGCTATCAATGAATCTTCAACTTTTATGTCCCTGGCAATATCTGTTAACAAGCTACCAAATGTATAGGCAACTCCATCCAGTATGAAGATACTAAAAAATGCACACGCCACTACGAGCCAGCCCCAGCCACCTTCTTCTGGAACCGATACTTCTGCAGTGACTTCTTGTATTTCAGCTCCAGTTGCATCCTCGGGTTCATTACCAACAAATCTAGATGTTTTCCTCTGTTCTGTGGTTTTTCCAGATCCAGTGGATTTTGTCGATTCCATATCTTTTCACCTTGGTTGCAAGGCATTGATGCAATATTTATCGCAATATCATAAAATTACGAAAGTACTGCCATTTAACACTGCGCATGTTAATGAAGGAATAAAGTTTATGCTATTATGGAAATAAATTTATAAATTATACAATGTTATTGCCATTAATCTGTCACTGTGAACCAAGGAACATATATACTCTGTGACCGTACTACAGATGAATAAAAATTAGAACCGTACCGTACTCCTCCATATACTCCTCCCGTATTGACAGACTTTTCAGTCTTTGCTACACTTTTCGTATTTTTGAAGACTAGGCTGTATGAACTTGTCTTCTATGACTCTACGTAAGGGGAACAAAGTTATAAAAATGAAAAAAAACTAACATAAGGCGTCCTCGGCACCATGCCCCAAGGGGACGCTCTGGAGGTCATATATTATTTATAGTTATTTTTAAGTTTTATTTTGTATTTGCATTATATTTTTAATAAAGATAAGAAGATTAAAAAAAACATAAGGCTGTAAAGAACGGTGTTTTGTCTATTTGTAGGACATTTAAATTAAAAACAATAAATGTGACATTGACAGGACTGACAGTTGACGCGAAAAACCAAAGCGAGCGAGCGTGTGATTTTGGAGGGAAAATTAGATAAATCTTATTATAAGTGGTGAAAAAATATAATTTAATTGAAAGTGAAGCAACATTTTAAAATCCTGATAGATAAATAAAAACAATCATGTCTCAAACAACGATTACATCGTTTTTTAATAGCCGTAAACGGCCTGCATCTGAGGACATCGTTAGTGCAAAATCGAAATTACTGAACCTTGATAGTTCTGTTGAACCCACCATCAAAAGAATACGAAGAGCGTTACCCAAGGAGGTCGATTTGAAGCAGCATATCAATGTGCCAAGCTCGATCAAGCATGAAGAGCAAAAAAATGGTACTGTCACTAGTGAACCAACCCAATCAACTCCCTCCAAAAAGCATCCAGAAGAAACCGTTTCAACCCCATTTGCCAAAAAACTCTATGCTGCTAATGTATCTAAGAATACTGAGACCCCTAAGGTGACCGGTGTTGCTTCCGCTCGCAAGGAATTGAGCTTAGGTGACATCGGGAAGAAGCTAGCTGGTAGACGTGCGGAACTACTAGCTAGAGCAGAGCGTATCACTAAGGGCATACAGGAGATCAAAGAGGCTAGCGCGAAGAAGAATCTTAAGGAATTCAAATCCATTGATGTGGAAGTACCATCAAGGTAAATTTATAGAAATATATTTTCTTTAGATTATGTGACTATGTATCTACTATACCCATATTTTTTTGTTTCCTTTGTAATAAAAAATGTTAGTATTGTGCTCAATATTTTGTACTTACTTATTTCCTATGATTTATTTACAGTCCAAGCAAAAGAGCAGCAATCCAAAACAATCTCCTGTCTCCAACTAAACAAGCACTGACTCCTCTACAGCGGCCCCTCATCTCTCCCAGGAAAGTTGTAGTGAGCCCCATCAAGAGCCCTAGCAAGGTATATGTTCTGTAAATCTTAATATTTTTCATTTTTAAATGTCATTTTACTAGATTAAGAATGTATCCTAATCAAAGTCCAAAAACTATGTCAAGGTATGTTTAGAAACTATCCCTAGTTTTTAACTATATCCAAGTTAAGTTTGTTAGGTTATGAATAACAAGAATTTTTTGTTTTATCAGATACCAGCCTACATTCGTCATGCATCATTAGTAGCATCATCCACCAGCCTGCCGCTGCCTCACCAGTACAGATTCTTGGCTGAACTCTTCCGTGGCATGGAGACTGTAGTGGCCATGCTCTACAACAGAAACGAAAAGGTAACATTCAACAAACTCAAGCCTTCTGTCCAGGAGATGCTCAAAAGGAACTTCACAGAGAAACATCTTGCTCAAATCAAACACTTAGTGCCAGATTTCTATAATTTTGAAATACAAAAGACTAAGACTTTTGCTAACACATCACAAAAAGATTCTTTTGAGATGGTGATTGCTCCTAATTTCCCCACTGACATTAAAGTCATGAATCCCAGCGTGTTACTGGAGAGACGTAGATACTTCTATGACACTCTTCTTCAACTGGTCAAGAAGCATCATTCACAATATCTCCAAACCTTAGACCCTCCAATGGAGATCCCTGATGACAAATTGACCCGCTGGCATCCAGAGTTTGAAATAGAGAAAGTGCCTGAAGTGGATTGTGCCAAGCTTCCTGAAATGCCTAACAAAGAGAAATTGTCCACTGCTCAAGATGTACTCTCTAAAGCCCGCGAACTGTTCAAATGTAACACAAAGATGGAAAGGGCTCTAGAAAGGCTGGCTCAAGCAAAAGCTAGGGGTTTGACTGAGGAAGAAAAAGTAGCAACTGGTATCAAAGACAACAGCCCAACATCTAATACAACTGCTACTAAAACTAGCCAGCCTTCTACGAGTTCAGTGACACTATTGAATCCTGCACTTCGCAACCTGCCTGCTTCCCTTCTAGAGAAAGTAAAGGCTAAACAAGCAGCTAAAGCCCTTGAGGCTATGACTCGATCGTCACAACACGAAGAAAAGTATTTGATCTATAGTCGCCTCCCAGACCTTGCCAGGACTCTAAGAAACATATTTGTCACTGAGAGAAAGAATGTATTGGCTTTGAATATCATTCTCTCCAAGCTGGACAGCAGTTTTAAGTCAAAAGTGGCTCAAAGTGATCTACAAAAAGATATCAATGCCTTGGCTGAAGAAACCCCAGAATGGATAAAGTTGCATGTAATTAGAAACACTACTTATCTAAAACTGGACAAAAATGCTGACTTGAAGAAAATCACATCAAAGTTAGATGCATTGGCAAATAAATACAAATGTGACTAATTCAATACTAAAATATTTGACATACATAAAAAGACTGAGTAAGTATATTGTTCACATTAACCTAATGCCCTCATTTATCTACTTAAAAATGTATTTTTCTTAGAAAGTACATGTTTTGGATATTGTTAGCTTTAGCTATCATTCAGTTTGTTAATTTCTACCTTTGTAATTTAAGTTATTTTCGACATTTAATTAGATTTTGATTATTTATCTGCATTGATTTTGACATCAACATCAATATCAGTTAGTATCTAGACATTTTGTTCACTTTTAACATAGTTTTAATATCATAGATGTATGGATTTTACTTATTTTTTTAATGATTTCTTCCCATCATGTTTGTTATCTGTATTTGCTTTTCATTCAGACATGAACTTATTGTGTGAAGTACAAACTGAAGATTATTTTAGTTTACATTATTTTAATTTTAGTTTATATTTTCTGTTTGATTCTTTCTCTCTTGAGTAACATTTTCTTGAAATAAATTAAACATTGAGAATTGATTTCAGTATTTTATTCCAAAAATTTCTTTACTAGTTTTTAAGCATTAAGTTGTAGGCGGGCTTCCCTTCCCTGTAACTTATCGAATATTTTATGAGGATATCCTTGGGCACCAAATATTGGCTGATGGCGGGATCTTTCATCATATCCTCTATGTATTCAACCTGGAAAAGAAAATCAAGTTCAGATTTATTTATTAGTTTTACTAACCAAATCAAATCTATTAACACAAAAATATTTAATTTACCAGTCTCTTAAATTTTTCCGCATCAAACTTCAAGTTCTTATCAAAGTCCTGCATAATCCAGACCCTCTCAATCCAGGGCCAAGTCATGTAGTCTCCGAAACCAGGTTCATGGCCATCCAGGAATTTGGTGCCGCGACTCTTGAGCTGGTCTTCCACGAAGCGTAAAGCGTTATGGTATTTAGCAATCACATCCTCTGTTATCGAGTCTGGAGTTTTTAATACTCTGTAGTACATGACACTGATCTGAAATCAAAACAGAGTTCAAAAGTATCGATTTATAATCCTATCTACATACATATAATCCCGCCTTTATCCCGAACGGGATAGGCAGAGCGTTAACAACCTAAACAAAGGTCGATCCGCCACGTCTGACAAAGTGTTGAGGGTTATTTAGGATAGATTTGTACATATATTGCTGTATTGACAGGTTGTCAGCCCATCGCCTAAATTACAATATACTGTAACCCTCGTCAGATCCCTTAGCTGACTTTTACAGCATGCTCGGGGGGAAATGCAGCTGGCAGATTCTATGCTTTGTCTCACTCCCAGTCCAGCAGAAATGTATGTAATATGTATGCTCCTAACAGGAAATATTCTAAAAGCAAAAATCATAACTCTTTCTCGCTCTCTAGTATATGATGGTTCAGACAGAAAAGGATAGAAACATAAAGAAGTGCTTTATCCGTGCGGTATCCCCCAACCCAACAACTTACTTTACAAATGCCTGTAAAGTAAGTTGTTGGGTTTCCTTCTGTACGTTTATTCGGCGCTTTTTCCGTGCTTCGGAAGGCACGTTAAGCCGTCGCTCCCAGTTAATATAGTTTAATACCGTAGATATTAGTCGTTAAGTCATATCAGAGGCCAGTGCTAAGGAAGTAATCTAGGGTTGGGTCTGGTTTCCCTTCTGGGTTGTGGAGGTCAGATGGCAGTCGCTCTGTGTAAAAATCAGTACCCTCGTTCAATCCCCTGGATTAGGTAGCCGACCCCGTGAGATATGGGATAAGGCTAGAAAGATGATGAGGACAAGATAGTTACAAGAGTGTTGGTGATACTTAATACATAAATAAAAAATCAATTTATTGCCAAAATTTTAAGTACAGTTAAACTAGCACTAAAACAATTATACAGAGTTGGTAAGGCAAAAGGAGCTGTCTCAGCTTATCCTTGCATGGAACGATGCGGTTCCATACAATGCTGATTTTCAGCCAACCCCTTGTCCGTAAGTTGTAAGGCGAGAGGTTCTGATATAGAGGGCCTTTTTCTAAAATTACTCTTACTTACATCTGAACTAACTTCGATTAAGATTTGATCGTAGGCCTTCAGCATTGGGTCTTTAGATATGAGACGTCTTTCAGGGTAAACGTCGTCAAGGTACTCGACAGTTACCAAACTCTCGTAGATGCAGAGATTTTCTTTAACCTCGATTGCTGGAACTTTACCTGTAATTTTAAAGAATGATGGTGTTAATTTTCGCGTCATAATCCTAATTCTAATATTTAGCTAGCGCTGTCACTTTCTTCACTTTGACATAAGAACAGGATAGCAAATAAACACATGACTTTGACATTCTTAATCTGACATATCATGTTCTGTGCTCAGTTCTTATTTAAAGCGTCTTACGTCAATTTAAGAATGTCAAAGTCATGTATGCATTTGCTATCCTGTTCTCCTGTCAAAGTGACAGCGCTAGCCAAGAATTAGTTAAGTAATAGTGTGTCCAGAATTGCCGCCACTATCTTCTTTTATTAACAAGTTAACAGCGAGTGTTCTGCTTATCCAGATGAGAGTATAAATTATAACTTACCTAACGGACTTTTCGAGGGCAGCCACTCAGGTTTATTCATCAAGTCTATGTTGACGACTTCATAATCTAGTCCTTTTGCGTTCAGAGCCAGGATAGTGCGTTGGGCGTACGGACAATACCGCATGTTGTAGACGCGGAGCTTGCCATTGTAGGGAGGTAGGGGATCACCTGAAAATACAGTGAGAAATAAAAATTTAGACCATATTTAAGGGTGTCAGTCATACCATATTTAAGGGTGTAGTCTACCCATGAAACTGAACAACTTTCCCCAAGGAACATAAGCCGAAATAGAAAAAAAGAAATTGGGCATCCCATACAAATTGACTCGAGCCGCTGACAACATTTGTATGTGAGGGCCAATTTTATTTTTGTATTTCGACCTATGCTTCTTGGGGAAAGTTGTTCAGTTTCATAAATTGAATCACACCCTAAAATATGGTCAGCAATTGTTTTACAATCTATATAAATGAAATAATGTACCTACAGATCAAACTTTTAAAACATTAACTTGCTGTAATTACATTTTCATAGAACTAAAACTATAGTTGTTTTAATGATCGTCGCCGTATCTAATACCAGACATACTAATTAATTACCTAAAGAAGTATTTATTTACCTTATCAATCACAAAACACTTGACTATAGATGCTGATTTGATTAGGGTTAGGAACTGCCTCCGTGGTCTAGTGACTAGTGCCATGGACTCCCGATGCGGAGGTCCTGGGTTCGATTCCCAGGGGGGAAAACACAAAGTTGATATTTGAGAATTTATCACTTTGTGAATTTTTCCCAAGTTTTGGTAGGACATTGCAGGCTGAATCACCTGATTGTCCGAAAAGAAAAAGATTTCGTGCTTCGGAGGGCACGTTAAGCCGTCGGTCCCGGTCGCTGTCTTTGATAGTGGTCGTTACACAAAACCATGTCAGAGGCCTGACAGTTGTGCTACTAGGCGGTTAAAAACTCTGACACCAGGGTTCATCGAGTCCATAGACTGAAGAAGAAGAAGGTCTACAATTAAATAAACACAGTGGAACTTAACACCTGTTTATGTTTAGTAGTTGCTTAATGTTAATTACAAGGCTGTTGTTTTTGTTCGACCTTTTTATTATTATTGCATTGTACTAAAAAACTAAGTATTTAGTTTATATGCCTACCTTTTCCCAAATGCTTTGTGTTGAAGTTGATCTTACTATTTACGGCCTTGGCACTCATATTGCAGTAAACACGTGCGATTCGGCTTCAAGTATACCGACTACTATCACCGCGATACATACAACATTGAGATTACGTCACGCGTAGCCAAACCGGTCCCTATCATGCACTTGTTGATAATGTTAACAGTTTGAGTATATAAAAGATAAGTTGTTATACTGTGTTATAATACATATATGAGCCCGATGGTGTAGTGGATAGGGCCGCTGCCTCCTGAGCAGGAGGTCGGAGGTCGTGGTTCGTACCAATGTGTTTTTCGGTTTTCGAATTTCATATGTACGTTGTTTCGGCGCTTTTTCCGTGCTTCGGAAGGCACGTTAAGCCGTTGGTACCGGTTAATATCGTTTAATACCGTAGATATTAGTCGTTAAGCCATGTCAGAGGCCAGTGCTAAGCATTGGCGGCTTGAAAACTCTGACCTAATATAAAGCCCAAAAGCCTAATTTTTATTGGGTCTGGTTTGCCTTCTGGGTTGCGGAGGTCAGATGGCAGTCGCTCTGTGTGAAAACCAGTAACCTTGTTCAATCCCCTAGATTAGGTAGCCAACCCCGTGAGATACGGGATAAAGGCTAGGGAGATGATGATTACATGTCTTTGTACTGTTATTCTATTCATACTATGGATTTGTATTACCTACTAGCGATTCCATAATGCTTACTATAGATAGTACTAGCTAGCGGTAACTTCGCAATATGTCCCTTGGACGCATAATGTTCCTTTCGGAAAATGTCTCTTAGTTTTTTTTTTAAGTCTTTTCAGTATCTACCCACTTTTTGAACTAAATCTATCAAAAAAAGACATTTAGCGAAAGGGACAGTTTGCGACCAAGGGATATTTTGCGAAAGGGAAATTCACCTTAAATTACTAAAACTAATATTTCATTATGTTGTCATATCTAATAGCTAGAACTTATTTTAGAAACAAGATCTTCGATTAAAAGACATGAAACTTTATTTACCTTTATTCTAAAACTGAGTTGGAAATACTATAGTGCGGTTACTTCGCAGAATTTCCCTTTCGCTAAATATCCTTTTTTTTATAGAACTGAGTAGGAAATACTATAGCTAAACTAGATACTCTATCTAACAACTGATTTTTTATCATATCATAATATGATATGACAGATACTCGTATACAGTTGAAGCTCTGATAAAGAAAATACATACATACATAAATAAAATCACGCCTTTATCCCTTACAGAGCGTAAAACGCCTCGTAACAGGCGCTTTCGCCACGTCTGACAAAAATTGAGGGTAAATTTTAGATTGTAATGATTTTTATTGCTGTAGTGACAGGTTGTCAGCCCATCGCCTAAATTACAATACACTGTAACCCTCGAATCCCTTTTGCTGACTTCTACAGCATGCCCGGGAGGAAGGGCGGCTGGAACATTCTATGTTTTTCTATCTCTCCCAGTCCAGCATGGAAGAAAGAAAATATCTATTTAAACTTGGGTTCTTCAATAAAAATAGTTTATTTAATGAAAATAATTTATTAAATAAGTATGTTGACTAGTTCTCGAGCATTAGGTCGTAGAAGGGCGTGTTCCCTGGCTTGTAACCCTCCGACACTTTTATGAGGATGTCCTTGGGAACCAAATATTGACTGATGGCGGGATCTTTCATCATTTCCTCTATGTATTCCACCTGTAATATTTAAATTAATAATATTATTTTCATCTTTCTTAGAGAAGTTGTCATAAAATTAATTATACGAGTTTCTATTTCTACATACATTCATATATATCATCATCATCGGCCTCATACGTCTTTGACAGACGATTTAGTCAGTGTCTGAGACAAGATTTTTCGTGGCTATATAAACCGATACGGGAGCGGCACATATATATAAGCACGCCATTATCCCTAATGGGGTAAGCAGAGCGTAAACGACCAAAACAAAGATCGCCACGTCTGACAAAGTTTTGAGGGTTATTAAAGATAGATTTGTAGGTATATTGCTGTAGTGACAGGTTGTTAGAGTATCGCCTAAATTGCAATATACAGAAACCCTCGGTTCCCTTAGCTGGTTTTTAAAGCATGCCCGGGAAGAAATGCAGCTGGCACATTCTATGTTTTTCCATCGCTACCAGTCCAGCATGGAAGTATTTCTATTTCTGTCAGCACTAATTAAATACCCATTTTGGGTATTCTAAATTTATTTACCAATCTCTTGTGTTTCTTCTCGTCAATCTTCAAGTTCTTATCGTAGTCCTGCAACATCCAGACCCTCTCAATCCAGGGCCAGGTCATGTAATCTCCATAACCAGGTTCGCTGCCATCCAGGAATTTGGTGCCGCGACTGTTTAGCTGGTCTTCCAGGAAGGATAAGGCATTCTGGTATCTGGCAATCACGTCTTCGTTGACCGAATCTGGGTTCTTGACAACGCGGATGAACATAGAATAGATCTGAAGTAAAAAAAAAAGCTTTTAAATCGACTTCACCTGTTTGTGGGATATGGTCATCTTGCAGTGGTGTTTTTTTTGGATCACCATAAAACATGCCACTACATAATTACTGTCCAATGTTACAACTGGTCCGGTGGAATTATGTCGCATTCAAGAGTGGGCATATTGGGAAAATTGATTTCGTAGCTTCGATTTAAGTAGTCGGAAATGTTATTGTACTACTCACTAGTTTATCAGCTAATTGCAAATCAACAGAGAGTGTTGGAAATAACTACCCACTAGTTTACCAGCTAATTGCAAATCAACAGAGAGTGTTGTAGATAACTACTCACTAGTTTACCAGCTAATTACAAATCAACAGGGAGTTTTGGAGATAACTACTAACTAGTTCAACAGCTAATTGCAAATCAACAGAGAGTGTTGGAGATAACTACTCACTAGTTTACCAGCTAATTGCAAATCAACTGAGAGTGTTGGAGATAACTACTCACTAGTTTACCAGCTAATTGCAAATCATTAGAGAGTGTTGGAGATAACTACTCACTAGTTTACCAGCTAATTACAAATCAACAGGGAGTTTTGGAGATAACTACTAACTAGTTCAACAGCTAATTGCAAATCAACAGAGAGTGTTGGAGATAACTACTCACTAGTTTACCAGCTAATTACAAATCAACAGAGAGTGTTGGAAATAACTACTCACTAGTTTACCAGCTAATTACAAATCAACAGAGAGTGTTGGAAATAACTACCCACTAGTTTACCAGCTAATTGCAAATCAACAGAGAGTGTTGTAGATAACTACTCACTAGTTTACCAGCTAATTACAAATCAACAGGGAGTTTTGGAGATAACTACTAACTAGTTCAACAGCTAATTGCAAATCAACAGAGAGTGTTGGAGATAACTACTCACTAGTTTACCAGCTAATTGCAAATCAACTGAGAGTGTTGGAGATAACTACTCACTAGTTTACCAGCTAATTGCAAATCATTAGAGAGTGTTGGAGATAACTACTCACTAGTTTATCATACATACATACATATCACGCCTTTATCCCTAATGGAGTAGGCAGAGCGTACACGACCTAGACAAAGGTCGTTCCGCCACGTCTGACAAAGTTTTGATAGATTTGTAGGTATATTGCTGTAGCGACAGGTTGTTAGCCCATCGCCTAAATTGCAATATACTGAAACCCTCGGATCCCTTAGTTTGTTTTTACAGCATGCCCGGGAGGAAATGCAGCTGGCACATTCTATGTTTCTCTTTCGCTCCCAGTCCAGCATGGAAGAATTACTAGTTTATCAGCTAATTACAAATCAACATAAAGTGTTGGAGATATTTACCGGTGAACAGACATCGATGGTGATCTTGTCGAAGGCTTTCATCAGCGGGTCTTTAGGAATTAGAGGTCTTTCGGGATAAATGTCGTCTAGGTATTCGACGGTCACCAGGCTCTCGTACACGCACACATTCTCCTTGATTTCGATGGCTGGCACTTTACCTATAATTTTAAAGAATGTATTTTAAATTATAGGTTATTTGGTCATTCTTTAGATATCCGTATTTCTTTGCCCCCTGCTTTATATTACTATTTCTTATCTCATCTAGCCTAAATCGTCTTACAGCTGTTGGGCAAACATAGGCCACCCTCTTCTTCCTCAAGACGAGACTGGCAACTTGAGGCTTAAAACAAAAGAGCATCAAGTTGTAAGTTTTTCGCAAAAGTATTTAGCACATCTACGACGGGTTCTTCTACGGCGTATTTTCGTGTTTAGTGATTTTCATAAAGTGAAAATTCTTTAGAATGTGCCCTCTGCATTTGCTCCCGGACATGCTGTAAAAACCAGCTAAGGGATCCGAGGGTTCCGGTTTATTGTAGTTTAGGCGATGGGCTGACAACCTGTCACTACAGCAATATACATTCAAATCTATCTTAAATAACCCTTAAAACTTTGTCAAACGTGGCTGTACAATGCAGGTACATGTTTTTTTTATATTTCATAATTTTTAAGATTAGTTTGCGGAACGACCTTTGTTAAGGTCGTTTCCGCTCTGTCTACCCCACTTAGGATAAAGACGTGACTATATATATGTATGTATGTGAAAACTTTACTTGTAAAATTGTAACAAGTTAACAGAGAGTGTTCATTTATTTTTGCATGTATTCAATTACCTAACGGACTTTTCGAGGGCAGCCACTCAGGTTTGTTGACCAAGTCTATGTTGACGACCTCATAATCCAGTCCTTTGGCGTTCAGAGCCAGGATAGTGCGTTGAGCGTACGGACAATACCGCATGTTGTAGACGCGGAGCTTTCCATTGTAGGGAGGTAGGGGATCGCCTGGAAAAGTAAATAAAGATTCTAGGTAGTTGAATTACTCGTAACATAAAGAAGTATTATCTTGGTAGATAATAAAAATACATACGTACAAACAAGATAGTACAAGAATTTTCATAATCTTGATAGAATGTTGATGATCTTTCTTATTTCGATCAAAGTACAAAAATGTGATGTGTATTGTATAATAATTCCTATTTCTTTGATGAACTGATAGGGCTGCTTTGTTTGGAGGCGGCCTTAATATTTTCAGGTACGGTGTGTACCTAATACTTCACAAACGCCTGACATTCGAAACACAGCAAGCATAGAAATATTACCATTCGTTTTTGGTGTGACGTAGCCCGCAGTGCTATAAATAACTAGGTACAATAAATGCAAAGTACAACTAACCTAGCAACATAAAATATGTGTTTGTAACACAATAATTATTTTATAAAACTGTTATCAATACAAAATAAAATACAAGTGGTTAAACTATATGTAACTTTTCAAATATTGGTAAATATTGTACTAACCTTTTCCCAGATGTTTTGTGTTGAAATTGATCTTGCCCTTGACGGCCTTGGTGGTCATATTGCGATATATAGGCAGCACAGTTTCCAGCACTTCGGCAACAGGCCTCAGGATTCGGAACGAGGATACCAGCATATGCATTGCGAAGCTTAGGGTGGACACTATCATACTGAATGTAAGGCGATTTAGACCCCACTGTGTAATAAAATTTTAGATAAAACTGCGATACCGCGCGCTCGGTTGAATGTTTTCGTCTTGTGTTTATGCTTTGTTGTTGCTTGCAATGCTTACCTTGATTAGCAAGTATGTATGAGTCTGGCACGAGGGCAGCGAGTTATGACGTATTTGTGCGTCGTAATTGTACTACTAAGTACATGGTATAAGTGATTCACATTATAGGTACTTCTCTTTATAAATACGCTTTATATTTATTTTAAATGCTAAATAGCATTTAACAATATTGTTATTTTATTAATTTTATTATACATGATAAATTGATAACTTTTGCTAATCATTGGTTTTTTTATGGATACATAATCTTACTACGACTTTACTTCAGCTTAGTTACAGAGCAATAACATTAATAAAATACCGATAAATGAGAATAATTTTATTGAAAATATAAGTAGCTATTAAACTTTTAAACGCAAAGCATTTCGTACTTTGAATAAATTTTTGACTCCCTTCACAAACAAGAAACTGAGGTTTTCCACTGATCCTTGTTTTCAGATACTTGGCGTGCAGTTTAGGAGGGAGGTAGCTGATCTTCACGGCTGGATCTTGCTTCATGGCTTCCATGTACAGTAACTGTAAAGAGAAAACTTATAAATATTGTAAAGGGCATTAGTTTAAGAGCATACCTGTAGGTCAGTTTATATTTTTACGGTTCTTTAAAGAGTTTTCATCCTGGTCACGGCACCAATTTGTTCACTACATTTGGACTCTACATTTCTTCAACCTACAACTACTCACCAAGCGTTTGTATCGATTTTCGTTCAGCACTAACTGTTCATTGCTGTAACTCAAAAGGGGCAAATCTTCGAATCTCTCAAGGAACGGCCAAACTGAATAATGATTCCCGTGTAGGAAATTGGTGCCTCGATCTAGTAATTCTTTCTGAAGACGTTCCAGGTCTGTGTGATAGGTTTCCGCGTGTGTTGTTGCTTCTATTGCTTGAGGGTTGAAACTGGCGGTGTAGAATACTGATTGGACCTGTTAAACAAAATAACTTATTAAAATGAATGCATATTGAACTGTTCCCTGTAAAATGGTGGTATTCTATGAAGTTGGCCAACGGTAAAATAGTTACACTATCAAGCGGTAGGAGCGCTGTTGTAGCTTTGTGTTCGTAACGAAACTGAAGGATAACACACACAGTCACGCCTTTGTACCTTATGGGGTAGGCACTTAGACATTGCGTCAATTGCAGAGAAATATCGGGCTATACTCATCGTACTCGCCAAGTAACCAGCCAACTTTATGTCTTACCGCGGTAAAATTCTCCAAAAGCAGTTTGTCTTGAGCTCGTCGTTTTGAATCAGCCGATTGTAACCTCGGTTTCGGGTAAACCTCTTCCAAATACACATTAATGACGGTACTGTCGAACAGCGCCACGTTCATATTCATATTCCAGGGCGGATACTGTTCCTGGAAAGGCGAATTGTGATATGCTAGGATCATATCAACGAACGAAGATTTTCTCTCGACTCTAGTGTAGTAAGTAGGCCAGTTATGATGAAGGCAGAGTCAACGATGGAGTGAGCTAACCTAGATGCCTTACAGTATCAAGCCACACATCGACTGCGGTAGGAGAGTCGCAAGCCACGCGTCCCCTAAACAGTTGTTTAAATAGGAACCCCAAAAACTAATATGTATACCTTTGGAGCTGGCTATTCTTCAGGTCGACGTAAACAATATCGTATGGTATGTTCTTAGCCTTCACCACAATAAGAGTTCTGTACGTACTGACAGAACCGCATCGCGAACAGGCGCAGGCCTCCTTTGTATGGAGGCAGAGGGTCGCCTGGAAACATAATCATCATAAGGAAATTTATAGGCCAACTAGCTTTCCGCCCGCGGTTTCACCCGCGTTAAATAAGTTTACCCGCGGTATAAAGTAGCCTATATCCGTTCTCAGGAGTGGGATCCTGAGAACGGATATCTCTGCCAAATTTCGTCAAAATCCGATCAGCCGTTTAGGCGTGAAAAAGTAACGGACAGACAGACAGTTACTTTCGCATTTATAACATTAGTAAGGATAAGGATTTGTATATGGCATGTAGATTTTCATACAGAGTAAAGATAAGGCAAGAATATGCTAGCTCATAAAAGTTAAACGACTTTCCAACTCCCAATGAACATTATCTACGAATTTACTTTATTTATTTTGTTACTCTCGTTATATTGCAATTTAAAACAGAGTGTAAAATACTGAGTACAAAATAGTTGAAATTTTATTTTAGAAATCATTTCTAAAATTAAACTAACTTACCGGTTTGCAAATGCCATCCTGACAACAATGTTCATGGTTGTTCTTTCGTCTGCTTTAGAGCTATTAAAGATCCACAGAATATACACTGCATTTTGCAGAAATAGTAAATAGTTATACTACTATTTATTACAAAATAATATGTATGTATTGAGATACTTCATTTCAATTTGTAAGTAGTCTGATAACATTTATTAACAATTAATGTGATATGATAAGATTACTGCGGTATTTCATTGTACTTTAGAGTAAAATATAGGTATACTTAGTTATGGTATGTTTTGAAAATATTTTGGTTTTGGTAGGTATTATTTGTAATATACAATTTATACTTGCGATTGTCGGCACTTGGTGTAACTCCATATTTTTTAATGTTGTTACTAAAACACTTGCACTTCGTTCGCTATATTAACTGGTTATTTAAAATGTTTTATGTGTTGTGTATGGTGTGTATAAAATCTGTAATGATGGTAAGTTAGCGAAACCAGTAGGATTAAATTATATGAAGTGAAACAAGAACAAGTGTTTTAGTAACAACATTATTATTTGTAATAGTATGTGTAAGTGTTGTGAGACAAAATGTTGCTTATTTATACAAAATAATACAAAAATACATAACTTTCAAAATACTTCACTTTTATTATACCAACAAAAAAATCATGCATAATCAAATCATAATACCATCTTTCGAGTTTATGTACTATTATACGTATTGCATTTAGTCTGTCCGCTAAACTTCGCGTAGCTCAAGGTAGATTTACTGATAAAGTCGCTAATTTATAAAGAACTGGAATTGGAATATGTTACTTAGCAATTTTCCAAATCTCTTTGTAGAATTAAAGAGAGTTTTCATGCACCCAACAGAACGCTTCTTCGGGTTTTGCTCAAATCAATACTTGATATGTTCCAGGTATTAATAACCCAAATTAAAGTATCCTCTTTAAGATCAAGGTCCTCTCCACTCACGAGTGACCTTTGAGAAATCCGTAGAATGTTACGAAAATACTATAGGTATCTGATACTTTGTACTATACTTATTGTACGTATACGATATTACGTTGAATAATATTATTAACTAGCGACCCGCCTGGCTTCGCACGGAAATTATCAGTGTTTCTCCACAATATTATGCAAGTATTATACATATAAACCTTCCTCTTGAAACACTATCCATTAAAATAAACCACATCAAAATCCGTTGCGTAGTTTTAAATATTTATGCATAGGGATATAGGGACAGAGAAAGCGACTTTGTTTTATACTATGCAGTGGTGATGACATTACCACCTCCCTTTGAGCACACTAGTTCCAGCAGACTTCTCTACAACCTATTCCTTCTTCTTCCTCGGGCGCATGCAGCAGACGGCGCTGGTGTCCAACATATTGTAGTCGGGGTCACCCTTGGCGCGGGACTCCGTGAACTTGGCGTGTGTCTCCGGGGCCAGGTAGTAGGCCTTCACGGCTGGGGTCACTTTCATCTCTTCGATGTAGGCGAGCTGTGGGTAAAGAATTTGTCGATAAGTAAGTTAACATTGATCCTGGTCGTGAGGTCGAAGGGAGAGCGTGCTTTACTTAGCGCAATAAGGCAATTTCATCATCTCCCTAGCGGGTACTTAATCTAGGGGATTGAACGAGGGCACTGGTTTTACACAGAGCGACTGCCATCTGACCTCTGCAACCCAGAAGGGAAACCAGACCCAATCCTAGATTAGGTCAGAGTTTTCAAGCCGCCAATGCTTAGCACTGGCCTCTGACATGGCTTAACGACTAATATCTACGGTATTAACCGGGACCAACGGCTTAACGTGCCTTCCGAAGCACGGAAAAAGCGCCGAATAAACGTACATATGAAATTAGAAAACCGAAAAACACATTGGTATGTGGTGGGATTCGAACCACGACCTAGCTCAAGAGACAGCGGCTCTATCCACTACACCATCGGGCTCTATAGCGCAATAAGGCAATTTCTTCCCTCTTTAAAAAGGGTCAAGTTGTAATAAGAAAAGAACAAGTATGCAGGCAGAACGTTCCAGTGACCGTTGCTGTAAGCATTATTAATTAAAGGAGGAGAAATTTTGATGAAAAACACGTCGTGCAGAAAGGAGGCTTTAAACAGGAGTTTCGTTCAATTACACTTTGCAAAAGCTTTTATAACTTTAGGAATCTAATGTGCAGTAATATTTTATACGCAATAAGTTACCATTGATATATAAGGTACTGAAGAAAACTCACCAAGCGTTCATATTTAGACTTGTCCATAGCGAATTCAGCTTTGCCCAAAAGCGGCAGCGCGAGGAATCTCTCCAAGAAAGGCCAGAGCGTGTAGTCGACCAGACCAGGCTGGTCCCCGTGGAGGAACTTGGTGCCGCGGAGTTCGATCTCCTTCTGCAGAAGCTCGAGACCCTTGTGGAAGTTCTCCTGATGGCTTGGTTCAAGAGCTTGCGAGTTGAAGGCAGCGGTGTAGTATGCAGATTGAGCCTGTGTAAAGATGGAAACATTTATCAGGGGCGTTCCACGAAAACAGCAACCTATGTCCCAAAAACACTACGATGGCACCAACTTAAGTTTATAATACATAGCTCCACTCACACACACACAGGCAAATTATAAAACTTAATTTAATATTGTATTACTGTTTTTCCTACCTGTTAAACTGTTTTTTTTAAATAATTATTATTACTTTTTATTTAAATAATTGTTAGATTTTTAGAGTTAGTGGTTGGCATGTCTCAATTTATTAAATAACCCTGGGAGTTGCAGAGGCACTCCCAAAACACAAGCATTTTGTAGTTGCTTACTGGGAGGACTTCATCTATGTAAAATTTTATAAATTGAGCAAAAAAGATTTTTTTATTTTATTTATAGCTGAAAGAAGCGTTGAATAGAATGCTTTCTAGATAATTTCAATACTATATACATACATACATATTATCACACCTTCATCCCTAATGGGGTAGGTAGAGCGTTAACGACCTGAACAAAGGTCGATCCACCACGTCTGACAAGTTTTCAGGGTTATTTAAGATAGATTTGTAGGTATATTGCTGTAGTGACAGGTTGGCAGCCCATCGCCTAAATTACAATATGCTGAAACCCTCGGAACCCTTAGCTGATTTTTACAGCATGCTCCGGAAGAAATGCAGCTCACATTCTATGTTTTTCTCTCGCTCCCAGGCTAGCATGGAAGGATTTCAATACTACGCTATAAAAATATGTCTATCTTGTGTGGAAGTATTAAAATCGATGCATGTTGTGCGGGAGGGGTACATTGACATGGAATGCCTCATCAGTCGATTTTTCCTGCTGAAAAATTACCTGCTCCCATTGGACTTTACAGATACTTTAATAGAGAGTTTACCAGCGAAAGATGTTGGAGAAACTCATCAACCCATCGGTCTTTAGATCGCGAATTAGTCAACCTTTTGCTTTTAATAAGTTACTAGAGGTTGAAAACTTTCAGACCTAACCTGATCTAAATATCTAGCTTATTATTCTGCAAATTATTTTGTACATAAGCACCGTGATAAGTTCCTTTTACTTTTACAACTAGTATATTCACGTAACAATGTTTTCATAAAAAGATCACATATTTACATTATCATCAGAAAATACAGAGCTACAGAAAATGAAATATTGTATTCCTACAATTAATTCTACCATAACAATCGCATTATTACGCGGTAGAATGCTTGTTATACATTGTTTTCAATACAATGGCCTATATAAAAACCTAAAAATAAACTATTTCTCTACATATATTATTAATTAAAGTTAAACACATGAATTATTTTTAGAATACTTTGATCTTGATATGATATCAAAACTTATCATAAGAGCTTCAACAGAGAAACAATAAGAAACTAATTTTAATAAAATACAGTATAACTCATAATTACAGTTCATCATCATCTCCCTAGCCCCGTATCTCGGGGATCGGCTATCTAACTTAGGTGATTGAAAGAGGGCACTGGTTTTTACACAGAGCGACTGCCATCTGACCTCCGCAATCCAGAAGGGAAGCCAGACCCAATCCTAGACTAGGTCGGAGTTTTCAAAACGCCAATGCTTAGTATGATTATAATAACAGTTGCAAAACTAAAAAATATTTTGATTTTAGCTCTTTGACCCTCTTTTATATCATAACAGTTGTACTGCTCACTCTGCTGTACTCAACATGATATTCCAAAATGAATAAGATGTACCTAAACTTCTATTCTTAAGAAAATGAACAACCCAGCACAACCAAGTAGTGAATGGTCACAGCTTTTAACCGTACAATGATAAACTTACCGCCCCAAAGTTCTCTACAATCATCTTGTCTTGGGCCCTTCGAAGTGTATCAGTGGACTGCAAAGGGACCTCAGGGTACTAATCATCCAGGTATATATTGATGATGTTGCTGTCAGAGATACTCTTGCGTTGTCCATACCCTAGGGTTGGCACTGTGTCATCAGGACTGCTAAACTTACCGCACCAAAGTTGTCCACAATCATCTTGTCTTGGGCCCTTCGAAGTGGGTCAGTGGACTGCAAAGGGACCTCAGGGTACTTCTCATCTAGGTATACATTGATGATGTTGCTGTCAGAGATACTCTTGCCTTGTCCATACCCCCTAGGGTTGGCACTGTGTCATCAGGACTGCTAAACTTACCGCACCAAAGTTGTCCACAATCATCTTGTCTTGGGCCCTTCGAAGTGGGTCAGTGGACTGCAAAGGGACCTCAGGGTATTTCTCATCTAGGTATACATTGATGATGTTGCTCTCAGAGATACTCTTGCCTTGTCCATACCCCCTAGGGTTGGCACTGTGTCATCAGGACTGCTAAACTTACCGCACCAAAGTTTTCCACAATCATCTTGTCTTGGGCCCTTCGAAGTGGATCAGTGGACTGCAAAGCGACCTCAGGGTACTTCTCATCCAGGTATACATTGACGATGTTGCTGTCAAAGATGCTCTTGCCTTGTTCATACTCTAGGGCTGGCACTGTGCCTGTTTAACAAAACAATTTATATTATTACATTCAAGCAAGCTTTCTAGCAAGTTTCTACTTTTATCACATTGAAACTTGTAATTTACATAGAAAAGTAGTTGAACTTAGGTCAACAGATAAGGCTAGTCTTCACTAGGTATTTTAGTTTTTTTTTTATATTACAATATAGTAAAATAAACATGTTATTTTACACTTGTTGTTATAAAAATTGCCAGGTACATTTTAACTTGGTAGAAAGATACAAACCATAGAAGTAATTTTGAAACATTTAGTTTATCTATAATATTAAAAACGAAAAGGTATTGGTGGTATAACTTTGTTGTAACCTACCCAGCCCAGAACATAAATAGAATGCTGTGGTTTTAAAATCAGCACTATTAGGTATCACAAACCACACATTTATTTATTTACAGTTTATTCTTCAAAATATGCAGGAAACCACATTTTATGACATACCTAAATGGTGTAATAGTTAAAGTGTTGCAACTATTTATATTGTAACAAAGTAATAATCTCTCAAATGTTAATCCTAGTCTTGTTTTGTCTTGTCTAGCCATTAATGTCCCACTTTCCTCCTAGTATTAAATTGTTTGAAGATGATTATGATAAATTTATCCAAACATATTATTTATTTATATGTTGTACATACATACATATAATCACGCCTTTATCCCTAATGGGGAAGGCAGAGCAAAAACGACTTAAACAAAGGTTGTTCCGCCACGTCTGACAAAGTTTTGATGGTTATTTATGATAGATTATTAGAACAATATAAAATTAAAAACTTGCGCCGAGAAATAAACAACAGCCCAACACAACACTGCTTTAGCAGCCCGCGCACTACACAACCAGTTTTATTATATTGCTGTAGTGACAGGTTGTCAGCCCATTGCCTAAATTGCTATACAGAAACCCTCGGATCTCTTAGCTGGTTTTTACTGCATGCCTGGGAGGAAATGCAGCTGGCTCATTCTATGTTTTTCTTTCGCTCCCAGTCCAGCCTGGAAGTTATATTACTTACTGATAATTATATTACTGATCTGATATGACTATATCTTTATAGAAACCAAACTGAATTATTCTTTATAGGTAAAAAAAATATGTTGTTATCTTACCTCTGGGACTGAACTCAAATATCCATTCAGGTTTCTGGTCCAGGTTGATAAAGACCAGGTCATACTGTAGGTTTTTAGCATTCAGTACTAGAACTGAGCGCTCAGCATACGGGCAGAACCGCATGGCAAACAGCCTCAATTTTCCATTGTATGGGGGAAGGATGTCTCCTGAAAAAAAAAAGGTTACTCCGCCCTGAACTTGACACTCTGACCGTAGGAGTTGGAGTACAGACTTTGGGTCACTATGAAATGCGTAGAATAAATAGTCGAAAATATATGAAAAAAGTTTTTTTTTATTTTGGTTTTAGAAATTTTTTTGACAAAATTGACCATGAAGATTTTCTAAGTCTTTTTTCCATAGTGCCCCAAATGCTCCAACCAAATAGCAAGGTACATTCTTTGGTTCAGGAGATAATACCGTAAGAACATAAATGTAAGTTGCTATATTTTTATCTTTATTGTTGACAGACACCAAAATTACTGATATAATCTTCAAATACTATCAGATACAATGACATCATGGGAATGAACTATAAATTGGTTAAATAACAGTCAGATAAAGTAGATAAGTGGGATACAATTACACTAAGAGTAAAAGAATTATGAATGAGATTTTGATAACCTAAATTGCGGCTACTTACCGGCTTTCAAATGTTTCTCGGACATGTTTCACTTGAAAGTGTTGGCTTAAAGGATAACACTTGCTTAAGCAAATTCAATAGCGAATACCGTTGTTAAAACTAATATCGAATGAGATATCAGCTTGAATAAAGAAAAATTTTATCAATGAATTTATCGGCAAAATGTCCAACCAGTTCAAGAGTTTGATAGGTTTTGAGCGATTTTGTAAACTGTAAAGCGTTTATTAACGCTTACGAGCGAGATAGAAACAAAGATTCATCATATATGCTATCTTTTTCATAATTCTCTCTTGTTACTTAAATGTTGTTTAACGAAAACGGTAGGAGGTGCGTTCCATTTCAATGAAAATCGCACGGTCACGGTCAATGACTTCAAAAAAGGTCAATACAGGGGCATTTTTTCATGGGATTCTTGATCCTGAGGTTTTGAGGGATATTATGGGGATTATAAATTATCGTATGTATTTTAGTCGCTAAATGGCAGTTTATGGGTCAATCGACAATCGGATCGAATCGAATACTGTAGGTAGGACAACACGAGCGTTTCCGTGTTTCGGAATCCACTCTTATACAGGTTAGCTGGGTTGGGCACTAACCTGGCAAAAACCTAATCTAGGATTGGGTTTGGTTTCCTCTGGTCATTTCTATAAATATATATGGTATCCGACCCTCTTAAATACGGGAAATAGGCTAAGAAGAATTTGCCTAGGTTAGACTGGATCAACAGTAAAATAAAATAAAAAGCAACGATTTTTATAAAATAAATTGTATTTATTTTGACACAACCTATGCTTTGTTTTACTTTTGTCATATAGATGAGATTATGTCTTTGTTAACTAATCGATCAAATTAATAAAGAGTTGTTTTTTTTTTCATTAATTCAATTGAGATTCTTGATTAATTAATTAAACTATCAATAATATAAGTAAATTAAGTACAAACATATTTCAAAAGACAGACAACAATCAGTCAAAGTTACAAAATGTACAGTTAAAATCTCGTTAGTAAAAATAATAAATAAAACAAATATCGACTAAATAACGTAGTTATTATAAATATCCGAAAACAGTAAAAATAATACTTGTTACAAAGTTTTAACTGGAGGGTTAAATTCACAAAATATCTTGAAAAATTATACTAATATAAGAATAAAACTACTGTGAACAACTATTAGAAAGGGGAAGCACCAATGTTAGGGAGAAATTTTAGGAATGTTGATCTATAAAGCTATCTATTTACTATTTTCAGACTGTGAATACACCTTTCAGAATTAATGTAATTTAATTACAAATTGGTCTAGTTGGTTTTAGTCGAATTAATTAATTACAAATAAAAATACAAACCCTTATAACATAGCTGATGTTCAGATGGATTCAGACATTATTAGAACTTTTATTGCACTACATTTTGTACTGTCCTATAACTAAAGAATTGCTTATAAAATATTTGAATGAAAAATTAATTTGCTTTTAAATATCTAAATACTTTATGCCCTAAGATTGACATTATATCATGTGAATATAATATTTTCATAATGTGAAACGGTCCGCCTATGATACATGTGAACATTATTTAGGCTGGCACTTTGCTAGGGAAATTCATGTTATCATAACATAATTTACTTTAATGAAAATGAAGAACATCAACCATAGTTTTATTTATAAATATCATAACAATTCTTACTTCGCACGTACAGTAGCATAAGTTACTATTATTTATTTACAACATAAGAATCAACGTACACAAATCATATCCTGAGAAGCCCTGCATTTTATAATCCTACTTCTAAAGTGTTATTTCATCTCTTCTTGCACCATTATTTACAGTTTAGAGAAATAAAAGTGTAGTACCATTCACGGCCTCGATTGTTCGTAACTTTACCTATTAATGTGTAACAGAAAGGTTATCCGAAACTTATGTAATACTAGGGACCCGCCCCGGGTTAGCACGGAAATTATCAGAGTTTCTCTACTATATTATGCATCACTACATAGTATAAAACAAAGTCGCTTTCTCTGTCCCTATATCCCTATGTATGCATAAATCTTTAAGACTACGCAACGGATTTTGATGCGGTTTCTTTTAATGGATAGACTGATTCAAGAGGAAGGTTTATATGTATAATATATGCATAATATGGTAGAGAAACACCGATAATTTCCGTGCGAAGTCGGGGCGGGTCGCTAGAGTATTATACATATAAACCTTCCTCTTGAATCACTCTATTCATTAAAAGAAACCGCATCAAAATCCGTTGCGTAGTTTTGAAGATTTATGCATACATAGTGATATAGGGACAGAGAAAGCGAATTTGTTTTATACTATGTAGTGAAGATAAACTTATGAATAATTCAGGTCGAAATTAATTAGCGAATTGGTATGTGTTGAGGCAAAACATACTAATTCAATTCCCTTGTCCAATTAAGAGCGACAAAACAGTTGCCTGACAGTCGGACCTCTGTTTCCCAAAGTCCGATCTCTTTCTTCCGCTCTGTACGTGCGAGAGATGAATCCGAATGTCGCGCAACTGTGTCGTCGCAGGTCTTAATTTTTATATTTATTTTCAAAAACTGTCAAATTTCAAGAGTATTACCACTATCACTGTATTTCATCATGTACCAGGGTTCTTCGGGTCGCCGACGCCGACGACTCGAGAATCTACTCGCTAAGGAAGAAGATCATGTACAACGTGTAACAGAAAGTACCCGAAAGGATATGAACCAGCCCATGAAACTGATCAACTTTTCCAGAAGAACATTAGTCGAAAAAAAAAGAAAAAAAATGTTTGGCTCCCCATACTACACGCGCTATCAGCTGATTGCATTTTGTATGGAAGACCAATTTTTTTTCTTATTTTGACTTATGTTCCTTTGGGAAAGTTGTTCAGTATCATGGGCTGGTTCATATACCCTTTCTGTTACACGTTGTATACCTATGTAAAATTCTGCTTAAAACTGCATTCTCGCTACGACTTCTTTTTAAATATGCTCTGGAGATGCATATTGGTTTTAGAGTGTTGGAACATCTGTGTAACCCGTCTCCCCACTTCCTGAGCCGCCTGGAGGTTGGAAGGTGGTCTTTGTGTTTCTCTAGGGGTGTCCGGGAGGGTGCTAGGCCCTGCCACGTTGTGTATGAGCGCCTCGATCGCGGGTTTGTACTGAGATAAGGTTGGGGTTTGTACGGTCTCTTCTAGTTTTCTGGAAATTAGAATAGTCTGTTAAATAAGCATACTATACAGTCAGCAAAGTGAGGAGCCCGATGGTGTAGTGGATAGGGCCGCTGCCTCCTGAGCGGGAGGTCGTGGTTCGAACCCCACCACGTACCAATGTGTTTTTCGATTTTCGAATTTCATATGTACGTTTATTCGACGCTTTTTCCGTGCTTCGGAAGGCACGTTAAGCCGTTGGTCCCGGTTAATATCGTTTAACACCGTAGATATTAGTCGTTAAGTTATATCAGAGGCCAGAGAGATTAGGTAGCCGACCCCGAGAAATACGGGATAAGGCTAGGATGATGATGAAACAGTGAGCAAAGGCGATTGCTGTATAGGGCCGCTCGAAATGGATAAAATTATTACATACATACATACATACATATAATCACGCCTTTATCCCTATGGGGTAGGCAGAGCGTAAACGACCTTATCAAAGGTCGTTCCGCCACGTCTGACAAAGTTTTGAGGGTTATTTAAGATAGATTTGTAGGTGAATAAAATTATTTCAGGGACTTATTTATGGATTTTCATGAAATATCGTAGTCTATAATGTTATCATACTGATGAGATCGTTTAGTTAAACCTGTGACACCTTTGCCCAGGATAGACCGCTGCTACAAACATAGATCCCATCATCATCGCCCTAGCCTTATCCCGTATCTCACGGGGTCGGCTACCTAATCTAGGGGATTGAACGAGGGTACTGGTTTTTACGCAGAGCGACTGCCATCTGACCTCCGCAACCCAGAAGGGAAACCAGACCCAATCCTAGATTAGGTCAGAGTTTTCAAGCCGCCAATGCTTAGCACTGGCCTCCGACCTCCAACTAATATACATACATACATACATAAAATCACGCCTTTATCGCTTAAGGGGTAGGCAGAGCGTAAAACGCCTCCTAAAAGGCGCTTTCGCCACGTCTGACATAATTTTGGGGCAATTTTAGATTGTAATGTGTATTGCTGTAGTGACAGGTTGTCAGCCCATCGCCTAAATTACAATACACTGTAACCCTCGAATCCCTTTTTTTGACTTCTACAGCATGCCCGGGAGGAAGGGCAACTGGAACATTCTATGTTTTTCTTTGTCTCCCAGTCCAGTATGGAAGATAACTAATATGTATGGTATTAAACGATATTAACCGGGACCAGCAGCTTAACGTGCCTTCCGAAGCACCGAATAAACATACATAGATCCCATATCATCCCAAAAACACTCCAACATACCTTAGAGCGGGTAATAGGGCAGGATGCCGCCGGCAGTGGTGCGCCGCGAGTTGTAGTCCGGGAGTTAGAGCTAATATAAACTCTCCAGAAAGAGCCTCTTTTTCCCGCCAGTGGCAGAGCGAGCATAGCAGCGATACGGCTGGAAACAACGCAATATCATACAATACATATAATCACGCCTTTATCCCTAATGGGGTAGGTAAAAGATCTAAATAAAGGTCGTTTCGCCACGTCTGACAAAGTTCTGAGGGTTATTTTACGATAAATTTGTAGGTATATTGCTATAGTGACAGGTTGTCAGCCCATCGCCTAAATTACAATAAACTGAAACCCTCGGAACGTTCAGCTGGTTTTTACAGCATGGCCGGGAGGAAATGCAGCTGGCACTTTCTATGTTTTTTTCTCCTAGTCCAGCATGGAAGATAAAGATGAAGAATATCATACAATACAATACAAAATTCTTATTTACAACAGAAAGAAGTGTTTATTTACAACAGACATAAAAAGGAACAAACGTGACAGTACAATATAGGCGGCCTTCTTGCTAAAGCAGCAATTTCTACCAGGCAACCTTTGGGTATAGAAATTGTACAAGCAGAAAGCGGGATAGTGCATATTACTACATATAATACTTAGACAATATTTACACACTATTAAATAAATATTTCAATAAAATATACTGATACATATCCTATGATAAACTAATACATAATATATGCTACATAAGATAGGATACTGTATATTATATATCAGAGAAATTGGTAGATAGAATATCACTACATATACTTACTTAAACAATACTTATGAATCAGTATACATCAAACATTATTAGCTAAATAGATTGCATGCAGCTAGATTGTGGAACGCTCTCCCGCACACTATTCGCGACAGCCCATCAATCGCTGTTTTCAAAAAGAGAATCAAAGAACATTATCTTTCTCAACGTAATCCGTAGTATGTATTTATATATGTCTCTATGGTATACCCTCTTGACTGGCAATGTCCCACCTGTGTCGCGGCCAAACCACGAATAAATAGTAATGATACACCTGTTAAGGGCATATCAGAATCATTACCTGCGGAGGCTCTTGGTTCAGCGAGGGAAAAAGGCAGCAAGCAAACCAGCATTGATGATTCGACTGATACCCTGGTTGCACAACAACTTCGAAAATTTGAAAAGATATTTCAAGACCAAATGGCATCCATGCGAAAGGAAATTACGAGCGTCACAAAAAGATTCGACGAGTTCATCGCAACAGTTGAGGGTTTGACAACACGAGTTGTATCAATTGAGAAAAGGGTAAAGGTTCTAGAAGAGGGTCCATCTAAATGTGTGCCCGAGAAAATTGCCGAGCTGGAAAACACTGTAAAGCAACTGAAAGTTGAGTTAAACGACCGCGACCAGGAAATGCTCTCAACAGAGATAGAGATTTCAGGGATTCCTGAAACCAAAAGTGAAAACACCGTTCACCTCGTGAGTTTGGTCTCTAGGAAGCTGGGTGTACAGTTGGAGCCACAAGACGTAGTCAGTGCATTACGTACTGCGTCAAGGAAAGTAGCTGAAACTGAAAACAAGGAAGGCGAACAAAGGCCTCGTGTACTAGTTGTGAAGCTGGCGCGCCGTGACTTACGGGATAGGCTGTTGAAAGAAGCACGCGTACGCCGGGGAGCTACCACTGAAGGCTTTGAACTCCCGGGGCTGGCACGGAAATTCTACGTCAACGAAAGACTTTCGCGTACAAATCGCCAACTCTTCTACCTTGCTCGTCTTGAAGGAAAGCAGCAGAAATGGAAGTACGTATGGACGCGCAATGGCCGAATCTATGCTCGCCAAAAGCAAGACTCTGAAGCTTTCAGAATCTCTGATAACAGCGATATAAGCTCGGTTTTTCGACCCTCTGTCGTTGGTTGATGATATTGCTGCAACTCTTAGTCAATTTAACTCCTATTGTTGCTAATTTGTATCATACCCTTAATGAAAATTATGTCCTCATTGTAAATTATAAAATGCCAACATTCCAACATAATGTACTGATCAAGGTTTCCTGCTATTCCCTTTGTTTTATAAAACTGTCAGCTCCTGAAGACATTCACAATATGTATCCTGAACTGAATATTGACGTCCGACTCAAGTTAAAAGGTTTCTTATACTATTACGATAATGGTTGATTTCGATGTTGTGCTAGGTATTGATGATAGTGGTAACCCTTCTTGTCATAAATTAAACCTACTCGAGGACTGCAAATCAATTATTTATGATCAGGACATCAAAATTTTGAACTATAACATTAGAAGTCTACAGAATCACTTTGACGAGTTTTTGGTTTTGTTGGAAAGACTCGGTATACTCTTCGATATAATCGTTCTCACGGAGTGCTGGTTGAACGAGTATTCTGTTTTGAAGTGTATCAACGGCTACAACTCTTTTCGTACTTTTAAGAGTTATAATCAATGCAGTGGTGTAGTAGTGTATGTTAAAGATTGTTGGTCCCCAATAGTTCAAGAGCTCGACCTAACTGAAGCAAACTGTTTATCAATAACTATACCTATGTACTTAACCGTTCTGGCTATCTATCGATCACCATCATTTCGCGACGCAGATCCTTTTATGAAGTCCTTGGAATCGTTAGTAAAATCTATAAAAAAATGCCCTTGTCTAATAGTAACCGGTGATATTAACATCAACATCCTCTATGACCCAGACCCCAATAAAGCTAAAGCTGACCTAACCCGCTCTGCATATCTCTGTCTTATGGCGGAACTGGGTTTACATTCAGCGGTTGATAAAGCAACAAGATATGAATCGTGTCTGGACCATCTTTTTGTCAAGCCAAACAATCCGATTGAGTCAGTAATATGTCCATGCGCGACTACTGACCATGACCTGGTGTTGGCTGGGATCGGTATTACCACAGCTAAACCACCTCATCCAAAAAGGTACCAAACCAAGCTGGATATGAAAAGTGTAGTCTTAGACTTATCTTGTGTGGATTGGTCTCCCGTTCTTTCTTGCGAATCAGCGACTGAGGCGGCCAAAATCTTAGATTCTGCTATTTCTAAAATAATTTCAAGACACTCGTCAAAAATACGTGTAAGTAGGTCTAAACACAATTTAAAGGCCTGGATGACACCAGGACTGATGAAATGTTCGAAACATAAAGACCGCTTACATAGCGATGCACGTGCGCACCCCAATGACGAGTTTAAAAAGTTGATATTTACACGCTATAGAAATTTTTACATCAAGTTGTTACGTAAAATTAAAAATCAAAGAGATGGCGCGGAGTTAGAAGCTAATCTAAATAAACCAAAACCACTTTGGAAGACGATAGGACGAATTACTCATACGCAGAAAATAAGAAGCGAGCCTCTGGATCTCTGCAGGATTAGGGAGACCCCTGAAAAGTCTTTAAACTTTTGTAATGACTTTTTTGCATCAGTTGGGTGTACTTATGCAGATAGGATTTTGAAACAATTAAATGAAACTCAGGAATCGCTGGCATCTAAAGTAACGGGTATACAATCTACGCAGCATTCCCTATTTCTAAAACCTACAGACTCCGGTGAAGTGGAATGGCTTATTCTACAACTTAGGCAAGACTGCGCTCCCGGTTTGGATGGGCTCAATAATCGACTTATTAAAGAAATTAAGGATTACATTGTTCTGCCCCTGACCCATATCTTTAACCTCAGTTTAGCTACAGGGGTCTTTCCGGACAGTTGGAAAACAGCTTGCGTGGTCCCAATTCACAAGGGTGGAGATCTTAAAAACCCTTCCAATTACAGGCCTATCTCACTTTTGGGAACTTTTTCCAAACTCTTAGAGAAAATTGTCAACAGGCAACTAATTGAGCATTTAGAAACAAATAACCTGCTATCTAATCATCAGTATGGTTTTAGACAAAACGCATCGACTGAAAATGCGGTAACTTTTCTATCCGATACCATCTCAGCACATTTAGACAATGGGCGTGCGTGTATCGGGGCCTTTCTTGACTTAGCAAAGGCCTTCGATACAGTATCGGTGCCTATTCTCCTTAGGAAGCTGGAGTTCATGGGAGTTCGCGGAATTTGTTTGGATTGGTTTGGGTCGTATCTCAGTGGGCGTGAACAGCGTCTTAAACTTAATAACACAATCAGTGACGCACGCAGTATCCAATACGGTGTACCCCAAGGAAGCATCCTAGGGCCTACACTTTTTCTAGCATACGTAAATGACATACTTACCCTTAACTTAACCAATTCTGATGTAGTTTGCTATGCAGATGACACGGCAGTTATCTTTCATGGTTCTTCATGGGAGGAAGTGAGGCAAACTTGCGAAGAGGGCCTAAACAAAACTGCAGCATGGCTGAGTCAAAACCTTCTGACACTCAACACCAGTAAAACCAAAGTAATTTACTTCCACAAAACAGCCGCGTCTGCGCCAAGGACTGATTTGGATATCCGAATACACAGATGTGGACTACGTATTCATAATGTGAATGATTCGGGTCAAATCTGTCAGTGTGAGAGCTTGCAAAGAAAAGAAAATGTAAAATATCTCGGTGTCTTTGTAGACGACCACCTGTCTTTTAAAAAACATATTGACGAATCAGCCACAAGAATCCGTAAATTAATATACATCTTCAAAACCTTAAGATATGCTGCTAGTCCTAAACTTTTGAAGAGAGTTTATACTGCCCTTTGTGAGTCGGTTCTATCCTATTGCATACTAGCATGGGGTGGAAGTGCAATGTCAGTGTTACTCAAATTGGAAAGAGCACAGAGATCGATTCTCAAAGTAATGTTGAGGAGGCCTTTCCTTTTTCCAACAATTGCACTTTACGAGGAGGCGCAGGTTTTGAGTGTCAGAAGGCTGTATATACTTAAGTGCACCCTATATACTCATAAACGTGTTTTAAACTCGGACGACTACCAGAGACTGTTGCGGCGTCGAGTCTTCAAGATTGATAGCTACCAAGTGAAAACATCCTTTGCTCGTAGACATATAAATTTTCTAGCCCCTTTTATTTACAATAATATAATTCGTTTGTATGACTTCAGGAATAACAATCTCCGTGAGACAAAAGTCCACTTAATTAAGTTATTGTTGACTTGGACTTACAGATACTCCGAAGATTTCCTTAAAATTGTTGAGTAACATCAGGAAACTTTCTTGACCAAAGTTAAATCTTATATGTAAAGTTATTTATTTTTGTTTTTATTTTTAATTATAATTTTGTAGTAATTAATATTTCCAATGCCTTGTTTATTGTAATTTGAATATAAATATATATATTTTCTTTCTTTTATTATTATTATTATTATTTTTATTTATTTTTTAGTATGATTATGAAATAAAGTTTATGATTTGTTGATATTTTAATAAAATTTAATTAATTAATGAATTAAAATTGTTTGTGATTGTGATTAAAATGTGATTTAAATTGTTTTATGTTATGAAATTATTTTTAACTTAATTGATTATATACTTCTGCATGCTATTTATTTTAATGTTTTAAGTTTTACACCCGCGATACAGGCCTAGCCTAGTGCGTGGTGTATTGTTACCGGAATGTTGGCTGCAATCTAAAACTAATTGAATGTGATGTTAGTGTTTGTATGTAGCCTGATAAGTTTTTTTTATGAATAAATAAATTATATATTATATATATTTATTTATTTTAGTTATATTTATATAGAGTATTTAATATGTTTATAGCTTGCTTGTTTGTTTAGGTCGTTTACGCTCTGCCTACCCCATTAGGGATGGGGGCGTGATTGTATGTATGTAAATCTATTTTCTGATCCGGTTTCTTTTTTCTTACTTTTCTTTACGTTTGCCGGTTTTTTTTCTTGTTTAATTGACGTGACACTGGCAAAATGCCCAAAGTGGACGATTGCTATAAAAAAAAACAATTCTCTTGAATCACTCTATCCATTAAAAGAAACCGCATCAAAATCCGTTGCGTAGTTTTAAAGATCTAAGCATACATAGGGATATAAGGACAAAGAAAGCAACTTTGTTTTATACTATGTAGTGATGTCTAACTTAAGTTTAAATAGTTTGATAGATAGAACTAGTTTAATATACCTTTCTCTGACAAGCAATGGCTGTCACTAGTGGGCAGTACCAGCAACGAAGCCGCCTCCGCAGCCCTAACAGCTTCCTTGCCACTGAGCGGTCTGCTCCCGTTGATAACCTCCTCAATGGCCGACCAGCACTGCTCGGCGCACGGCAGCGAACGGGTTAAACAAGTGCGAGTTAAAGAGCCCCATGTCGTTATTGCTACTTCGCGGACTGAACTGGAAGGTGAAATAGAGATAATTTAAAACTGAACAACTGAACTAACTAACTGAATTAACATACATACATACATATAATCACGCCTTTATCCCTAATGGGGTAGGCAGAGCGTAAACGACCTAAACAAAGGTCGTTCCGCCACGTCTGACAAAGTTTTGAGGGTTATTCAAGATGGATTTGTACGTATATTGCTGTAGTGACAGGTTGTCAGTCCATCGCCTAAATTGCAATATACTAAAACCCTCAGATCCCTTAGCTGGTTTTTACAGCATGCCCGGGAGGATATGCAGCTCGCACATTCTATGTTTTTCTCTAGCTCCCAGTCCAGCATGGAAGAAGAATTAAACCAAAGGCAATTAGTCTGTCCATTTCACAAATTAATTTTGTCCTACTGTACAAATCAATATACCTACAAATCTATCTTAATTAACCCTCAAAACTTTGTCAGACGTGGCGAAACGACCTTTGTTTGGGTCATTTACGCTCTGCCTACTCCATTAGGAATAAAGGAGTGATTATATGTAACTTCCATGCTGGCCTGGGAGTGAGAGAAAAACATAGAATGTGCCAGCTGCATTTCCTCCCGAGCATGCTGTAAAAACCAGCTAAGGGTTCTGAGGGTTTTAGTATATTGTAATTTAGGCGATGCGCTGACAATCCATCACTACAGCAATTTACGTACAAATCTGTCCCTTAAATCTTTGTCAGACTTGGCGAAATGACCTTTGTTTAGGTCGTTTACGCTCTGCCTACCCCGTTAGGGATAAAGGCGTGATTATATATATGTATGTAGAACTTCTTCTTCTGTCGTGTGGGTATCGAGTCGATCGACCCGATGAACCCTGGTGTCAGAGTTTTTTAACCGCCTAATAGCAAAGCTAATAGGCCTCTAACATGGTTTGTGTAACGACCACTGTCAAAGACAGCGACTGAGACCGACGGCTTAAGGTCCCCCTCCGAATCTTTTTTCTCCCAGACAATCAGGTCATTTAATGAATTCAACCGAAGACAATTGGTCTCGTGAAGGAATAGGAAGATAACTTAAGGAACGTTTGCCCATTTCACTTATTTTTTCTACTGTACAAAAATCAACACTAAATCTTCCTAAACATTTAAAGAATTTTCGAGCAAGATAGATAACTTATAACCATGACTGTACGTAGTATCATATTCCTCCATGCCACGAAAAAACCAAAGGACTTCTGGCAACGTTGACACTATGAATACTGTCTCTCTCTTTCTTTTCTACTCAACCGAAAGGGAAGTCGAGAGCGTTGGAACATGCTACAATACTTACGTGTGATCATCATGTAGTAACGCGACGACGGCCGGCAGAAGTTCGCTTTCTAAGCAATGTTCAGGTGGGTCCACACAAGTTACTAATTCTGTTAGAACAGTACCGATATAGACTCGTATTGAAGTCCCGCTTGAACTCTCACAACTGCTGGCTGAAACTGAAAACATGGGTAAAATTATTGTAATGTTTCACTGGTTTTTGTACGTTTTAAAACGCACTGTGCTAGCGGGATAGCAATAGATTTTTATGTATTGTATATATTTATCTATTATATTTAGGATAAGTATATATTTGTATATAACTCCCATTCTGGACTGGGAGCGAGAGAAAACATAGAATGTGCCAGCTGCATCTCCTCCCGGGCATGCTGTTATTACAGCAAAGTCGGCTATTGCCAGCTAAGGGATTCGAGAGTTATAGTGTATTGCAATTTTAGGCGATAGGCTGACAACCTGTCACTATAGCAATATACATCATAATCAACTGTAATTACCCTCAAAACTTGTCAGACGTGGCGGAACGGCCTTTGTTAAGGTCGTTTTCGCCCTGCCTTCCCCATTAGGGATAAAGGCGTGATTTTATGTTTGTATGTATGTATATATTTGTATTCTTGTCATTGTGGTATTTTAGTATATGTTTAGTGATAATAAATATATATTTCTGTTGATAAAATATTTAAATTATGCACGTCTTATCTGCTTTACGTTTTATGCTATCACACTTTTATTAGGTCTGCTCTAAGAAATTTCTCTGTCTGTCTGTCTTAATTCCTTATGTAATTGTTCTGTGTATGTTTATGTGTACAATAAATTGTTAAATAAATAAATAAAATAAATAGATTCTTTTATATTATATGAAATAAAATAGCATTGCGCTTAAAATCCTCATAAATAAGTGATAGCTATAATTGAGATTCTGAATAATGAAAATTCGATGCTATAGTACGGTACTCACAAGTTAACAAAGGATGTTCATGGGATTTTATCTTGAATTTTGTAATTGGACTTCTGAAATCCTTGGTCAATATTCTATTCAAAATATGTATACTAATAAAACAATGGCCAGCATTCCTTCGAAATAAAAACATAGAACGTGCCAGCTGCATTTCCTCCCGCGTATGCGGTAAAAACCAGCTAAGGAATCCAAGGGTTTCAGTATTTTCAATTTAGGCGATGGGCTGACTACCTGTCACTACAGCAATGTACCTACAAATATATCTTAAATTACCCTCAAAACTTCGTCAGTCGTGGCAGAACGACCTTTGTTTTGGTAGTTTACGCTCTGCCTACCCCATTAGGGATAAAGGCGTGATTATATGTATGTATGTAAAAAATTACTTACATTCTCTTAGATGTCGTAGATAGAAGTTAAGGGTGTCGGTTTTGTGTATCGTCACCCATTTGAGCGGTATTGAGAATATCTTAACTGGGAGCCCGCGTATGCTGCCGTATACAATCCATCTGAAATACAATATTAATGATTAATACAATTATATTCAATCAAAATAAAATAAATGCGAAACATGGATCAGGATCTTCGAAAGTTGTGAAAGTATCTTATTTCCGCCACAATAGATCTGAGAAGTGCATGTTGGACTGGGAGCGAGAGAAAAACATAGAATGTGCCAACTACATTTCCTCCCCGGAATGCTGTTAAAACCAGCTAAGGGATCCGAGGGTTTCAGTATATTGCAATTTAGGCGATGGGCTGACAACCTGTCACTACAGCAATATACCTACAAATCTATCTCAAATAACCCTGAAAACTTTGTCAGACGTGGCGGAACGACCTTTGTTTAGGTCGTTTACGCTCTGCCTACCCCATTAGGGATAAACGCGTGATTGTATGTATCATCTTCATCATCAGCATGTGACAGTCCACTGCTGGACATGGGATTCCCAAGGCAAATCACTGAGCTCCGTCTTCAGCCTTTGCCTTTCTCAACCAATCTGTACTGTAGTAAGTTTTAAATTTACAACTTACTTCTGCAAAAACTCAGCCCGTTGCGTCGCATCTTCCACCACCGGTGATATCGTTACTAAATACACCCCTACTGCTACTGTACTATCCACATTTATCGCATGTAACTTCTCCATTTTCTGTTCCAAATCCACTATCGTCTCAGTGAATATAGGTTTCAGTATATGCGCAGTGAAATCCGTACCGAAGTTTTCTACGTAGCTACTAAATAAGGAGATTGTATGCTCATACGCCAAAGAGTGATTTATAAACTTATTCTTTGTAGATATTTCTAAAAGTTGTTTTACTCTGAAAGAAACAAAAACATTATTGTACAAAGCTATTCACCCAAAAGTATTTATTTAACAGTTTATTGTACACAGAAACAAACACAGAACAATAATATATGGAATCAGGACACAACAAATTTTATTTAAAAGCCTGTGGTGTCCCACTGCAGGGCAAATGCCTCTCTCCCTTCCTTCCATTTTTCGCGATCTAGTGCAAACTACACTTTTTGATAAACTATGAAAATGTTGTTACATTTTACAAGAAAAAAGAAGTAACTAAGCAATTCAAAAATATCCAACTTAACAAAGATTGTCCATTAGTTTACTTCTGATACTCGTTTTGTTATTTTTACTACGTTAGTACTGCAATAAAGGATTATTTTTATCTATTTATCTTCCATGATGGACTGGGAGCGAGAGAAGAACATAGAATGTGCCAGCTGCATTTCCTCCCGGGCATGCTGTAAAAACCAGCTAAGGGATCCGAGGGCTTCAGTATGTTGCAATTTAGGCGATGGGCTGACAACCTGTCACTACAGCAATATACAAATCTATCTTAAATAACCCTCAAAACTTTGTCAGACGTGGCGGAACGACCTTTGTTTAGGTCGTGTACGCTCTGCCTACCCCATTAGGGATAAAGGCGTGACGATATGTATGTATGTATGTATGTATGTATTTACTTACAAATGAATAAACCAAGTCAACTCAGTCCATCTGACGTCAGGTTTCTCTTTGATTACACTATTCAACGCTGCTACAAGCAGCTTAGCATCCACACTATCACTCATATAGCACTGTAGATCCATAAAACATCTCTGTTGTCCCTCCAAAGGGACCTCTTCTAAGTCCACTTGAGTATCACAGGTTATCACATCTCTTACTATTTGTACATTAGCTACGTAAGCCAAACACGCTAAAACTATTTCCCGAATTATTTCTAAATATAGAACGACGGTCTTCCATTCGTTTTCTGAACTGGATTTGGTTAGATTTGAGACTATTCGAGTGCATAAGTCTGTGGTGAATTTTCCTGGAAGCAAATGTGTATTTTTGTTAGCAAAAAAGGGTTTGCAAGTTAACAGAGACTTTTCATTAATTATTTATTTATCTTATGCTTTTTCAATTAATTAATTATTGTACAACAATTAACAATTTATTGCACAACTCGAGCGTTTCCGTGCTTTAGAAGGCACATTAAGCTCCCGGTTAATATCAATTGGTCCCGGTTAATATCGTAGATATTTAGAGGCCATTGCTAAGCACAGGCGGCTTGAAAACTCTGACAGCTGGGTTGGCCACTAGCCCAAACCTGGTAAAAGCCTATTTATTTAATTTATTTATTTAACAGTTTATTGTACACAATAAAATACAATGGACATTAGACATATACATATATAGCCCAAACTTGGTAAAAGCCTATTTATTTATTTAACAGTTTATTGTACACAATCAAATACAAAGGACATATAGACATAAAACAAAGACACAACAGGCACAGCTTATTTCTAAAAAGAAATCTCGTCCAGCAGACCTAGGCTAGTGAAATAGCATTCTGAGAGGCAGATACGTTTAATTTAGGATTGGGTCTGGTTTCCCTTCTGGGTTGCGGAGGTCAGATGGCAGTCGCTCTATGTCAGAACCAATATCCTCGTCAAATCCCTTAGATTAGGTACCCAACCCCATGAAATACGGGATAAGGCTAAGGAGATGATAATTCATTACGCAAAAATAGTAAATTTCACATACCTGCAACGATGGCACTTCTCGCCAGTATAGGCACGTAAATGTTCACAGTATCCTTAACATTCCTCTCCACAGAGTCCTTCAAGAAGCTAAACATGAGAGTCTCCAACTGCCCGTACTTGTGTTCCGCCACCGGGCATATCAAACACGCCGATTTCAGTCCGAGACCCCTTATCTCTGGAAATAACAATAATTATTCAGCATAGATTCCATGAAAAACATTTTGAATGTCAATTAAAACTACATGATGCAAAATATATGTTACTACCGTTTCTCGCCTGACTAACTAACTAACTGCCTCTTGGTGTAGTGGTCAGAGCCATGGGCTCACGATCCGGAGGTCCTGGGTTCGATTTCCAGGGAACACAAAGATGATATTTGTTAGGACAATGCTGGACGAATCACCGGATTGTCTGGAAGAAAAAAGATTCTGTGTTTCGGAGGGCACGTTAAGCCGTCGGTCCCGGTCGCTGTCTTTAATAGTGGTCGTTACACAAACCATGTTAGAGACCTATTAGCTATGATATTAGGCGGTTTCAATACTCTGACAACAGGGTTCATTGGGTCGATCGACTCGATACCCACACGACAGAATATTCCTAATGGAGTAGGCAGAGCGTAAACGACCTAAACAAAGGTCATTTCGCCACGTCTGACAAAGATTTAAGAGTTTTTTAAGACAGATTGTAGTGATAGATTGTCAGCGCATCGCCTAAATTACAATATACTAAAACCCTCAGAACGACTTTGCGTTGCTGTTTTTAGTTTGGTTAGGAGATTGTAAGCTGATAACCTGATTGTCCGAAAAGTAAGATACATGCTGTCGGATGGGTATGTAAATGTTTGTCATGTTGTTTTGTTCTGTCTTGCGTTTATTTCGCTTCGTTCAGTCTGTTCCATCAGAATAACAGATTGAAGGAATAGAAAGTGAACTTGTGTGTCTCGCAAACACTCGGGCACTAAAAACTAGTCCCGCGCAGATGGATGGTCTTTGCGAGCCGTCCGCCGTCACCGAAAGTCAATTAGAAGGACTTCTCATTATCATTATTATATTACATACCTGGTTCGCTCGATTCGCACATGAGCAACACCAGACTAAGGAGCAAGGAGGTGCACAGTTCTATGGGGACGTAGGGGGCGATTGCCACGGAGATCTGGCTGGCGAGGGTTCTTCGTTCCACCGATTTGGATGAAAGTAGTTCCGCGACTGATGATAGGACTTCGCCTCCGCCGCCCCATTTCACTATGAGGCATGTTGCTGAAAGAAAAGTATTGTTTGTATTATTGATCACGGAAATGGTAGTATGGAACTACTTCAAACTAGGTGGACCGATGACCATAATTATATTATAATAAGTTGCGGGCAGTAGGAGCGCAGTATCTACGATAGAGATGCTGTGTTTTCTGCACAGATGGCGCGCGCGTCCACTCAGAAGTCATATTTTTTTAACCGCTTGTATCTGAAAATGCAACATTCGCATACGAAATACCAAAATCACTATTTTTGAATACTCATACGTATGCGACTCTGCAACGAGTGCTCTAAACCACTCTTTTTCTTTTCTACTACTCGAAACCAAAGTAGTTTATGATCATGTCAGTGACACAGACAATCATTTGACAAGTGACACTTTAACTTTTTAATTCACTTGAATTTACGTTCCGTTTCTCTGCGATTCATATCCGGTTAATCAAATCAACGATTTTTGTTAGTGGTAGTGGTGGTATAGTAGGTGTATTTCTGCGCAGAACGAAAACAATTTATGGGATTAGACTTTATTGGCAGCACAGATTTCTACTGCTTCAAAAATACGTAAAATCATTTGTGATAGAATTTGATTTCGTATGCGTATTTCAGTTTTCATACGAGTGATTCAGAAATACGTCTCTTGGTCGGCGCGGCTCCCCGGGCGGTAGGAGCGCAGTATCTACGATAGAGATGCTGTGTTACCTTCACAGATGGCGCGCGCGTCCGCTTTGGTCGGCCGCTTGACTAGAGTGAGCAGTGCTTGCAGGGCGCGGCTCCCCGGGCGGTAGGAGCGCAGTATCTACGATAGAGATGCTGTGTTACCTTCACAGATGGCGCGCGCGTCCGCTCTGGTCGGCCGCTTGACTAGAGTGAGCAGTGCTTGCAGGGCGCGGCTCCCCGGGCGGTAGGAGCGCAGTATCTACGATAGAGATGCTGTGTTACCTTCACAGATGGCGCGCGCGTCCGCTCTGGTCGGCCGCTTGACTAGAGTGAGCAGTGCTTGCAGGGCGCGGGCGCGGCGCGGCTCCCCGGGCGGTGGAGCGCAGTATCTACGATAGAGATGCTGTGATACCTTCACAGATGGCGCGCGCGTCCGCTCTGGTCGGCCGCTTGACTAGAGTGAGCAGTGCTTGCAGGGCGCGGGCGCGGCGCGGCTCCCCGGGCGGTAGGAGCGCAGTATCTACGATAGAGATGCTGTGATACCTTCACAGATGGCGCGCGCGTCCGCTCTGGTCGGCCGCTTGACTAGAGTGAGCAGTGCTTGCAGGGCGCGGGCGCGGCGCGGCTCCCCGGGCGGTAGGAGCGCAGTATCTACGATAGAGATGCTGTGATACCTTCACAGATGGCGCGCGCGTCCGCTCTGGTCGGCCGCTTGACTAGAGTGAGCAGTGCTTGCAGGGCGCGGCTCCCCGGGCGGTAGGAGCGCAGTATCTACGATAGAGATGCTGTGTTACCTTCACAGATGGCGCGCGCGTCCGCTCTGGTCGGCCGCTTGACTAGAGTGAGCAGTGCTTGCAGGGCGCGGGCGCGGCGCGGCTCCCCGGGCGGTGGAGCGCAGTATCTACGATAGAGATGCTGTGATACCTTCACAGATGGCGCGCGCGTCCGCTCTGGTCGGCCGCTTGACTAGAGTGAGCAGTGCTTGCAGGGCGCGGGCGCGGCGCGGCTCCCCGGGCGGTAGGAGCGCAGTATCTACGATAGAGATGCTGTGATACCTTCACAGATGGCGCGCGCGTCCGCTCTGGTCGGCCGCTTGACTAGAGTGAGCAGTGCTTGCAGGGCGCGGGCGCGGCGCGGCTCCCCGGGCGGTAGGAGCGCAGTATCTAAGATAGAGATGCTGTGATACCTTCACAGATGGCGCGCGCGTCCGCTCTGGTCGGCCGCTTGACTAGAGTGAGCAGTGCTTGCAGGGCGCGGGCGCGGCGCGGCTCCCCGGGCGGTAGGAGCGCAGTATCTACGATAGAGATGCTGTGATACCTTCACAGATGGCGCGCGATTCAAGGGAAACGTCGGCAGTTAATTATAAAAAATACTTTATTAGATGTTTCCAGCAGAGTTTCCACGTCAAGAATACAATGCAAATGCCTTAGGAACTAACTTAAATACTAATCAATAATGACGTTAATCGATATACACGTGTAGGTGATATCCGACTAGTCAGCAGATGCAGATCTGCTGACAAAACAAATATCGGAGGGTGCATTGGACTTAACTCCTCCTTCCCCAAGAGCGAAATTATCTGAAGGGGTTGAAGACATCTTCAGAGAATTTCGTTTTACAAAATAAACTAAGTAAAAATATTTATAGAACACTAATATAATACCACAAAGAAAGATTCCTATATATAATAATAAGGTCCAAACGTTAATTTCACTAGTAATAAAATTATTAACACTATTATTGTTCTCGTAACTACTGAATTTCGCAATGTTTGAAAGTTCCCTAATGTCACTGAAGTCTATTCTTCGAAGGTCGATCCTTTTGTTCTCCTTGGTAACTTCTCGTGATAGCTCTGGCAACTGTACAGGTGGCAGGAAAGTCTCAATCGATGTCCCATTGGTAGTTGCCCCAACCGTCGTGTTCCCGATTGACGTCTCACAGCTAGGGTTTGGTGTCAGGATGTATGTACCTCGTAGACTTAGCTTCTTAATTTCATCCTTGCAGCTCTCGGTTACGATGATATCTTCTTGTGAATAGAGAAGCCAATATCCATCTGTAATTCTGAGTATCTTGTAACTCTCTATGGTGACAGGGTTCTGGTGACATAAAGTAAGATTATTTTTCAGCAACATAAGTTGTTCGATACATGAATCCGTGTAGTGTTGTACGATGGAGTCTTCTGAACACAGGAACTGCTGGTCTTCAATCTCCCCGCAAGAGCTGGCTACAGATCTGTATTTCAATCTATTCACCAAGAGGTATGGGAATTGTGGAACAATTATATGGGTTATATTTTGGGTAGGATTAAAAATAGGAATAGGGATGACTTTATAATATATATACGTACTATATTCAACTAAAGGTACTTCCAATATAAAAACTAAAGTAGTGTTATCCATATATGATTTTAAAATAATGTTTCTTTCTAATTTTACCAAATTATTCCTGGTTACGGGATAAATCATTCTTGCATGTTTTTCTACTTCTTTAAGGATATCAAAAAGTTCTGTAGAGTTAATTACCGATTGATGTAATGTATAGATTTTACTAAAGGCTATTGCCGTCTCAACTTCCTGTATAATACTATAGATGGTTCTAAGGTTATTTAGAATTTGATAAAAACTGTTAGCCAAAGAAAACATATTTGTTAGCTTATTTTCATCTTTGAAAAGTGTTTCAATTTGGGAAGTTTTGTGACTTAAATGTTGAACATTGAAATTGATATCATCAGAAATATTAACAAGCTTATCAAAAGCTTTTTGCATTAACGAAACTCTTCTTTCAATTGAGTGTTGATTATTTCCTAGCTCACTAATAACCTTATTATATTTAACCGCATCTTCGTTATCCAAATTACCTGTTATAATCTTAACTAATGAGCCCAATGGGTTTAGAATGCCTCTTTTAGTTCTTACCGTTGTTGTTTCAGGAAAAATTTGATGTAATCTATCTTTAGTTAATTCTACAAATGAATCAATTTGCACTTCTAATCCCATTAGTTCTCTACGAGTTTCCGTAAACTTATGGCTAATACTTTTTAATCTTAAATATTCGTCTATATTGCTACCTAATTGCTTATCAATTATTCCTAAATCAAGTGTCTTAATTATTTTCCACACACTACTCCTCACAACTGCTGTACCAATCTTCATCGGTGCTATTCCCGGATTCCGCTCTAGTGTCTGTACGTTCAGACCGAGCCCCTGCTCCGCTGGTACCAGCAGCAACATCATCCACCACCTGTGGAGGTCGTTTAATATTTTTTAATGCAACTCTGGTGTTTCTCTTTTTTAATTGCACAGGCACGATATTCCTATTCGGTTTTTCTAACACCTTAGCTTTTTCATACCTGGGCAATTCCTTAGCCTTCCTAGTCCTGGTCGTTTTCATAAAAACTTCTTCGTTGGGATTGATTTCTGGCGGTTCCTCGCCTCCTTTCTTTTCCCTAACCTTGATTTTATCTGTTTTTAATTTTTCAGACACATATTCGTATAAAACCTTTAAACGTTTTCTATGGTCTAAAACCAATTTTTGTAAAAGATTACGATCTCTATCCGTGTTAAATATGTTTCCCGATTCTGTTTGGCCAAAAGCGATTTCAAAAGGGGTAAAGTCAGTTGCCGTATGTATTGTGTTATTGTAACCCAAAATTACATACGTCATTACGGATGCTGCGTCTTGATCGGTCTTTGGATATCTAGCTAATCTATGCATTTCCTCGATTGTACTATGGAATCGCTCTACTACAGCCATGGAACTCGGGTTGTTAGGCGTACCAATGTGAATTTCTACCTTGTGCATAGCTAAGAGTTCTTTTAAGAGTTGATTGTTAAATTCCGCCCCCGAATCACAATTAATTTTCTTCGGTACACCGTACATGCTAAAGTATTTAATTAATGCTCTTACAACTTCTGGGCTACTTCTGTTTGGGATATGTATTGCCTGACCTAGTTTGCTAAATGCATCAACTATGGTCAAATAATATTGTCCCTCTATAAATAGTAAGTCCATATAAAGTTCTTGGAAAGGAGAATTTTGTGTTTGAGTCAGTTGAATGTGAGGTTTAATGGGCTTCCTATCATATTTCATCTGTCTACATTTCTCACAACTGTTAATTATGGCTGACACGGTTTCCTTCATATTAGGCCACCAATAGTGTCGTCTGAGTTTAGTTAAAGTTTCCCTAATTCCCCTATGACAAGTTTTACCCTCATGATATTTAAGCACGGTATCCCGCTGATCTTGTTCAGATTCTGAAAAATTTACTACTCTCTCTGTACATTCCATTAAATTAACACAGCCCTTCTTATACAACTTTGTCACAACCCTTGAAAAAACTTTCCTAAAGGAATCATCTTCGAAATAAATAAAATATTTGTGTTTAAAATCGACATACTCTTTTAGAAATTCTTTGACTAATTTTTCGTTATTATTTAGTGGCATATGAACTTCTAGTATTCTTTGTTTTTTATTTGACAAATCTTTAACTGTACTGTAATTTTGAGACCATGAATAAACTAGTATTTGCTTTGGTTTAGCGTCAATCGCTTCATTGAGAATAGGGATTCCCTCGTGTTCTCTATTAGATATTGAGTGAGCAGTAGCGCCATCGTCAGAATCCGAAAGTTCGATTACTTCCGTGCTTCTGTTATCGTCAGAATCAGAAATTTCTATTACTTTCGTACTACCATTATCAGAATCTGGTTTAATAACTTCCCGCTCTAACTCTTCCACTATTTCTTGTATACGTTCATCAGAATCATCTATATTAACTACCATTGACTCAATGTCATCCTCGCACATATTAATCCGAATACGCGATAATGCATCAGCGTTTGTATTCTGTACACCCTTTTTGTAACGCGTTTCGTAATCAAATTCTTGGAGACGTAACCTCCATCTACTTAGTTTTGTGTTAGGTTCCTTTAAGGAATCTAACCAGGCTAACGGTTGGTGGTCTGTAAAAATTGTGAATTTGTTTCCATATAAGTATGGCCTAAAGTATTTTACAGCCCATACTACCGCTAACAGCTCCTTTTCTATAGTACTGTATTTGACCTCGGTATCTGATAAAGTCCGACTGGCATATGCTACAGGTTTATCAGATCCTATTGGACCCTGTGACAATACTGCCCCCAACGCAAAATTAGATGCGTCGGTCGTCAGAACAAATGGCTTTGTGAAATCCGGATATTGCAAGATTGGAGCGTTTGTTAAAAGTGTTTTTAGAGTTTCGAAACTATATTGGTATTCTTTATCAACAATTATCTTTTGACCCTTTTTCAAGCATTTGGTGAGAGGTCTTGCAATTTTAGCAAAGTCCTTTATGAACTTCCTATAGTATCCAGCCAATCCAAGAAAGCTTTTAATTTCTGTTACAGTTTTAGGGATTGGATACTTAAGAATTGCATCTATCTTATCTGTATTTGGTTTAAGACCCTCGCTAGTTATAGTGTGACCTAGGTACAACACTTCTTTACGCAGGAAATGCGATTTATCAAGTTGAACCTTGAGATTGGTCTCACGAAACCTGTTAAATACAGCTCGAAGCTTTTGAACGTGTTCTTGGAGGCTTTTTGAAAATATGATCACGTCATCTAGATATACTAGGCAATGTATACCCTGGAGTCCCCTTAAAACGTTATCCATTGTCCTCTGGAATGTTGCCGGAGCTGTTTTTAACCCGAACGGAAGTCGATTAAATTCGTAGTGCCCTTGGGGAGTACTAAATGCTGTCTTCGCCCTATCTTCCCTATCAACTTCGATCTGATGGTATCCACTCGCCAAGTCCAATGTTGTGAAGTACATACTGTTCCCCAACATGTCAAACAGATCGTTAATGTTTGGGAGCGGATACTTGTCATCAGTCGTGATGTCATTAAGACGCCTGTAGTCGACTACCATTCGCCACTTCTGCTTTCCAGACGAATCCATTTTTTTTGGTACCAAATGGACTGGGGCACTCCAAGGTGAATGAGATTCTCTAATGATGTCATCTTTAAGCATTTTATCTACTTGTCTCTTTATTTCTTCTGCCTGTGCAGGGGGTAATCTATATGCTTTTATATGAATTGGGTCTTCGTGTCTTGTACGAATACGATGTTTGACTTGATTTGTGAAAGACAGAGGTATGTTTTCACAGTAAAACACATCCTTATATTCTTTGCAAACACTCTCTATAGCCTGCCTTTCTTCTGCATTCATGTGATCAAAATGCAATTTTGACAGATTTTCCGTAAGCATCCGGTCTTCATCTGAACTACTTGTAACATTAACAGAAATTTTTGTATTCTGTTCATACGGAACTACTTTAAATGGGGCCGTTACCACCAAATCTTGTTCCTCTTCTGTACAGTTCTGTATAACTGTCGCAGCGTAACCCTCTTTGCAGGTTACTAGTGCAGAAGGCATCCTAACTCCTTCTTTAAATTGCACAAAATCTAAGATACCCTCGCCGTCCAAAAGGTTAACGGGGAGTTTTACCCTACATTCACTACGAGGAGGCAGATTATATGTCTCTCTCATAGGAGGGGTGTAAATCATTGGTATCTGTGCATTTTTCGTAAAAAGTTTTCCTAACTTCAAGCTAACATCTGCATCTTCAAAAAATAAAAGATCGCTGCCAAATAACCCATCGTACCTATCGTCTACACAATAAACATAAAATTTATATATTTCGTTATTTTTTAAAGTAGTTGGCAATGTAATTAGAACCACCCTATTGTGCCAACTGGATGCATGGGTACTTACGACTTCGAAAGGTTCATAATACATATTGTTTTTAAAGTACCGTTCAGCAATTTCAGGGTTAATAAAAGACCTTGTACTCCCTGTGTCTATCATAAAGTTAGACTGGTCAAATTCAGGTACCTTTATGTGTGGCAGTTTTCGGTCTTTGTAACAATTTAAAACGATTCTCTCCCACCCCTGCGAGCCGAGGCTGTTATATGAAAATTTGCGATATTCTCTACACCCGAGTGTCGCGGAGCAGAATCTTCAGAATACATCTCTGGTGTTCCTTGACCCGAGTACGGCCGTGGTACACTATCGCCTGGGTATAAATTTGGCATATGTTCGCCTGAGTACGACTCTGGTACATTTTCGCCTGAGTACGGCCCTGGCGTAAAGCGAGAATTCTGATTTGATTCCGCGCGATAATTATTGTCAGTGTAATTGACACGCCTCGAACTTGCAGTACGCATTGTTACGTCAGTATTTGACCCTGATGCAAACGGAGCGTTGTCCGCCATATGCTGACCATGCTGATTTGGCCTGTTTACCTGTTGCCAACCGTTTGAGTTACGGAAGTTAGAGAAATTATTTTGTGGTCTGGTGGAGTTGCGCATTTGTAATGAATTACTTGGAGAATTAAAATAAGGAGTTTGTGGCGACCTAAAGTTATTATTATGATTAGCATAAGAGTTAAAGTTTGGTTGATTATTATAAGCTGGAAAGGAAAAATTATTATTAGAGGTCGATGGTTGCCTTTGCGAAATATTGTTCCTTGAATTGTTATTAAATGACGTACTGGGTCTCGGGTTTCTGTTACTACCGCGTAAATTATTATTCTTACTGTCATATACTGTTTGAAAGTTTTGTTCTTCCAAAACGATTTTTAATGCATCTTCCAAGGTGGAAACATTTCGCAAACGAACCAATCGGACTAAATACGCTGGTAAATTATATAAAAACACATTGAAAGAAGAATTATCGTATATGGTCTGTTTTGCTCGACGTAATTCAACATTGCCTATCGTTTCATTCAACTTGGCAAATAAAACACTTCTCAACTGTTGTATCCTGTGACAAAATTCTAAATAACTTTCCCCCCTTGAAAGTTTTAAGCTTTCCAATTCCAAAACTAGGCAATCTTCTGTCCTTGGATCACCAAAATGTTGAGACAACAATGATTTCAATTCATCCCAACTACTTATCTGATCCCTTTCCCCAACTAGTTTCGCGGCTTCCCCAGCTAATCGACTTGTAACTAAATGAAACAAATACAGATTTTGATTTGCATCCCCTGAAAAGTTTTCTAAAATGTATTGACATTTTTTGATAAATAATGGTAATTGTCTAGCATCCCCATCGAATACAGGGATGATTTTCACCATTTCCGCAGGAACACTTTTAACACCGTCCATAATTACGATATTTGGAATGTAATTAGGTCAAACAAACAACAATCAAGCGTAAGACAGTAAACGAAATAAAATCAGAAAGAAACGATGAACTTGCAATTAAAATACGATACTCTATTGTGTTGTAGGTAGACTTCTAATACGAATAACACAAATACAAGATATTATAACAAAGAATTTGATTCGTTATAATACGAGAAAACAAATAAACATAGAATTGTAAAAGAGGATTATGTAGGAAAACTGACAGGAAGGTGAAAAGATTTACTCACAGTCTTGCAGCTACTCCCATGTCCTCTCACTGGAATTCTGGGCTGGATCTCCGCTTGACTTAACTGCGACGGCCGAATTTCTTGAAAAATTTGTTTGTTTTTGCGTAGGTTCTTCTTCTATCAAAACGTTGATACGTAAGCTGACTCGTACGGCGAAGTTTCGAAGATTTGATCGTAAAATCCACACGACGACTCAACTATAGAAGACTACAAGGCTGCGCCATTCAAGGGAAACGTCGGCAGTTAATTATAAAAAATACTTTATTAGATGTTTCCAGCAGAGTTTCCACGTCAAGAATACAATGCAAATGCCTTAGGAACTAACTTAAATACTAATCAATAATGACGTTAATCGATATACACGTGTAGGTGATATCCGACTAGTCAGCAGATGCAGATCTGCTGACAAAACAAATATCGGAGGGTGCATTGGACTTAACTCGCGCGTCCGCTCTGGTCGGCCGCTTGACTAGAGTGAGCAGTGCTTGCAGGGCGCGGGCGCGGCGCGGCTCCCCGGGCGGTAGGAGCGCAGTATCTACGATAGAGATGCTGTGATACCTTCACAGATGGCGCGCGCGTCCGCTCTGGTCGGCCGCTTGACTAGAGTGAGCAGTGCTTGCAGGGCGCGGGCGCGGCGCGGCTCCCCGGGCGGTAGGAGCGCAGTATCTACGATAGAGATGCTGTGATACCTTCACAGATGGCGCGCGCGTCCGCTCTGGTCGGCCGCTTGACTAGAGTGAGCAGTGCTTGCAGGGCGCGGGCGCGGGCGCGGCGCGGCTCCCCGGGCGGTAGGAGCGCAGTATCTACGATAGAGATGCTGTGATACCTTCACAGATGGCGCGCGCGTCCGCTATGGTCGGCCGCTTGACTAGAGTGAGCAGTGCTTGCAGGGCGCGGGCGCGGCGCGGCTCCCCGGGCGGTAGGAGCGCAGTATCTACGATAGAAATGCTGTGATACCTTCACAGATGGCGCGCGCGTCCGCTCTGGTCGGCCGCTTGACTAGAGTGAGCAGTGCTTGCAGGGCGCGGGCGCGGGCGCGGCGCGGCTCCCCGGGCGTTAGGAGCGCAGTATCTACGATAGAGATGCTGTGATACCTTCACAGATGGCGCGCGCGTCCGCTCTGGTCGGCCGCTTGACTAGAGTGAGCAGTGCTTGCAGGGCGCGGGCGCGGCGCGGCTCCCCGGGCGGTAGGAGCGCAGTATCTACGATAGAGATGCTGTGATACCTTCACAGATGGCGCGCGCGTCCGCTATGGTCGGCCGCTTGACTAGAGTGAGCAGTGCTTGCAGGGCGCGGGCGCGGCGCGGCTCCCCGGGCGGTAGGAGCGCAGTATCTACGATAGAAATGCTGTGATACCTTCACAGATGGCGCGCGCGTCCGCTCTGGTCGGCCGCTTGACTAGAGTGAGCAGTGCTTGCAGGGCGCGGGCGCGGGCGCGGCGCGGCTCCCCGGGCGTTAGGAGCGCAGTATCTACGATAGAGATGCTGTGATACCTTCACAGATGGCGCGCGCGTCCGCTCTGGTCGGCCGCTTGACTAGAGTGAGCAGTGCTTGCAGGGCGCGGGCGCGGCGCGGCTCCCCGGGCGGTAGGAGCGCCGCGCTCGCCGCGAGCAGGGCCGCCGCCTCGCAGCGACGCGCCACCAGAGTGTGCGGCAGTATCTACGATAGAGACATTGCTTTTAAAACGTGGTGCCGGCTTCCGTTGTCCTAAAGTGCTGACCAAAAAATTAATATCCCATTTTCGCACGCAGGGTTTTCAAAACATGGTGCCGGCTTCCGTTGTCCAAAATATTAATATCCCATTTTCGCACGCAGGGTCTTGAAAACGAGTTGCCGTATTTTCCAATAGTGCTGACCAAAATATTAATATCCCATTTTCACACGCAGGGTTTTTAAAACGTGGTGCCGGCTTGCGTTGTCCAAAAGTGCTGACCAAAATATTAATATTCCATTTTCGCATTGCAGGGTTTTATAATATCTGTGCACTATCCGCACAGAAATAATAGTGCTTTCGTGCTTTCATTACACAGTTTTGACGCAGTTAGGCCAGGGACGATTGAATCGCAGACTGTCACGATCTGCCTATTTGAAGAGCTTTCATTCAAAAATTGTGTAAATTAACATCGTTAAACGTTTTGTTTTTTTTTAAATAAAATTTTCTTGCCAAGTAATTTGCTCATTAAAATTTGTTCCATGCTGGCCTGGGAGCGAGAGAAAAGCATAGAATGTGCCAGCTGCTTTCCTCTCGGGCATGCTGTAAAAACCAGCCAAGGGATCAGAGGGTTTCAGTATATTGTAATTTGGGCGATGGGCTGTCAAACTGTCACTACAGCAATTAACCCACAAATCTATCTTAAATAACCCTCAAAACTTCGTCAGACGTGGCAGAGCGGCCTTTGTTTAGGTAGTTTATGCTCTGCCTACCCCATTAGGGATAAAGGCGTGATTATGTGTGTGTGTGTGTGTAAAATTTGCTTACCCTAGGTAAAGTATCGGCAGCCAACGTCAACAGAGCCGGCAGTGTGATGGGTTTGTCACTGTTCACCAGCTCTGATAGAAGATCGTTGGCGAGTGGTTCGTTCAGGTTCAAGGATTCGCAGCACCAGTTCAGGATTGATACTTTCAGGCTGTTTGGTAGGCCACTGTGAAAGGAAAATAAAATAAAACAAAATAACTAGCTTTCCTGACCGTAGTGGCGGCTGCAACGTATGTAGGAATAAGATATTTCCCCGTGGTAAAAAGTAGAAAGTACAGTATGTTATACCGGGTGTAAGGGACAGCGTCCCTCAAACTGATAGGGGTTGCTCAGTCAATGACACTGAACAACTTCCACCAGGAACTGTTCACCTCGATCAGACAATTTGTATGGAAAAACAAATTTTTTTTTTCACTTCCTGAAAAAAAAAACCTGATCGAAGTAGTTCAGTATCATTGACTGAGCCATCCCTATCAGTTTTCGGGACACTGTCCCTTACACCTGGTATTGTTAACGTAGTTTTCCAATGGTCTTGAAGATCTATCCAGTAGATTTTTAACATAGTGCAGGGCTGAAGAGTACCTACATAAGGTTTATTTTATTGTGTTTTAACTCAATAGCGGAGTAATACGGGACTCTAGTCCACTCGCTGGCGTCGTTCTAACTTCTGTGGGTCTGCTGTAAGAAATTTATTTTTAGGCATAAGCAGTGCCTGTTGTGTCTTTGTTTTGTATGTCCTGTTTTTATGATGTTTTTTGTGTATAATAAATTGTTAAATAAATATATAAAGTGTCGTCTATAGTGGCGACACTCCCGCGTCGTATCGACTCTATTAGTCAAGAAATAATAAACTAGTAGCTTACCTATCAATCCACATCTCCTTATTGCTAGACTCAATAGCGGAGTATTCGTACGGGACTCTGGTCCACTCGCTGGCATCATTCATACTCAAAGTGTCGTCTATAGTGGCGACACTGCCGCGTCGTATTGGAGAATCTCTCGTACTAGCGTCGGCTAGGACTGCCGGGTCGAAAGAAGATGTGTTCGAGCCTTCTTTTCGCGACCTGAGAATGGTAGGATTTGAATGGTATGATTTTCGCAAACAATTGAAAATACTAACCTAGGTGGTCTCAAGGTCACATTCAATTTATATTTTTCATGCTATTTTCATACAAAAAAGTATTGATACTAGAAACCTAGAGAATTGACAATGTGAATAGATCGAAAGAGATAAGTTATCATTCAATCAAGATAACTATCACTCTTACAAGTCTTATCCAACAAGGTGACAAAAATATGACCAGTAAGTACTCATACTTACACACTGTTCTTTTCATTATCAATCATTTCAAACTGCTCAGGAGTGGCACTATGCGTCGACTGACCGCTCCCGTAGTGATTTTCCATGGCTGTACTAGTAATAGGCAACTGCTCAGAAGATTGCTCTATGTGCATGATTTCATCCCTCTGATTAGCATGATTGACAGCCAAGTTTTGCATCTGGGCAGATATCAGTTTATCCTCAGGAATGGTCAAGTCTAAACCTTTGCTTTCTGACGATGGACTGGTGAGGGAGTTGAGACTAACTATGGCAGCGTCGTAAAGTTTTTGGAAGTTCAGTTTTTCAGTCTGTAATGCTATGATTTTCTGTTTGAGGAGTTCTATTTCTTCGGCTTGTATAAGAAGCTGTAATAATAAAAAGATGTTTTCGTAATCTAGACATGTTTTCGAACTCTCGGAGCCCCTTTCGTCAGGTTGAATGTGTTGGCGGTGTTTTTGCTGTCGCTTTTAAATTACTATTAAGTATGTCTGACTTTAATTGAAATAATTTTCTTATTAACATACATACATACATATAATCAGGCCTTTATCCCTAATGGGGTAGGCAGAGCGTAAACGACCCAAACAAAGGTCGTTCCGCCACGTCTAACAAAGTTTTGGGGGTTATTTAAGATAGATTTGTAGGCATATTGCTGTAGTGACAGGTTGTCAGCCCATCACCTAAATTGCAATACACCGAAACACTCGGAATCCCTTAGCTGGTTTTTACAGCATGCCCGGGAGGAAAGGCAGCAGGCACATTCTATGTTTTTCTCTCGCTCCCAAGCCAGCATGGAAGAAATTCTTCTTATTAACAAAATGAAATAATCATTGAATAATATTGTCTTTACCTCATGATTCCAATCTGTTTCTCCAGCTACAGTAGTTTGACAAGTAACACATTCCTCCACCTCCATCTGACATGCAACTTCACAGCTAAGCACCTCATCTGTATTAGTGGAAGCATCTGACTTGGGGACATTCAGAGATGTGTTGTTGCCCCAGAATAAGGATACCAGGTCTGCGGGCCGAGGCATGTTTAGGCCTACATCATCCCAATCTTCAAATTCCTAAAAAAAATATAACTTTTATAGTATAGAAAATCATGACTCATCATCTCCCTAGCCTTATCCCGTATGTCACGGGGTCGGCTTCCTAATCTAGGGGATTGAACGAGGGTACTGGTTTTTACACAGAAGGGAAACCAGACCCAATCCTAGATGAGGTCAGAGTTTTCAAGCATGGCTTAACTACTAATATCTACGGTATTAAACAATATTAACAGGGACCAACGGCTTAACGTGGCTTCCGAAGCACTGAATGAAAATAAAATAGAAAATCATGACTATTCTACTGTATAAACAGCAGTAATATAAGGAACAAAATTTTCAACAGGATTTGAACCTAAAAGAATAAGTACAAAAAACACATAAAAAATAGTCTACTGTTTTCATGATATACTTGGAATCTATTTGGATGTTAAAAATACAGTATAGTTACTCAAGAATATTTTCTATGATCATGATTATCTTGTTAGGTTTCAAGGTTTCATACAAACAAAGGATTACAAATGTGTTTGTTTTCTTTGTTATTTATACATTTCTACACATTAGCAATACACATTACAATCTAAAATTGCCCTCAACTTTTGTCAGATGCCCTACCCCGTAAGGGATAAAGGCGTGATTTTATGTATGTATGTTCTTTGTTATTGTATTGAAAATAATAAAGGGAAGAATCTTTTCTTATTAAAAAATTGTAATAAATTGCTAAAATAAAATTACCTGATCAGGATTTTCATCAGAGAAAGTGATGGAAGTGAGTTTGTATCCTTGAAGTAGGAGATACTCATTGATGAGGAAGTTGAGCGCTTTCTTTTCATGAGGCTTGAGAAATCTCTCATTGCATTTGTCTTTGGAATCCTTACCTAGAGCTGGTGAATCATCTGAAATATGTATTAATTTAATACTTTATACAAGGGCGGACTACTATGCCTCTAAGTATGTACTGTGATGGAACCTATACAGTACATAAAAACACCATAATGGGGTAGAGGGGGCTTGTGCTAATAAAAAATGCAATTGCCTTTATACCTATAATACCAAACAGCAAGAAACAAGGACATGGCCTGAAGGTAAGCAGGTACTGTAACCGTAATACTTACTGCCACACTATAAACCAGTGAAACAGTAAAGTCTCACTAAAGTTCTAAGATAAAATGGCTCATGTGCCAGTAATTTCTAAAATGTACTAACAGTAGATGGAAATAGTTTTTATCTGAGTCACAGTTTGGTGATATTTTTTCCTTGTTATTGTACTTAAGTCAAAACAATGAAGGTTTTTTAAGCATGATTAGAATGTGGACAAGCAAGACAAAGGTTACTCATGAATATTAAGTATAAGAATAAGTATCTCACTTTGAATTTCTTTACTTAAAATCAGTTTGAATGTTAAGAATAATTCTGTGACTGACATTAACATAAATATTCTACAACTTATGAATTGAATCTAGAGTTCATCTTAATCATTCACATCACATTATTCTGAGTAAAACTAACCAGCAAACTGGGTAAGGTTGGCTCTTAGAGCATTGATGGTCTCTCTGGCCTTCCGGAGTTCAAATTCCAGTACAGCCACATCTCCGCCACTACCACCGCGGTCGCCGCCACCGTCTTCAGAGTATCGCGCCGTGTCCAGCGAATCCAGGGTGGCTTGGCTCGGAGTGCGGTCTAAAAACATAATAAAATCTTAGCAGTGTATTTACTAGGACATCATAAATTCTTAGTGGCGTATTCACAAGGACATCAAAAGGACACAATCATAAAAAAACACTCACGCATAGAGCCAAATTCCGACGCCCTAGAAACATGCTGCTCAAAATTGCCAGGATTAGAGAAAAACTCTCTCAGCTGCGGCAGTTCTTTGCCACTCTCAACCAGTTCGGTGTGCAGCTCAAGTGCAGTCAAGAAGAAGTGATCTTTCAACAATTTCGTAGCGATATTCTCGTAGCTAAGAGGAGGAACTGAAAAGGAACTATCCTCCACATCCTTATAAGGGTTCATGGCTACAACGAACTCTTAACATCACAGTAAAACACACCCAGCGCAATTTGCAACCTGATTTGTATAGATTTATTTGCAAAAATAATTAGTATAATTTATTTTCCCCTTTTACAGTAAATAAACTTTTTGGCAAATACACGAACGAGTGAATGAAATTTGTATTGTGACGTAATGACGTTTAGATTTTTTAATTACATTTTTGGCATGGATACGAAGTTTTTTAGACAATTAAGAACGAATGTAACAATAGTGGTTGGGCCGAAAACAGGATTTGGTTCGGATATTTCATTCGACCAACAGCACTTCACTAATTATATATATTCTGTGGTAGAATTTTGACATTCGTTTGTTTGGCTTTTTGTACGAATATGAAATCTTATAAAATTAAACGAAAATTTATTTGGATTTCATGAAATTCGTGTTATTTACGAGCAGCATGAGTCGGTGAAAACTTGTGTTTTATTCTTTTAGATTTTATATAACTTGTTGTTATCTGTCGCAATGGGGGAAGCATATTTTAACTTGAAGTTGAAACTGGAAGAGTTAGGATATAATAACGCCCTACCACATGACGCTGTTCCACTGGTGGAATGTATACTTGCGGACTTGCTTCAGACTACACGAAGCTTGCAGCATTACATGGACTTATCGAAAGAAACTCTCAAACAACGCGACTCTATGATGATGGAAGCAGAACCATACAGGTGTGAAAACGCTAAACTAATTCAAGAAAACTGTAAACTTCATAAAGACATTATGCTGTTAAAGGAAGAGTATGAAAGGCTGTCTAAGGAAACTAAAAGGAAAATTAGAACATTATGTGAGGAGCTAACGAAAAAGGATGTCACAATAACTAAACTACAACATGATCTTAGAGATTTGAGTTTAAGAGGGCTATGTGCAGAGACTTTGAGCAGTCGTAACAAAAGCAGAAGGAAAGATTCAAGTGATGTAATTAAAACCTGTACATGTGGAGAAATTAAAACTAATATTGACAGTGCCTCATTGGAACTGGACAAGAAAATAAGCGCTTTAGATCAACAAAATGAAATATACAAAGATGAAATAATACTGTTGAAAAATCAGATAGAACACAGAGACAGTGAGATTATTAGATTGAATATGATGCTAGAAGGAGGTAGGCCATTTCCAGCAATATCCCGAGATACCTGTAAAGGTGGTAGAGATGCAAGTGCTCAGGAATTATTAAAACAAATAGTAGCACTGGAAAATTCAAATGAATTAATGAAAAAAGAAATTGAAAGTGGTTTAGAAAAACAACATGAAGCTATGCTGCGTGCATTAGCTTTAGCAGATAAAAATAAAAAATTGCATGAAGAACTTAAGAAAGTAGATGCTATTGCATTAAAAGTTGAAGAGGACTGTAATAAAAGATTGGCTACAATGGTTGATGATATAAATGCAACGCAAGATAAAATGAAGACCCTAACAATTAGGAATTCTGAATTAGAAAAACAAATTAAAAATAAAGATGCAACCTCGGAAAACAATAAAGAAATCCAGGAAAATATCAGTGTAATTGTAAAAGAAAAGGAAATATTACAAAAAGAAATAAAGAATTTGGCCGAAATAAACAGAAGTTTGCAAGAAAAAATTCAAACATTATTGCATGATACAATAAGTCCTGAAAAAGAAAAAGTAAAGGAATCAAGAAAATGCCCCACGAAAAATGATTTGCAAAGACTGTTGGAGGAAGAAAGAAAAAAATATGAAATCCATATTTATGATATTCAGGCAAAATTAACAGATACAATGCATAATTTTAATAAACACTTAACATCCTGTAAAGAAACTGGAAGTCCGAAAAATCGGGGAAAAGCTGCAAATGAAGATAATTTTATTAAACATTTACATAACAAATTATGTGAAAGCGAGCAAAAAGTCCTTATGTTAAGAAAGGAAGTAGATGAATATAAAAGGAAAATAAGTGATGAAACTGAAGGTACTAAACAAAACTACAAGGACATTATAAGTCAGTTGAATGCAGAGAATGCTGAACTTTCAAAAGAAAACATTTCACTAAGTCAACAGTTAAGTCAATTGAAAAACTCAGTAAACATGAACAGTCCAGAACAAGTTGAACCCTTAAAAAAAGAAATAAAAAGACTCAAAGACGAAATTGTAAGTTTATCTCGTGAAATGCAATTTTTAAGTAAAGACAAACAGGAATACAATTCAAGGTGCAAAGATGCATTAGATACGATAGATAAATTAAGAAGAGATTTAGCTTTCAAACAAAGAGAAATTGAAAAGTTAGAAGAAGAAAATTGTTCTTATAAGATGACTCATAGAACTGGAAAAGCTTCAGCAGATCATTTGAAAGAAGAATGTAATTTCTTGAGAGAACAAATTAAGAGAATGCAGTCAGATGTAATTAAAGAAAAGACATTAGCCAACCAAATCAAAAATATTCAATTAGAGACAGAGAGAAGCAGCAATGAAGTGCAAAATGAATTGTTATCTGTACAAAAACAATTGCACTTGAAACAAGATACCATTGATGCATTAGAAAAGAAATGTAGAGACTTACAATCGGAAATTTTATCTCTTCAAAATGATAAATCTAACATTATTGATAACTTTAAGAAAGTGGACCAAGAACGAGACAAGTTAATAATAGAGTTAGATCATAAAGCAGAAACTATTAGTGTACTTGAACAAAAACTTAAATGTCAATCAAATGAAATTAGAAGATTAGAAACTGAAATTACGGAAATGAAACAAAGGCTCAATATGCACAAGGTAGCTGAACACCAATTATCTGACAGTGAAGCACAGATTAGATTCTTAAATGGTGAAATGGTGAGATTACAACAGAAGTTAGACAGTGCTATAATGGAGAATAAGCATTTGCAGAACAGTTTAGGAGATGCAAACGGAGCATTAAAAGTAAACAAAATAGAATATGACAAGTCCCGAAAAGAAGTTGAGGGCTTAAAACAACAGTTACAACATTATGTAGCTGAAATCAGAAGGATTGAAGAGTCATTGTCACACAAAGAAGCTGAGAGATTTGATATGTTGGAACAATTTGCTAGTCTGTCTGTTGAAGCTAACATATTAGAAAACAATAATCATTCTCTTGAGAGTGAATCTGCTTCCAAGTCTCAACAGTTGCAATCATATATCAGCAAAATTCAAGATTTGGAGTCTAAACTACAAGATAAAGAAAGTATTATCGAAAATCAATCAACACGCATTGCTACTCTTACTTGTAAAGTAACATCTCTCGAAAATGAAATTAAGTTAATTACAGAGGAAAAGACAATATTAGAACAAAATGTTTCATATTTGAAAAAGATGTGCAACAGCTTGCACACTGAAAATGCAAATGTTACAGCAGGAATAGGTGAAACAGACTCAGAGCTAAGACTCTATGAAAGTAAAATAAGAAATTTATCATCTGTAAAAGTAAAATTAGAAGCTGAAAAGAACGAATTGAAGGATAATTTGATCACTACCGAAAATTTACTGAGTAATGCTAGAAGAGAAATAGTTGATTTAAAGTTAGCTTTACAAGATGCTACTTCTGAGACAAAAACATTGCATGAAAGGGTCAATACATTAAGCAGAAGAGAAGAACATGAGATACATGAGGTAAATATTGCATGAGGTCTTATAATTTGATTTCGAATTTACTAAACTTACAAATCTCTTTAACAGAAAACCTGTTGTAAACTTTGAGCATAGCTGTAATAATAAAATTAAATCTTGTATTTACTTTCAGACTACTTTAAGCCGAGAAGAACTTGAACTGCCTCTAATGTTGGATGATACATTACATGAGGTTAGCCAAGAAGATGATGAACTCAGTTCCCAGTATCGAGAAGTACATAAAAGATATTCAAAGTACTCCCATGGCAGTACATTGTAAATATCATATGATGTTATGTATCATTATAATTATTACATTCCTATTATTAGTGCATTTATATTTTACCTAAAATACCAACAAGTGTTCTTTTAGCACAAACTTATTATAAGTATTTGGTATTTGTTACCTGACACAGGTAACATAATCTTATAATGCAGTTTATACAGGGTGTTAATTTAATTGCGTGTTTCAGTAACGTAAAAATAGCCCATAAAAAATAAAACCAATTCAAAAAATAAAATATCAATAGTCTTCATTTATGGTTTCAAAAGGTGCGTCTGGCTGAAACACTATAACCGAGCCCGCGCGAGTCGCCACTCGCGCGCAGTTCTGCGAATGATTGTAAATACCTGTCGACTATAGTATTATAATTTTTTGTTGGGTTTTTTTATAGGCTGCTTTTACGATACTGAAACGCCCCCTAAGCTATGGCACGCAATTAAATTAACACCCTGTATGTGGTGCAAATATTAATTACTTATGGACAATGTTTCAAATTGTTATTTAAAATATAATAAAATTTCAAAAAATATGTCACTGTATTTGGGTTCTTTCCCCCGTCATTTAATTAAAACAAAGGTTTTCATTTATAAAATTCAAATTGTTTATTACCTTTGGATAAATATGGAAAATTATTCTTCCTTTACCATTCTTATAATAAAATACATTATCTTAATATTGACAATGAAAATAATCACACTAGCTTTGCTGAATATAAAACACTGTACATTTAAACAATTTAATTCTACTGTCACACTATAATAATAGGTAATACACCACCATAACCAGAACCAAAAATAAGGAAGGTTATTCTATAGTAGACCCCAAAAGAGCATTCCATACCCTGGATAAAAAAAAGTGCTAAACCCTATGTATTTTGTAAGAAGAAAAGTACTGTATGTATATTTTTCATTTTTGTTCCAGCAAATAAGGCATCAATATGCCCTCAGGCAAGTTCATTTGGCGTCTACTATAGTTGTTTTGTAAAAATTGATTCAAATAATTTACAAATAATATATTTTTTTAATAAAGCTGACACCAATTAATTTAATTAATTAATTCTCTTGCTGGTTAAAAATATGTTGAGCCTTTCGATTTTTTATAAAGCTGACATCAATTAATTTAATAAATTAATTCTCTTGCTGGTTAAAAATATGTTGAGCCTTTGAATGACATGGCAAAAATAAACATAAAAAATATCTATACATTTGTATAAGTACATAAATTTCTTGAAGATGCAAATTAAATAAGCATTTGTGCATTCCAAGTGATAACTCTAGGTACAACATAGTTATTGATAGAGAAGGTATAAAAAATGTAGATTGTAATTTATTATTTATGCTGTAATTTCATGTTAGAATATATCGGTGGGTCAAATGAACTCTAATCATGAGCAATAACATTCATGGTAAGTGTAGTGTATTGTTGCCAAGTTATAAGTAGTTATTACATGGTATTTTTAATACCTACCTTACAATACATGGAATGCTTATACTTTTATACATGAAATGTGTAATACAGGGGTACATACAGTTATGCAAAATATCAGTCATAATTTAAAAGGAGTAATTTACATTATTTACAAACAAGTGTTAATTTAGTTTCAATTCATACTGTGTTTAACACTTCTACCAATTATCTATAGGCCGTAGTATGGATTCTACACTAGCTAATGTCTGCCACAATCATAGTTGAATTACACCCTATTCATTTATATTTTTTAAGGCAGAAAAAGAAATCTATTGTTATTCCAACTTTCTTTCTACCAATAGAGAGATATGCATAGGAACTCATTTCTATTCATAAACAGAAAGATAGTAAAAAAATAATATACCAGAAAAAAAATTTACCCACTTTATGTTTTATTCTTATAATAATATAAATGAATAGGGTAAAATAACTGGCCATAAGTAGATACATAACATGATTGATCATATATACAGTCTAAACTTATTCACAATAATATACATTATCTAATTATTATATGATACAAGTTTACAATCAAGAGACAGTAGAGTAGTGCACTGAAGTACACTAATGAGTATTTTAATATTGTGTAGGATATACATTTTTGAAAATGAGAATCCTAAATCATTGTTATAAGCACCTTTCCATATGATTCCCATTATGATAACTACAATAATTGACTTTTCTTTTTGGACTATGATTACATGAAAGAGATACAAGATTGTATCTTTCTAATGATAATTTTTCTAACAAAACCATAATTACACCTTTACAATGTTGCTAGAATTCTTGTGAAACCGATGCCAGCACCAAGTAATGTCTGGCCAATGCCCCACACCATGGTGTGCACAGGAGGCATGGCAAGATTGGCGGCTCGATATATGAACGCGATAGCGGCACTACTCACTACACCAGAAGTCACTGGGTTCACCACACCAATCACTATCAAAAGTACTGGATAGAATTTTCCATATTTGTGTTTCCTAAGCGTTCCGAACGAGACTAGAGCGGCACAAGTATGCACTAACACGGAAGAAAACAAGGACCACAAGAAAACTGGATACCACATCTCACCAAATGTGTCCAGAGGGTCACCAGCTGACAACCTCAATATATCCACGAACGAGTCGAACTCCGACACTCGAAACTCCGACAACACATCATACATGTTTTCTTACATCTGCTGATGCTCTTAGGCATCGGGAAATAATGACTCTCACGGAAACAAAGTGATAAAAAAATGTACTTTGAGTTGTGTTTCACATATCCACCCCATCGATCAGTCTGTTCGAATTTGCCGTTTAATATTGAATTGCTTTGAAAACACTTAATTTCGATGATCACTAGAACTTATTTAGCAAAAGTTTTAGCAGGAAATACGGAAATATTTCCACTTATCCGCATTATATCTTCGATTATTTCTGTTGCCTGAGAATCTGACATTTTGTTTAGTAAATTTTTTAAATGTCAAAGTAACCGTTCTTTCGTTCACTATAGCGAATATCCGAAAATGTAGACAACTAGGGTTGTCTTCACCCGACAAAACTCGGGTATGTTGGGCGGAAATTATTTTAACTCTTTTCTTTCGCCGCAAAATGAATGAACGGTATACTTAATAAACAGTGAATGAATGATGTTTAAAAAAAATTTAATGCACTTCTGTTTTAATGCTTCAGCTGTGCTGTGCTGTGATTATTTTCTTATATTTTAGTTAGTACAATATGCAAGAGTCGGTGAATTATTTTAACGAAAGTTGGCTAGCCGAACCTCCTAGATATACAACATTTCGAATTAACAAACTAAAATCTTTTGATGTTAAGAAACTAGAAAACTTTTTGTATGATGTAAGTTTGTTGTTTAAAATTATAACCTATAAATTATGAGATGTTTTCTTCTCAACATTCATAACATGAGTTTATTTCTACATTACAGCAAAGTAAACAGTTTCACTCATCAGAAATCCCGAAGTTTTATTTCCTAAAGCCAGACTGTTTAATACTTGAACAGTGGCCGTCAGAAGTGAAGTTGGAAAAGGCTGGAAATGAGATTATTGTTGACGCTTTGTGTGCTGCCGCTGTGCTCAGAGGAGCTCATGTCTTTGCACCAGGAGTTTTGGGTTTGTCTACGAGTAAGTAAAAATTATAAAGAATTGAATGAAACATGTGAACTAAAGGCACCGAAAAAATTCACACAGATCTTGTTGAATCCACAATCTTTGGAGTAACAAAGCGAAATTTTTGATTTCCATATTTTCATGTTTAAAAACATTTACATTAGTATCAAATTAATAAAACTTCTATAGTGTATGATGTACTGTCTGTTTTAGATTGTAAACTCGGGCAAAGGGTAGACATCTATGGAGATTTGGATGGCCGATGTAAGAGAGGTCTTAAAGTTAACTATGATGGCAGAAAGATTTTTGTAGGAACTGGTATTTTAAAGATGTTACGAAGTGATTTATTTGATAATGGAGTTCAACCAAGGTATACCTATTTTTACATTAGTTAATGTTATAAAGCGTTGCTAATTAATACTTTATCCTTAATTTAAATATATTTTCAGTGGCATTGCGGTTCATACAATATTACCGGTTTCAAGATTACCAGTAGTGAATGAAGGTATTGGAGGAATAGGAGAACTTTTACTGCAAAATCTGCCATCAATAGTATGTGGTTGGGTTGTCAACGCGCAGCCTAATGAATTAATTTTAGACATGTGCTCAGCTCCTGGCAATAAAGGGACACATTTAGCAGAAATGTCGAATAATCAAGTAAGTATTTTTATTTTACCTTACTCAACATTCGTGTTACAAAAAAGCTAATGATGTGATGAGGTGATTAAAATACTCCGGATACAGTCTATAAGAAAAAAGGACTGATCTTTTTTGTCGCTAAAAATATGTTTAGTGAAATACAATGGGCCTCTGGGCTTGGGTTTAAAATAAAAGTTGTGAAAATAAAATGTATTATTTCTATAACATTTATTGTAGCGTGATATACATTTAACCATTAACCATTTATAAAACTATAATAATCTCTTTGTACTTATAATAATGAACTTTTACAGGCAAAAATTATCGCTATCGACAAAACCCCGCAAAAAGTTACTAATATTCGAGAAAATTGTGATAAACAAGGGGTAACTTGCATTGAAATGTATTCTTATGACTCAACAAAATGCTGGTCAGAACAATCCATAGATGGAAATAGTGGCCCACCATTTCCTTCTGAATATTTCGATAAAGTACTTTTAGATGCCCCTTGTAGTGGGCTAGGACAAAGACCGCAGTTGGTAAATAAAATGTCACCAAAAATGCTTGAATCATATAAATTTGTTCAGAGGAAACTTTTTGATTCTGTAAGTATAATCATGATGATTAAAGGTAACTAAAATCGTTAGTTTCATAGTTGTATTATGGTTGTATATACCTAGATTCTTATTTCCAGGCTATGAAAGTGCTAAAAGTTGGAGGCTATTTAATTTACAGCACATGTACAGTGACTTTAGATGAAAATGAAAGCATGGTGGCATGGGTTCTTGAAAAGTTCCCATGTTTGAAATTAGTTCCTTCCGAACCATTACTTGGTGGGCCTGGATTACCAAACTGCGGACTAACTGATGAACAAAGGTGAGTGACAAGTAATGATAGCCAACAATATATCCTGAAAGGATAACCAATATTATTAAATTAAGTTGGCAAGAATAAAATCGCACTAAACGAGATGACTCCACATCATGGCAAATCTGTTAGTAACTAAATAGTTTAGCTCACTGTAGACAGTATAGTGTTTGTTGTAAATACTGAGATTTCAAAACCATATTGCGTGTAAATTTATCGGTAATATATTCGCAGATACAGTTGTAATTGGGATTTAATTGTACTATAATTTGAATTCAAATTCACTGATTTTAAATTATCTAAATTTTGAACATTTTGTTAATTATTTTGTACTTACATAAATTCCATCTATTTACTATCTAGTAAAAATAAATTATGGCATGGCATATAGGTTAATATTATAGTATATATCACATAATTGTTATCACACTTTGTTTCAGAGTAATGGTTCAAAGATTTGGTCCAGAAAATGATGCGCTCAGACCCGTTGACCATATTTTTAAAGATACTATAGGATTTTTTATAGCTAAGTTTGTTAAATGCTAAAAATATATAGGTATGTATATTAACTATGACTATGTTATTTTATACAAAAAGAACCTTTACCGCTAGTATTTCAAAAAATTTACTAAAACCTAAACCTACTTTAGATACTTTACTACAGCTTTACACATTTTTTTTATAATGCTTCAACACGTACCCATAAACCCGTGCTTGCTTTTAACAACATAGCACTTTTGTCAAATTTAATTGGGTCTTCAGTTTTTGCACATACTGAAAATTTGAAATTCTTCAACAGCGTTACCATGGCCATTTTCGCAGAAAACATGGCAAAGCGTAGCCCTGAAAAGAAAAAAGAATCTTGTATTGCAGCTTAGGAATTGATTTAAATATGCTTAAAACAATTCTTAGGTCGTTTATGCTCTGGAAACGCCATCAGGGATAAAGGTGTGATAATATGTATGTATGTAAAACAATGCTATTTGTGAAATGAAACTTACCAATACAGTTTCTTGGCCCAGCTCCGAAAGCTAGGAACAAATGTTGAGGCCTGTCTCGTTTCTCGTCATGCATAAATCTTTCAGGTTTGAACTCTTCAGGGTTAGGATAATAATCAGGATCCATATGGATACCGTAAACAGGAATAGATACTACGTCACCAACATCCACTGATACAGAAGTTCCGGGCAATACGTATTTTTTTGTGCACACTCTGTCTACCCTCGCTACAGGAGGGTAAAGACGCAAAGTTTCTGAAAGAGTTAATAGTTATCGTAACTTCATAAACAGTAATCATTGTATTATCAAAGACAGTAATCAAATAAGGTAATTACCTAACAGAAAACCTTCTAGGTAATGCAGTTGTGACAAAAGCTCATAGCTCATCTCCTTATCAGTAGTCTGCTCCACAATACTCGCCCTTAAGCTCTCTTGAAGACTGGGTTTTGTGGCTAATACGTGAATTGCGAATGATAACAGTGTACTAGATGTCTCATATCCTGCTATGAGGAATAGAAGTGATTGTGCATCTATAGTGTCATCATCCATATCTGAAACAGCCAGATCCTTAATTTATGTTTATTTAACATGAATTCATTACATATATTTACATGACACAAATAACCATATCATTGTTTTAAATAAATATGACAGTTTGCTCCATATTCCGTTCAATTATACGTACAAGATTCAGATTGTGTGTCATTATTGCGATCAATATTTTCTTTTTCCGCTGCTTCTATGAGTAGTTGCAGAAAATCGTTAGATCTGCAAGTAAAAATTCGTTTATTAGTCAATTCAATGGATAGTATGATATTTTTTCAAATAAATATATATTTTTTTGTGCATACTTTGCATTGGAGGATCTTCGTTCCGCTTTGGCAGCCTTCAAAATTCTTACTAATTCGTCAGTCGATTTTTGATACAAAAATGATATGTTTAAAAATCTCATAAAACCCGGTGCAAACATCAGAAGGAAGAATATTAAAAACCTTTTCTTCTTAGGCATGAAGTTGAATTTTTCAGCAACCTAAAATATTATTAAACACAAATAATATATAATTTATTTAACAAACCAAGCCAATGTTTAAATTTATGAAAACTTACCTTGATGAAATTTGCATTTTCGTCGCCTAAGGCATTGCATTCAATTCCAAAGGCGCAAGCACCGATCACTTCTAAGGTAAAGTGACCAATAGCATCTTTCATTTCGACGTCTTTTCCATCTGTAATGAAGTTATTAATATAAAATGAATACATTATTTTATCATAAACCTATGTACGTAATAATGTAAAAATGGTAACAATCTTACCATACTGTTTAAGGAAATGAACCATCTGTTGACTACACGATTCGATGAGTGGTAGCATATTTTTCAATCTTGCAGAACTGAAAGCTGGTGTTATAGCACTACGCACTCCTTTCCATTCTCCTCCCTATAAATGAATTAACTTATTTTTAATAGTAAATCTATATAGTAATGAGTAAAATGCTCTTATATAAACGTTAATATTTAAGTACCTTTAAGTTAAGAAGTGATCTTTTTAAATATCTTGGCTCATTGGATCTCAAGGAACTCCGATCAACAAAGTGGTCAAAATCTCGAATTGTTACAGCTTTTATAAGCTCGGGGTCAAAAACGTATAATGAAGGTCGTCTTCCTTCAAAGGTTCCTGAAATTGTTAAATAATGTTTTAAAGCAAATAAAACAAGGCCCTAATCTGATGATCTTTTTATGTTTTAAAACATTTAGGTAAATTATTCAAGTTTTCCGTGCTTCGGAAGGTACGTTAAGCCGTTGGTCCCGGTTAACATCGTTTAATACAGTAGATATTAGTCGTTAAGCCATGTCAGAGGCCAGTGCTTAGCATTGGCGGCTAGTTTTCAAGCCGCTGACCTAATCTAGGATTGCGTCTTGTTCTCCATCTGGATTGCGGAGGTCAGATGACAGTCGTTCTGTGTAAAAACCAGTACCCTCGTTTTATTACCTAGATTAGGTAGCCGACCCGCGAGATACGGGATAAGGCTAGGGAGATAATGAGGTAAATTACTTCAGTGGAACGGTAAGAACACGTTTTTATAGCTCTTATTAAAGTTATTACTAATCCTAACAGCCTTGGTTAAAATTAGTAAACTAGATAACAAATAGGTATATGCGTGGAGTAGTAACTTAAATCAAAATACTCACCACCATAGGGTTTCCCTTTAAAGTGGTTGTAAGTAATAAGTTGAAATTCATGAAATGATTTTCTTGACAATAATCTTGGGCCTAAATTTCCTAAGAAAATTACAGGTTTCATAAAAGGGACTCCTTTCTTTTCAAAATGGTCGAATGTGCTAGTAAAATAAAAATATAATCCGAAGATAACCGTCAATAAACATAATAACTTCCAATCTTCTTGGATAAATAATAGTATTTGCTTTGTCCCACTTGGAGCATCCATTCTTTAGTAGTGAGGTAAAATATTAACAGGGGATAGATTATTCTTTTATGTAGGTACTGTGCGAAAATAATTAAGATTTAATATGTAATAAAGCAAGCACTATCAATACTGAAATAAAATTACTGAGAAAACACTGGAGAAAACGTGATCACGATGTCACGATTAACTGACTGATCACAGATGAGTATGACAGCAGGCACACAGACACTGAATGAATGATTGAGAGAAATAAAAAACTCGTAAACGTAAATGGCAGCGTTCGCACTATGAGTATTATCGCAAGATATTTGGATTACGATCCGAATATCATAAAATTACTGTTGGATCACAGTATCATCAGTAATACTGTTGGATTTCGTGATCCTTAAATCCAGCGGGCGTGGCATCAAATAACAATTATTATATAAATTATTTAAATTCTTTATTATTTAAAGCAATATACCTACAAATTTATCTTACCCTCAAAACTGTGTCAGACGTGGCGGAACGACCTTCGTTTAGGTCGTTTACGCTCTGCCTACCCCATTAGGGTATGTATGTATGTTTAAATTCTTGATTAAGACAACGAATCATTGAAATCCATCTGGTAGATCATTCTACCTACTTGCTGGTTGGTTTTAGTCCCAGCTAATTATTTATTAACGAGGAAAAAATATATTTTTCTGTGCCAAAATATAGCCTATGTATTATTAATGGTTATAATATAACTATACGAAATTTCATCCATATCCATCCAGCAGTTTAAGATAATAATAATAATTAATAATACATTAATTTATTTAATTCCCATTAAATTTGTACAAGTAGGACTTATAAACAAAAACAACGTAGTCTAAGAGAGTGTACCTTATTAATGAACCCTATTCCCCAAACTAGGATGAAACCTATGTCTTGCGGGACAGTGTCCTTATAAAATTTATGCTTTAGATACAATCAGTGACAAGCGGATCTAGAGTGTGACTCTGTAGTCACATATGGGATTAATAATTACAAAAATAAACAGAATATGTAGGTGTGTGTGTGTGTAGAACGTAGGTTTAATTTAGAACTATATATATATTTAAGAAACAGAGTGGATAACGACTAGTGTAAGTAAATACTACCGCACGGTACGAACTCAACTCAGTACAGTACTGATGTCAATAATATCGATGCAACCTGATCCTTCGTATCGTGATATTATCGAGGTATCGAATATCGCATCAAGTATTACTTACAGTGTAATCGCTGCCACTTTTTCATTCATTCGAAAATATATTGTCTGTGGCAATCGGTCGGACATGTTGGACAAGAGAAGATTGCTTTGTCGAACGGATATTACTAGCCGAATATTCCAACACTACCCGCGTTTTTCAGTTCATTCACTTCAACATTCCATTCAATTGAAGTTAGTATTAGAAGGGTGTGTGTGTAAATCTACGATAACTTCTTTAAATTGATAATTTAAGTGTATATTTCTGTTTTTTTTTGTTATTAAAATAATAATAACTGTGTTGTGAAAGGCTTGAGTTTAATTTTCAACGTAGTAAGTATCTTCGTAAATCATTTTAAAGAAATAGTTTTACCTCGCAATGAACTGAAGTTCGCGCGTTTGACGTCTGTCATAATTGCATGTGCGTGTGATCCTTTGATATTCGTAAACCGCGTGTTAGCCAGAAAATATAATAAATTATTCTAGTTCTTAGTTGTATCAAGTGCAAACATAATGGGGAAAGTGCGTTCAGCCCCGGGGGCGCCCCGGAAACAGGGCTTCAACAAATCCGGGCATTCCATGAACCCTGATCGACCAACAGAGGGTTTGAAGGGTGTTGGGAACCCCAGGACAAAAGGAACCATCAAAAGGCTACAGATGTATCGTAATTTTAAGGCCAAAAGAGATAAAACTGGTAAAATATTGACCCCGGCGCCGTTCCAAGGCTGGTTACCTTCTGGTACGAGGGCGCGCGTAGAACCTAACCAAAAGTGGTTTGGTAACTCCCGAGTGATTTCCCAAAACGCTCTTCAGAAATTTCAAGAAGAATTAGGAGCCGCTATAAAGAATCCCTATCAAGTTGTAATGAAACCTACGAATTTGCCCATAACACTACTGAATGAAACCGCTAAGAATGCCCGAGTGCACTTACTGGACACAGAGGGTTTTGATAAGACCTTCGGACCGAAGAAACAGAGAAAACGAGTCAATCTCAAGTTTGGTGATTTAGATTCACTGTCTAAGGCGGTGGAGGAGAATACTGAGAAATATGATGAAAGCAAGGATATTGACAGAGTAAGAGAAGATACTGGCATGAAGGAAGGCCAGAGAGATTGGGTCTTTGGAGCTGGTATGAGTAGGCGTATCTGGAATGAGCTTTACAAAGTTGTTGACTCGTCTGATGTGCTCTTACAAGTACTTGATGCTAGGGACCCTATGGGCACAAGATGTCCTTACCTGGAAAAGTTCCTAAGAAAAGAAAAACCCCACAAACATTTAATATTCATATTGAACAAAGTGGATTTAGTCCCAAATTGGGTTACACAAAGATGGGTTGCTATTCTCAGCGCTGAATTTCCCACAGTTGCATTCCACGCATCTCTGACACATCCATTTGGTAAAGGTTCCCTTATTAACCTGTTGCGTCAGTTTGCCAAGTTGCACATTGATAAAAAGCAGATCAGTGTTGGTTTGATAGGATACCCAAATGTTGGTAAATCCTCAGTGATAAACACTTTGAGGTCTAAGAAGGTGTGTAAAGTTGCTCCTATTGCAGGAGAAACAAAGGTTTGGCAGTATATTACACTGATGAGAAGGATATTCCTTATTGATTGTCCTGGTATAGTTTACCCCTCTGCTGAAACTGACACTGAAAAAGTATTGAAAGGAGTAGTAAGAGTTGAGCTGGTACAAAACCCTGAGGACTACATTGAAGAAGTCATCAAAAGAGTGAGAAAAGACTACTTGATCAAAACATACAAAGTAAGTGGCTGGGAAACTGCCACTGAATTCTTGGAGAAAATGGCTGCAAGAACAGGCAAATTATTGAAAAAAGGTGAACCAGATGTTAATCAAGTTGCAAGAATGGTTCTGAATGACTGGCAAAGGGGCAAACTTCCATTCTATGTTGCTCCAGAAGGATTTGAAGTGCCTCTTTCCAAACAAAAAGATGCTGAACCTACTTCAGAAACAAAAGTTGAAGATGAGAAAAAAGAAGACACTCAAGAAGTTGATCAGCCCGAAACAGAAGTAAATGAGAAAGACAAGCCAGTTTTACTAGTAAACAAACTAGTGATAGCTCAAGACTTTGCAAAAATTAGGGTTGGATTGCAGTTTGACAATGAGGATGATGTAAAGCCTTTAGATGAAATTAATATTCCTGATGAACTGAAGGGTATTGATGATGAAAATGATGAATCACAAAATGGGGAGAATGATGCATCTAAAACAGAAGAAAATGAGGATAATGATGATGATGACTCATCTATCAGTGATTTCTACAGTAATGATGAAGAAGTCTGCAGTGATGTTGAAGATTATTTGACCCATGACCCAGAAACAGTAAAAGAATTAAAGAGAAAGAAACTTGAAGCAGCTAGTGGTGCTTTTGTAGTTGAGGAGGTTTCACATGGAGGTAAAAAGCGTAAAGGTGGTAATGAAAACGTAACAAAAGCCAAGAAGCAATTGACAGCAAAGGAAAGGCGTGCGATCGACCGGGCTCAACGACGTACCAAAACTGGAAGCAACTTCTATGAAGTATCCAATGTCAAGAATAGAAACAGGGATAGAAAAATACCTAAAACAAAATTGTAAATTGACTATAATATTAATAAAAAGTTATTCAACCTTATGCATTTCTTTTATTCCTTACCGTTCCATTACTAAACATCTGAACTTCTAGGTAAATATAAAAAAATATGAATTACATTTGAATACTGTTTAAATAGATCGAGAGATCATAATCCAATTGAAGTCATGCATGATATCTGATTTCAGATGTCTTCAGGCAGTGACAGTGATGAGGAATTCGTCCCGGGTGAACCTGAACAGCTGTCTGAAGAGGATTCAGCTGATGATGAAACAGATCTGCAATATGAAAAAGAACAGGATCATAAAGCTAAAAAACGGAAAGCAGCAGAAGAAACTAAGGGTATAAAGAAGCGTAGAACTAGGAATAATGTCGGCATAGATGAAGTAGAAGAAAAGCTAGTTGAAGATAAAGTACCTGAAAAAGTAGATCCTGAAGAAGAGAAAAAACATGAAGAAGATCTTTGGGCCAAGTTTCTGGAAGGAACAGATACTAAGCCAAAGCCTAAGGAACCTAACAAGATTGAGCCAGCAAAACCAACAATACAAGATAATAAAATTCCACAAGCTACCTCTACTGTACAGCAGAATAAAGAAGATGAAAAGGCTAGAGAAAGGAGAATCTTTGAGTTTGCTGGTGAAACTATAGTTGTAGAGAATGACGTTATTAAGGAAAAAATTAAAACAGATGATGCAAGTCCAGGTAAATTACCAAATTTTGATCTATAAATACTTTTCTAATTTACTGTAAATATATCAGATTATAAGAATGACGTGTTTTATTTTCAGTGATAAATGATGGTCCATCGCGAAGCCGTGGCGGCGGCCTGTCCAATGTGTTGGGTCAACTTAACAAGAAAAACAAACTGTCAACATTAGAGAAATCTAAACTTGACTGGAACACTTTCAAGAAAACTGAAGACATTGAGGACGAGATTCAGAGTCACAACAAGGGGAAAGCAGGGTAAGAAGTATTTAAATGCTACCAGACTCAATAATAATATAAAAACGTAAACAAAACTATTTGCCACAGCCCTTGTCGATGCCAGTGGCTTTGGATGAGCTAGATCCATTTTTAACACTGTTTTGGTAGACTACTCTAAACAGCATTTTATCTTTTTCAAAAAAAGCTAAATTCGTTGTTTGTTCAGAAATTTTGCCTAGCATTGAGTCATATAACGGCTATCCAAGAAAAGAAAAGCTTGGCGAATTTTAACTAATTCTTCTGTGGAGTGGGTATCGAGTATATCGTTATTGTATCTATTAAGTAATTGAACTCTTTTTTTCAGATATTTGGACCGCAAAGATTTCCTTGAGCGAGCTGATGTGCGCCAGTACGAAATCGAGAGGGACCTGCGAATGAGTCGACGAAGCAACCGATAGTTTAGTATTCATAAGTATTGATTACTAAGGTCCTTTCGTCTTTAATTCTATTTATAGAAGAATTCTATTCATTACATAAGTAGTAAACTCTACTATAGCTGTAGTTGTTCTATCGATGTCGTCTCTCTGATCTGAGATTAATAAATAACATATTCCTTGCATTTTAAATGTAGTTTAATTATGATTTGTTTCCCTATCAGTTCGCTATTTTCATACACCATTTTAACATTCAGTTCTTTGCTATGCTAGCTAACGCATAAGCATTTGAAGATAAGTTAAAACTGTATATTTGGCTGTATGCGTAGTGTTCTTCTTTAATCGGAATCCTTAATTGATTCATTAATATTTTTTTATTATATTAATCAAATGAAACAAAAGTTGAGGATGGATTATATTACGTTGATATAGCGCTTCTAGTGGTTATTTACGGAACGAAATGTTTATAACCCGACAAAATTAAAATTACACTTGAACTAAAGCCTAAACATATACTACGACGCGACATTTTATTTTGTCCGCATTATACGTCACATGGAGAGCACGATACTCTACTTTTATATTTCGGAGACGATTTTATGTGAATTTTGGTCAGAATGTCCCAAGAACTGTGTAGATTGTGTCTTTCTAAAGAAGAGTTGAAGCAAATTTTCCCTGATGTCGAACAAAGTGAGAAGGTTTCAACCATATTGGAGCTATTTACTGGATTAAAAGTAAGTGGATAACCTATTTGTACTTATTGTATTATGTCTTATACTCTAATGTTTTAGTTAAAAAGCAATGGTAGCTCGTGTTGCTATTATGAGTGTTATTTTTGTAAAAAAGAGGAATTAATCACAATAAAGAGTGTTACTAATATTCCAAATCTAAAAATATCTATGTAGATTGTTTTTTCCTTTGTCTGTTTTTGTGTTGATGCATCTATCATATTCAGCCTTTGCTTATTTTGTTCTAGATCCAAGTAAATGACGGTTTGCCACAGCAGATATGCAACATCTGCACTGAAACCATAAACACCTTCCTAATATTCAGAAACCAAGCTCATGCAACCGAAATTGAATTAATAAAACTAGGATTTAAGCGAATAGAACCGGATATGAAAGAAGAATACGTTGACGTTACTGATTCTTTGGAAGATTTGATAGACTTTAATAAACAATTTAAGATCGAAGTGGAACTAGATCGTATAACACAAGATGATGAGACAATCAGCGATCATGATCGAGACGCGAATGAAACGGATATTCAAGAATCCGAAAGTATTCAAGCAAAAAAGAAAAGCAGAAAAGAGATAAGAGCAGTCTACATAAACTTCGTTGAAGGAGAGTTTGTTCCTGATGTTTTTCCACTGATATGTAAAGCCTGTAAGAAGTCGTTCAATCAATGGACCAGTTTCGTCAGCCATGTAAGAGGTCATTTAAAGAAAGACGTTAAATTAGAGGGACCTGATATAAAAACTGGAATCTTGATGGCTGAGGAAACTGTAATTGTAAAGAAGCAGAGTAGGAAAGAAATACGCCAGCAGTATTTGAGTTTGGTGGATGGTGAATTTGATCCTAACGGTCCCGTGAAATGCAAAATTTGCAAAATTACTCTCAACAAATGGAACTCCTTTATTAATCACGCAAGGAAGCATTTAGGATTTAAAATTGTTTGTGAAGTAAGTTACCCTATAGTAATTCCAGAGATTATCCCCATAATAACAAAAACAATTCAACTTGCTTCCTTTTTATTTATGTACAAAACGAAGAAATATTACATTCTTCAATTTACAGTTCTGTGGAAAGAGTTTTGCGTCATCAAATCAGCTGAAACGCCACTGCAGATCATTCCACGGCATGCAGAGGGATCTGAAATGCAAGCAGTGTAACTATTTTGCTTTGGACATGTCGCAGTTGAAGGTAAGCGCAATAAAAACATAGTTGCAGAAGCTTCAGTTGTTCATGGATCTCCATACTCGCTAAGCTTGGATGGCGAGTTGGGCAGCACAATGAGATATTTTAGATTCGAAAGGAACGCAGCTGCGAAATGCTCACCCAAGGCATTTCCTGGATGTATTTTTTGGTTATTTTTACAGCAGATTATCTTATTTTAAGGTCCACGAAAGACGCGAACACACCGGGGAAAGACCATACGTGTGTGACCTGTGTGCAGCCTCATATTTCAGCAGGAAATGTCTGCTTCAGCACATCGAATCCCATCGCACCACTGCCTCAGTCCAAGTAAGTACCTATAGTCCATACTATAAGGCATACGAAAGAAGAAGACAGGCTACCTTCATCGCACATATCTTGCGGACTTGTACGAGGTATAACCCTGCCAGGAATTAAAAATACCTGCCGTAGAGAAAAATAGAGACAGAATAAGAGAGGGACTTATGCACTTCCTATAAGCCCTTCTCTATGGTACCTCTAGTATTTTTAATTCCTGGCAGGGCTATAAAACCATCCTTCTATTTGTCAACAGTGTGACAAGTGTCCCTTGACCTTCAAATCTCGAAGACACCTCGCGAAGCACATGTACGGAACACATAGCGACAAGCGAAGGGAGCGAAGAAGAGAGCGACGCGCGGCATCAGCAACGGCAAATAAAGATTCTCAACAGTGAAGCTGCAGACTTATTGGTAACCGGCATATGATAATATAACTGGCATGTTTGTAGACGCCATTTTTTAATTGAAATCAATACTGAAAATCATAAATAAAAGGGTACTAATTTAACACATTCTCGTTTATTTTATCGGTCGAGTGCCTGCGAAAATTGATCTTTATAGTGCTAAGGCTGTTGCGTAAGCATCGTAATCAACAATATGGTTCTAATATGAGCGTGCATCGTATCTGTGCCGCGTCGCGCCCGCTGGAGTAGTAAACAAGTCCGCAAGGTCCATTTCATCCATTCTCCTCAATCATGTCACATCAGGGACGTATTGAGGATCTTTCAGCAACGTGTTCCAGATGTAGTTTACAACATTATTTAATATGATCGATGAGAATTCAATTTCGCTGAATATTGTGAAAGAAGCTAGGTATGCATGCTCTTGTTGTGGCAAAGACGCAAGTAGCACAAAAATGTTTGGATGCTTATAACATCAATTTTGATCGTCAACAGAGTGACGTAGATGATTTATTTCAACGTGTTGAGTGGTATGAGTGTTTCTTTTTAAAAATATACTTAATACTAGTGACAGAGGTAATCACAAGTGTATCTCCATTCCTTCGTCTGGAAATATGACTCTACATTTTTATGCATCTAAGTACTCTTTTATTGTAGGCTACTGAGCTTTCTCTTTATAAACGTATTTGTCCTTTTTCATAAGTACTTCCTGAAACCCGGTTTCAGGGTTCAGTGCGCCTGGCTGCGTATCTGACTCAATCAATTTCAATATTTCCAATCTGCGAGAGCGGGTGCAGCGGACAGAGGCCTACTCGACTCGACCAACCAGTGATTTGCACACGTTCTGCTAATCAAGCACTAAACAGTACATTTCTCGAGGCCGTGTCACATAGCTGTATTGAATTCGCGCTGGCTGGCACGCACTGTTCGCTGAAAAGTTTCGAATATTTTTAAAAATGGAAGTTCTTTTGCTTTGTGACTAAAATTTCCTGCCATTGTCAGCGAGGAGATTCTTTTTGTGAATATTTCTTGTATCAGTATCTATCTTTGCTGGATTGCTTCAGAACTTTTTAGGAAGAGTGTGTGAAGTGAAACAATGACAGCATACGGAAGGTGGACATTGTATGACGGCGGAATGGAAGGAGTTCAGGTTGGTAATTTCTGTTTTGCTATACTGAATGATATAATTTATAAAACATTTTTACATGTTTATAAATTTTACCAATGTTTGGCGGAAGCGTTTTACAGACTGAATATCGCGAAAGTTGGTGTCATGATTTGAAATTGAAGATTTTGTTTGATTTTCGATGATTCGTTGTTTTCGTTTTCAATTAGCGGTATTCTGCGATGTTTATTATTTCGATTTGATTGCGTTTTCGTTCACGCTTGAACATTAACTCATCTGTAAAATATTTCGACCGGATTTTCCAGTGATTCACCAACCACAATTCATTTAATTTTCTATTTGATTATCAATAATTAAATTTATTTTTCTATTAAATTCCTGTTTATTTCCTAACCAGTGTGCTTATTGATTGCATTATGCAAAATCATCTCATTCTCAACTTTCATGTCACGTGATGCAGATATAAGGTGGTTTCCACTTGTTTCCACCCATTGCTCATGAAATAGAAATGTAACATGAAACTTCGCCGTCTGGCCCGTTTTTCTGTGATATGTTGTAATTTTTATCGTATGACTAGATTTGTTATTGTTACCTACGTGTGCAGTTTGTTTAGCATATTTTATGACGTACCTACTTATTCAATTGTGTGCTAGCTTATACATACATATAATCACGCCTTTATCCCCAATGGGGTAGGAAGAGCGTAAACGACCTAAACAAAGGTCGTTCCGCCACGTCTGACAAAGTTTCGAGTGAATTTAAGATAGATTTGTAGGTATATTTCTGTAGTGACAGGTTGACAGCCCATCGCCTAAATTACAATATACTAAAACACTCGGATATTATGGTTTTTACAGTATGCCCGGGAGGATTCTAGGTTTTTCTCTTGCTCCCAGGCCAGCATGGGAGTATTTTTTTTACACAATATCAATAATAATAGAATAAACTAGCTGCTTTTCTTCCCGAGCGTTCTGTAGAGGAAGGTGAGGGTTTCGTTCGGTGGACATTTAACATAACATAACATAAAAATACTTTATTGCACGTAAGAATACAAATCATACAACACAACAGATAACAACAAAAAACAAGTACAACAATAAGGCCGCCTAGGCCTTATTGCTAAGGTAGCAATTTCCTCCAGGCAACCTTTGGGTCAAAGAAAAATGCGTAGAGGTAAGCGGGATATTGCAAATCTAGTAAAATATGTATCCTAAATACATTACATATAATACATAAACTGGGTACAACCTTTAATTTATGTGGTGGCGTGATTTTTACGTTTACGCTCTACCTACCCTGTGTTAGATAATAGGATAGGTAGGTTTTATCTGTGTAACTGTTACTTCCATGCTGGTCTGGGAGCGAGAGAAAAACATAGAATGTGCCAGCTGCATTTCCTCCCGGGCATGCTGTAAAATCCAGCTAAGGGATCCGAGGGTTTCAGTATATTGTAATTTAGGCGATGGGCTGACAACCTGTCACTACAGCAATATACCTACAATTAAATCTTAAATAACCCTCAAAACTTTGTCAGACGTGGCGGGACACCTTTGTTTAGGTCGTTTACGCTCTACCTACCCCATTAGGGATACAGGCGTGATTATATGTATGTATGTAACTATTACATAACAACCTGAAACAAGAGGACTTAAACATTTTCTTACATTTAGTACATTGTTCTAGCTCATAAAATTAACAAGCTTCGTATTTTACCTCTGAAAACGTATTTACGCAACTCGCCGCTCTACCTCGGAATAAAACATGAATGGCCTAGAGTTTAGTCTAGCCTAAGCAAATACAGCTTAGTAAATCCGGTAGGGCTGCCACCCACGCAGCCATTGAAGGCTCAAAGGAGCCCGAACATTCAGGTGTTTATACTGTGGTGTAGATTCTAGCAAATATTAACTGTATAACTGTGGATTGGAACCATGTTTGGAAATACAAGAGTTGAGAAAATAAGGTAAGGATAACAGAAAATATGATAATTTAACCCTTAAGAGGGTAAGTAGTACGCCAACTAATTATACCTGCACCACAGGTCCTAGTTGACAGTACACTCAGTTTATAGGGACATAGATTTCACCGAAGAAGACCCAAATACACATGTTATAGATATATACATACATATACATACATAAAATCACGCCTTCATCCCCTACGGGGTAGGCAGAGCATAAAACGCCTCGTGAAAGGCGCTTTCGCCACGTCTGACAAAAATTGAGGAAAATTTTAGATTGTAATATGTATTGCTGTAGTGACAGGTTGTCAACCCATCGCCTAAATTACAATACACTGTAACCCTCGAATCCCTTATGCTGACTTCTACAGCATGCCCGGGAGGAAGGGCAGCTGGAACATTCTATGTTTTCCTATCTCTCCCAGTCCAGCATGGAAGATTTATAGATATATACCTAGTGCTTTATCCAATGCTGCAAATAAGAATAAATTTTAGGAGGATCTTTTGTCCTATCGTAGTACATACATACATACATCAATCATTCCTTTATCCCTAATGGGGTAGGCAGAGCGTACACAACCTAAACAAAGGTCGTTCCGCCACTTCTGACAAAGTTTTGAGGGTTGTTTAAGATAGATTTGTAGGTATATTGCTGCAGTGACAGGTTGTCAGCCTGTCGCCTAAATTGCAATGTACAGAAACCCTCGGATCCCTTAGCTGTTTTTTACAGCATGCCCGGGAGGAAATGCAGCTGGCACATTCTATGTTTTTCTCTCGCTTCCAGTCCTGCATGGAAGTGCCTATCGTAGTGCGATTTAAAAACTTTGAACCCAGAACTTTAAAACTTTCTGTTGTTTAATTTATTCATGTAGTTTGCCAGAATCGTGGCCGATGCCTAGTTATGGTAATGACGTAATCTGGATCAGAGAACGGACGAAAGCAAAAGTGGGCGAGCCACTGCAGGCTGCAGATACAACCTTATGTTGGCACCCACGCAGCCACTCCTAGCATCCTAGCACCCTCACTTTTGGTTTAGCTGCATATATAGGTACAGCGAGAATTCATTTATTTCATTCACCCACAGAAATATTCTTCCATGCCTGACTGGGAGCGAGAGAAAAACATAGAATGTGCCAGCTGCATTTCCTCCCGGGCGTGCTGTAAAAACCAGCTAAGGGATGCGAGGGTTTCAGTACGTATATTGCAATTTAGGCGGTGGACTGACAACCTGTCACTACAGAAATATACCTCGAAATCTATCCTTAATAACCCTCAAAACTTTGTCAGACGCGGCGGAACGACCTTTGTTTAGGTCGTTTACGCTCTGCCTACCCCATTAGGGATAAAGGCGTGATTATTTGTATGTATGTATGTACAAAAAAATCAAGCGGTGAGAACATAGTTTGAAATCTACGTTGAAATATGAAAAAAATAATGTTCAGGTCATTCTGTACGCGGAAGCACCTTTATTTTCAATGTGTCATGCCTTAATATCTCTTTGATGAATGGAAATGATTATTATTTATTATACCTAGTTACTTTCATGATTATGTTGCCAAGTTGCGTCGTGATGGAAGCCAAAAGGAGGAAAGTTTTCTTCAGGAAACTTTCAAGTACCGGGTTTTTTTAAATGATGGTCAACTCAACTCTACACAAGCTGTGAGTCTGTAACTTACAGTTGGTACAATAACAAGGCTTTTCTGAACATTATTATTGCGTAATCATATTATCTTTCATTTGACTTATTTTTAGAAAAGTAATTGCATGTTTGAGTGAGGTAATTGTCGACTCTACATAACGTCTTTGGCGTAGACAGGGCAGCGTGGTTCTGAACTTACTTTTTATGAAATTACATACATACATAAAATCACGCCTTTATCCCTTACGGGGTAGGCAGAGCGTTAAACGCCTCGTAAAAGGCAAGCGCCACATCTGACAAAAATTTTGAGCAATTTTAGATTGTAATGTGTATAGCTATAGTGACAGGTTGTCTGCCCATCGCCTAAATTACAATACACTGTAACCCTCGAGTCCCTTTTGCTGACTTCTACAGCATGCCCGGGAGGAAGGGCAGCTGGAACATTCTATGTTTTTCTATCTCTCCCAGTCCAGCATGGAAGAAATTACATTTAACCATTCTTCGTTTAGTGTCGAAGGCACTTTGGCCTTTGTGATGAATGTGTTTATTGACTACTGTTTCGTCTTCATTTCGACTCATCAGATGCGGAAGTCCGCACGACAGTTGGTTTGCAAGTGCTTCGCTCTTGTGAGCTTAGATTGTTCGGATCGGAACCGAGTCCAACTCTTTAGCAGCCGTTAAGCATTCTTCGTTTTAATTTCTCTAAACAATTTAAAATAAATTATCTAGTAAATATAAAGTGAGGTGATTGACAAGCTGCTCTTGTCCTAATTTCAATTTAGAGTCCCTGCAGCAGCTCTTTGGTGATCTATTGGAAAATAAGGTAGCTCTACTAGGAAGATTAATGGAAGAACTTCAGACAGTGATTGATAGCGTGACGTTAACTCGGTAAGTTCATGTCAAGTGTACGGAGGAAGTTAATCCTTATCATACAAACAATGCACGTGGAAAAGCGAAGCACGCTCTAAGTTGCGTAACGCAGGCTAATTGTGGAAGAAGGCAGCTATTGTTGTGCCATAATATTTGCTCAGGTGAAGGTGTATTGTACGAGGTGATGCTCCGCTCTACAATGAATGACGGCGATAGTGCGTCTCAGTGCGCATGTGTACGCGCGCTCGATAACCGCACTACGCCCGGCGCACGTGTCCATGTGACGGCTCGCGGCTCGCGGCTCGGGGCCGAGATGAAGGAGGCTGAGGCTGTGCGACCCCGCCACCGCCGCCGTGCGCCTCTGCTCTGCCTACTCCACCGCGCGGGGTAGCGCGAGTGCGACCCGGCCCGGTCGCCGCGCGCCGACTCCGACCGCCGCGCGCCAGTCGCACGCTCGCGCCTATCGGGGCGGCTGTCACTCCCGCTCCTCGATTGCCGCTTTTTTACACAGCCGTATTCTGACTCTGGATTTGTTTTTCTGTGTGAACCTATATTCTGTTTGAGGATCAAGATTCGAGATTATCCGTACCGGGTGTTGTGGCGAGCTGGCTGAGACGGGTGCGGTGTCCGAGTAGAAGTTGTGGAAATTCGCGTATCGGGGGAAGGAAAGTGTTTTTCTTTGGTGGAGCGGCGTGCGATCGGGGTGGTGCGTCGGTGGATGGTGCGGCGCGGGCGGGCGCCGGGGCGCGGCCGGCGGCGCCGCTAGAGCAAAATGTCGATACCCCTGGGCCGGGAGACTCAGCTCCCCACGCAGGTGAGTCTGACTCCTCATGTTCCGGCTTCTAAGTTTCCAAGTGTACCAACATCGCGACGTCGCGCTGTGCGGACCACCAGTAAACTGCTAACTCGTAATGTTGTAATGCAACTTGTACTTCTATAAAGGAGGTAATTATGCATGAAACTGGCTCTACACTGCAGACTTATTGAATTTATGCATGACTTTGGTTAAATATGACTTAACTGCTTCTAATTAGGCTTGTACACGTACTGTACGTTTTTCTTGCGGTATCTAACGACAACTAGATAATTGCGGGTAGGCTGAATTACTAGTTTTCTTTCGAAGTTTGTTTTATTTTGCAGTCTTAAAATATATACTTTCGTAGTATTTAGACGAGCTGATTAGTCATATTTAGGGCACTTCTTATTGCTTCTAATTGGAAACTATTAAAAACCATTTACTTGGAAAGTGAATGTCGACATCACGTCTACACAGTTTTATCAACAATCTGTTGATAAAATGTTGATATAAGTTGATACACTATCGATTTAGAGACAAACAAGGTGACCGATCCATTCTGCTATCACTATTATGCTGTTATCATAGAACTTCTCAGAATGTTTGCATCATACACTACATAGAATGGGTAAACTAAAGACTATCTAATTATAGGAATGGCGCTATGAATGATTAACTGAAAAATACAGATTTATACGTAATTTAATTGACTTTACATTTTTTTTAAACGGCAGCGCGGCATTGCTTAGGTTTTTGTACTATGAGCTACATTTTGGCAAAAAGTTAAAAGTAAACTGAAAAGTCTGATTTTCAGCCATTTTTTGCAGCCATTCGTTTCCTAGTCATCTTTTCTATCCTGAACATTGAACTTGCCCAATTTTTGCTGATTGCGTTCGAAGTTTAGAGTCCTACGTTCCAAGTTTCAATAGGATTCTACGTCTTTCCTTGAATCATATATTTATTTTGATGTCTTCCATGCTGGACTGGGAGCGAGAGAAAAACATAGAATGTGCCAGCTGCATTTCCACCCAGGCATGCTGTCCAAACCAGCTAAGGGATTCGAGGGTTTTAGTATATTGCAATTTAGGCGACAACCTGTCACTACAGCAATATACGTACAAATCTATCTTAAATAACTTTCTTTAGGTCGATTACGCTCTGCCTACCCCATTAGGAATAAAGACAATTAAATGTATGTATGTATATTTATTTCAAAGCGTAGTAGTTCTTTCTCTTTGATTACTTGGATTGCAGTTTTCCTTCTTGATTACAATTTTCGGACATTTGTTCCAGTCCATTTAACAAGCCGTGTTACTTATGTATTTGATCTAAGAGGGTTAAAAGTTCATATTTTCTGTTATCCTCACTTTATTCTCTCAACTCTAGTATTTTCAGACTGGTTCCAATCCAATATTAGCCAAGCCGAAGGCTGTATTTGGTTTGACCTGTAAGTTCAAGGCTGTATTGATCCAGCCGGTGCAAGGTTGCTCATTTCCTTCCTCGGCCGAGCTATTTCCAGACTAACCGTGTCGGCATTTCTAGTAATAAAGAATTCAGTGGCTTTTGCGTATTTAGTTTTTGGCTTGTTTTAATTCGAAGTTCGCTTATAGTCTAGATCGAGAGTAATTTTAGACTCTCATTAAGTAGTCTCTCATGATTACGTATTTTTCAATTTTACAAGATTAAGTTTTTTTAATACTGTTAATTGTACACAGAAATATTTACAGATCAAGTACATTGGGAATTAAGACACAATAGGCACTGCTTATTCTTAAAAAGATATTCTTCACATTTCAAGAAAAATAAGTTAACATTATTTTTTCGAATTAAGGGATCCGAGGGTTCAGTTTATTGTAACTTAGGCGACGGGCTGACAACCTGTCACTACAGCAATATACCTACAAATCTTAAATAAACCTCAAAACTTTGTCAGACGTGGCGGAACGACCTTTGTTTAGGTCGTTTATCATAAGGGATAAAAGCGTGATTATATGTATGTATGTATATTTTTGAATTGCATATTCTATTCGATACTAATTAATTTATCGTATTGCACAAAATTTGTGTTCACGTATCTGACCTTTTATTAAAATTGGATTTAATGTTGTTGATTTTTCTATTTAAATATTCTCTAGTGGCCAGATAATTTATCAACTTGCGTACCTACGATTTCGATCTAGATAGAGTATGAGCTCTTGAAGTTAACCTAAGTAATTAGCTTGATTAAAAGTTTGAATTAGTTAGAGCTGACTTGTCGATCGATGGAAAGTTCTTAATGAATTACCTATTTTCTAGACAATTTGCTGCAGTGGATATTTAGTTAGTTCACAACTACTAACATAGTTAAAAGACTTGTTGCTGTTAAAATGTAGAGCATTGTAGTTTTTAATATAAAGTCATTTTAAATACCAGCTGTAAGGGACAGCGTCCCGCAAACTGATAGGAGTTACTCGGTCAACGACACTGAACAAAAAATCCAGCTGAGTGTCGTTGATGTGAACAACTTTTTCCAGGGGTTAATTTTTACCTACCATAATTTCACGAATAGAACACTCATTCCTAATAATATTAAACTTGCTGCAAATGCGGTTGAGTGTGCTGGATTCCTTGCTGCAAATGCGGTTGAGTGTGTTGGATTCCTTGCTGCAAATGCGGTTGAGTGTGCTGGATTCCCTGCTGCGAATGCGGTTGAGTGTGTTGGATTCCCTGCTGCGAATGCGGTTGAGTGTGTTGGATTAAACTACCCAATAAACAAGTATATTTATTGTAGGTGTATGCACCTAATGCACTGACCCGCTTTCCCGCTTATTATATGTACTCCGATACCCAAAGGTTGCCTGGGAGAAAATGCTACCATAGCAATAAGGCCGCCTGTATTTTACTTACTGTTATTTCCTGCTTTTTTTCGAATCTGTAATCATTTTAAAACATTTATTGTATTGTAAGTAGTTACATAGGTACAGTTTTATTCAATGAATATATGCTTGTTTACTAGTCAGACGTAGCGGAATGGCCTTTTTTTGGGTCGTTGATGCTCTGCTAACTCCATACAGGCGTGATAGTATGTATGTATTTACTTATACATACATACATAAAATCACGCCTTTATCCCTTACGGGGTAGGCAGAGCGTAAAACGACTCCTAAAAGGCGCTTTCGCCACGTCTGACATAAATTGAGGGCAATTTTAGATTGTAATGTGTATTGCTGTAGTGACAGGTTGTCAACCCATCGCCTAAATTACAATACACTGTAACCCCCGAGTCCCTTTTGCTGTCTTCTACAGCATGCCCGGGAGGAAGGGCAGCTGGAACATTCTATGTTTTTCTATCTCTCCCAGTCCAGCATGGAAGAATTATTAAAAGTATATACTTATATTTACTAGAATGCTTTCTTATTTACCAGTCTAATTTCCAGCAAGTCCTGCAACTGCAATCATTTGCGGAAACGCATAACAAAGGGGTACTTAGGCACCTTAGGCGTCATAATCGCACAGTATAATATGGCAACTATTGGCTACAGATGGCAACACCGGAACACAGATAAGCTAAGTAGGTGGTGCACCTTCTGACCAAGGCTGGACTTATCTAAATAGGCTGTGGACACCTCATCCCGTTGTTTGACGCACCTTGGAGATAACTATGTCCATTTGTATTTGTATGACTGCATTTGTAAGAAGCCTTTCATCTAATGAAAGCGTAAAACGTTTTCTTATTTGATGCCAGTCGTGTTATATTATGATTATGACGTACTCAGTATAGAATCCCACCCACAGAATATATAATAGTACTACATATCCCAACGTAAGAACGGCAAATACATTGTGAATCTACTATTAGCGTCTGTGTCTTTGAACGCATTGGGTACATCTCGTCAAAGAAAGAATGGGCAGGCTTTTATTTTACTGGTTGAAGTTGCTGTACCGTATCTACATACATACATATAATCACGCCCTAATCCCTAATGGGGTAGGCAGAGCGTAAAAGACCTAAACAAAGGCCGTTCCGCCATGACTGACAAAGGTTATTAAAGATAGATTTGTACGTATATTGCTGTACAGACAGGTTGTCAGCCCATCGCCTAAATTGCAGTATACTGAAACCCTCGCATCCCTTAGCTACTATTTAGGCGGTTTGAAAACTCTGATCTTTCGACTCGGGTCTTTCGACTCGAGAATCCACTCGCTAAGAAGAAGAAGCTGGTTTTTACACCATGCCCGGGAGGAAATGCAGCTGGCACATTCTATGTTTTTCTCCCGCTCCCAGGCCAGCATGGGAGTGCTATTGACTGTATCTCTATCACCACTATCTTAGATTAGAGTCACAAAGTCATTTCTGAGGAACCCAATACTTGTCATAGCCACATAGGTGATGAAATCGCAGCATTGACTCTACCTTCGTTTTCTAAACCTAAACTAGAAGTACAGTCGCTTACAAAATTAGCTTCTAATCCTCTCTGATAAAGTGCACACGGACATCGGCTAGCAATGTAAATGTAACGACATAGTTTGTTCCTGAGTCACAGGTCTTCTGCGAAGCGGTTATCTTAAGGAGAGCCTGAGCTATTGTTCGTGGCCAACGATTTACAAGCCACTAAACTAAATCCCTAGTAAATCAATTTGTACCGTACCGTTTTCTCACGGCACGGGTTTATCTATTACCTAACAGGTGTTACAGTCGACACACAAAGTTACTTAGAATATTACATTGTTTTTCTTATCGAAGGAATTCAGTTCAGAGGGATTTTCTTGTTCTATTTTTATCAATAGCGGTTTATTGGTTTATATATATTTTTTATTTGAAAAATACGTCTTTTAATGTGGATAAATAATTTACCGATATTTTTATCCAAATATGCTAAGTTAGCAAATCGAGATTGATGTTTTTATCGATATGTCGAAGACCTACTTTCTTGATGTGTGTCGTTATGTGTGATTTTAGCATAGAGTCTTATTCCTTACTCGTAGATAGAGTGTATGCTAATTAGACCATCCATTTACCATGCTACACTTGATGAAGCCCAACCTATTATATTTTAGATCAATTTTTTTACCGCTTTACAAACCTTTGCGCCCCTTGGCTTCAGCAACTTTTCGATAAAACTGCTTTGTATTTCCTAGGCGCCGCTATCTCACCTCACGTAATAAAGAATGTCGATACCGTCGACACTGGCTGGAAACAGTCTGTAATTAATCGGGTTAACTTTTTTTTCTCCTTATCTGGAGGATAGTGTGCGTCCATGGTGTGTAAAAGATTGTTCTTTTTTTAAACTGACCCTAGGCTGTATATGTATGAATATACGTAAACGGTCGCTAACCAGGCTATCTCGAAGCGATATTGTTATCACAGTACATTGTCTGCATCTTACCTGGCCTTATTACCCGCGATAATGCATATTGTGATTATTATAGACTTGTGAATCATATTAAAGTATAAGTGCATGATTATTGGATGATTTAGCTCTCTTCTTGCACACCCGAAAAGCTTCCTTTAGGAAAGTTCAAGTTTACGATTGAAATTAAATAATGGATCATTCTAAAAAAAATAATCTCATTTCGACGTTTAAATTATGTAGAGACATTTAGTTTCATAAGCAAAATGCGCTTTCAGTTCAAGCGGTACCACGGTGATTTTCAACACCAATATAGCGACTCCTGAGTCATGTAGAGAGCTTAAGGAATTATTCAGAGCTTCAAAGCATATCTCAGAGAGCTTACTCTGCGGTTTGCGAATGCTAAGCAGCAGTAAAGCTGCTAGGTGCCCCTTAGCCTGCTATAATTAGATCTGCAAGCTGTAACTTGGCTGCAATTGTCGCTAGTGATATGAAATAACTTGGGAATTTTGGATTTAATTGCAAACTTTACCTTGATATCTGGTTGACTGTACTGACTGATTGAAATTGTGTTGGTTCGTTGAGGTTTTTTTTTTTTTTTAAAAACATTTTCTATTTTCCGACTGGCATTCTACAGAAAAAAAAATAAGTATCATATTTTTTTCTTGGTATTATTATAGAACACTTTATTTATATGATAGTATAATTTTATTCCAAATTTTACCAATGAAAATTCATGCCTGTTATATGCAGAATATTATCTGCTGCACATTTTCAATCTATAGACAATGGGCGTTATCTGAAGCCCTCCATATTTTGTACGCGGTTATCGCACCCGATAATGTAGGATAAGGTGTGGGATAACAGCCCTGTTTGGAAATAAACAGATACTTCCGATAAGAAAGAATTGCACTTTTCCATCACGTTTAAAACTAAAACAGTAATTCTGCTGCCTTCTTTGCATGTTTTATTTATGAAACGTTCGAAAAGAACCCAATTTTCTCCGTATAAAAGTTATAATTTTCCTCATAGGAATCTAATGTATTTTTGCGTAAATTAATGCATGTAAAAAGAGAATTCCCGAGGCTTGACCATTATGTTTTTGTTATTATTGTATTTTGTAACAAACTTCTAAAACCTATAATCTTTCCAATTTAGTCTTTCACCAAAAAGAAACGCCCATAAATTCCCAGATTGGCGGACAGTTGCAACAAGCGAGGAAAAATTCGCGCAGCCGAATTGTTCTAAAAGAAAAAAGTCACGGTTCCAGATTCAAAATTACGCTTACTACGGGCATGGTGTGCGTGGTTTCGGCGAAATATCTCGATTCCTGTATTCCTTAAATAACTGGCAGGTTACGATTCGACTTCTTGTGCTGCCAGCCGTCCTCGGCGGCGTCCTTTGCGCCGGAGAATGCTCCCAGACTCCTTATTGGGAAACTTAATAACCAATCGCTCCTGAATACTCCTGACGATCGATTGTCCGGGCCAGTTTGGAAGTCGGCTGGTTTGGCCAAGATTGATATTGCGTTCGAGGGCCGTATTTTTTTAGAATTCAACTGGAAATTGGACGCGGCGCGACCCTCGATTAGCATTATTCGTTTTTCACCAAATTCCAAATAACTGCGTCGAAATTGGCAAACTGCGATGTTATTGGAATGTATGATTAAATTCAGACAGTTAACCTGTTTTATTTTTATTTTAAATCAGCTCGCGTGCGATTAAATGTTATTTAACACGACCAACCCAATCAATAGAACGTAATCCGGCTCCAAATTCAAAATACTTGACGGTAATATGCCAGGTAATACTGCACTGACATTTAAATTACAGTGTATTAAAAATCGTGCGTTGCATGTAAACAATTTAGGGCTTGCGCCTAAAATACCTGCGCGAGCGCATGTTGCAAGTCGTCGGCCGCCACGCCATATAAGGCCCGGGCCATCGAGGCCGCACTGCGGACCCCAGAGACTTGTGCTGTGACACATTGATAGAAACACTTAAACACTGCAATTTTTATATGCCATTGCAGCTATGTCGTCTGGCGCCAGCTGAGACTGACCTTTGATAAACTCCGTTCGAGTTCATCTAATGAATCTAGAAATTACCGTTTCCGTCGCTCATTCCGTCTAAAGCTTTCAACCTAGAATGCTGAGGATATTAAGACAAATATGCCAAAGATGCTTCATGTAGAACCTCAAGACCTGGCGTATATGTTAATTAAGAACTGGCGCCACTAGCTGGCTGGCATGCAAGACATTACCTGACCCTAGTGCTCGTGACAGAGATCTCGAGTTTCTATAAACTTGCCTTAAGATTAATTGCCAATGCAACTGAAAGTTTCGCTTTCTCGGAAGATTTCTGTGCGTGTTTTGAAGCTCACGATGGAAACATGAAATGCAACAGCTTTGTAAATTTTAAAGACATCAAATCAAGAAGGGACGAGGAAGATTTGATGGGAAGAAACCTAGTTAGTTGCACATTACACGCATTTTTTGGCAAAGTTCGCTCAGATAAAAATCCTCCGATATATCACGGGAGGACATTTCGAGCACGACTGTCGTTCCCGTTAACCTTTTAATTTCCAGCGAAATCTTTCGCCAAACCCGTAATTATTTGTCAGCGACTACAGTTCCATTCCATCTGATACCATCTTAATTTTCACTCTCCGCCCAGACATTATTTGACTTTTATCTTGCTTAATTAAAACTCACTCCACTGAGATTTTCTGCAAATGTTTTTACGGCAATCTAGAATCTTGGCAACGGAATATCCTTCAACCGTTTTTTGCATCAACCTGCTTCTTTTCCCGCCAAGTCACGGCGACGTGATTACGTCGTTTCAATACTTTAGAAACTTACGTGTCCATCGAGACAGCGTTATCCATCATCAGGACGGATGCTATCAAGTATCAATTACCAAGGAGATGATAGATATTGGCGCACCAGCCGAGATAAACCACGGCACGAAACTAGCGCAAATACGCGCAACAACCTAATCAACTACTAGCCTCTGGCGACCGAGGCCATTATCGTCCCGGCTAATCTAATTTGAACTCAACAACGTGCGCACAAAGTTGAATTAGTATCACAACTCAGAGGCGAGTAGCATCTGCACACATGCTGCAGCTCGATGGTAGAGCATCTCAACTTGAGCGGAAAACGTTTGACTTTAAATCCTATTACGAGGAGGAAAGGATTAATTCCAATTAAAGTGACAGGTGCACTTACGGCAGCTCCTGTCCGGTGGAAGGACGAGCGTGACGGAATGGGAATCAGTTCGAGTCAAGTGCTACCGTTCGTTTTGTTCGACACGGATCGTTTAGGCGACTGTCTGGATTACTGAGAAGGAACATGTCGTGCTAGTCGAGAATTTCTAACGGCCAAATACCATGACAAAGCTCAAGAGGGGAATAACATCCTATGTCTCTTAAACTGCACTTAATATGTAAAACAATGTATGAGATGCTAAATTTAGAGGGTCCCCAGGGCATTAAATTAAATTGTACATCTCCAGCGAAAACTGTATGCGGTGGAGGGCTAATGCAGAGCGGTTTATTGTCCAATCCCAAACAGAATTTTCGGTAACACCCTTTTTGTTCGTTGATGGGTCGTAAAATTTAACAGGTTTTATTAAATATCACGTATTTAAAGAGAGATCTGTGGTCACGAGATGAGTTCAGATGAGTAACTTTACAAACAAGAAAAAGATCAACAACATTGAGTTCTTGCAATTAATTTGTTTGGCAAAAAAACTACTCTTGGTCAGGTACAGTTGACTAATTCCTTTGTTGTGCCAAGGCGAGAACCCAATTAGGTATTCATTCAGTACGAAAGCAAGTAAGTTTATAGAGCTAGTAATAACACTAGCGATCCAATAACCATCAATCTTGTCGACATTCACTATGACTGTTATTTATACAACAACGTATTGTGAACGTAGTGCGAAATATGTGGGTAACTCTGATCATACATCTGACATGATTTCCGTTTTAAGCATTGTACTTCAATACACCGATAAAACTGAAAGATGTGATAAATGGGTATGCTCTCTCTGGGGTATGGAAGATTCAAGATACGCAATTTGCAATCCCACCGTTCCCCTTATGAAAACTGATATTCCGTTTCAAGGACGTCGGTCGAGTCCTGAGTAGGTACGAACATGAAAAATCGTTTTGTTCGCATCTGAAAGGGGGAGATATCGTTCGATTCGAGTAGGCGGCGACAACTTGTCGCAATTAGAGTGCCTATACGGGAAGAAGATAAATTGAACCAGCTGTCAGCGTCAGATGTCTCCGAGACGAATGGCAATCCCGTCTTCAACTCCCTTGTCGAGCTGTTAACATATTTTACTTGTCCATTTTTGCTATCTTATCTCTGGAAAATCCAAGTCCATTTGTCATAGATATCTTGCCAGTAGCGAGCGTGTCCGTTTCTTTGCCATCTTGGTCTATTTTTCTCCTACTTCGCTTGCATGACTTGCCATGGCCAGTGTCTTTTAAGGAGCAATAAAAAGTGTCATACACTCAAGCAAATAACAAGAAAGAAAGTGGGCGAGGCCCAATGTAAACTAGGACTTGTGATATTTCCTTATTTGAAAAGTCGTAAAAAAGCAACTAGTAAAATAAAGTAAAAAGTACCACGTTTCATTTGCGTAGGTAGTCGTTAGGCACCTTTAACGAAAGGTGCCCTTGAGATTCTCAAGATCCTGATGAGAAGGTGTTTAACAGGAAAGCGATGATTTCATCCTTTGTGCGGTCAAGAGCAACAAACAAAGCAATTTCGCGATGACATGACAAAGGTCACTTCCAAATCGGGCGTTTCCAATGTGCTCGAAATGTATGAAGTCTGGTTTCCTGGTGCGTTGACACGCAATGTTTAGCGGCGAGAAGTCAAGGGGTGTCAACAACCTCCGGTATAAAAAGTAACTCGACTCGAACCTGCAAATTGATGCTATTGCCATATCTGCTATGGAAGCCTGCACGTCAAGTGGCCCAGTCCGCTAGATATGGTCGGCCTAGCTAATGCACGTCGGAGAGATCCATTATAAAAGTCGGTAGATGCATTCGTTTGAAGATGCGTTTGGATTCAGAAATAGATCTTTGATTCAAATGTAGCATTTCGATTCTTGATAGAGCTGTACTTTTGAAGTGTTTATAGCTGTATAAATCAACAATAAACAAAGCCTATAATTTAAATTAAATGTCACATTAAATCATGTAAGCACAAATATTTGTTTATCTGATCGGTTTATGGCTGTGTCCGTGTATTACAGGACAAATTGCATCGATCTGATCTTAATTGTTTGTCTGTGACCAGCAACGGTAAATCGATCACAGGAGATAATTCGAGATCTGCGCTTGTGAGATATCGTTGAAACTGCAGTGACAGAGTCAACATAGATTGCTGCTTAAGGATATGCCCTGGATATATAACAGGAAGCGATGCAGCAGTGGATATCAAAGTTGCGATCAATGAGCCGTTGCATAGCTCTGTATGACTGATCTAAATGAATGTATGACTCGCTTACTTTATGTCCCAAGCACCGATTTCTGATGGCGATTTATAAGTGGCTACTAAGAAAAGCCCTTGAGTGGTCGGGTGGTCTTGTCTCGGCATGATGTAATGATTTAAATTAAACTTCGAAAAGTAATTTGCACTTTTTTTGCGATGTACTCGTACAGCCGGAAATTGAATCGGAAAAGATTCACACGAGTCGGTTGTGTTTAAAGTCGATCAGTTTTATGTGTACAGGAAACGCTAAAACATCGCTATACAAAAGACTTCCTTTCTCAAATCAACAGGATTCGACGTTTCTACGTGTCTTCATTTAAGTTTGCTTTGCTATATTTCCATAATAAAATCGACAGAAACCGTTATAGAGAATAGACGAAATAATCGTCCGTTCCCTTCGGGTCGATCACTTTGACTTTCACTGATCAAATTTTTGCTAAAATCCGGTCTGGCTGCGAAAGTGGTTGGTCTGGTCCAGGCTTTATATACCGATGGCTAGCTGGATAGTGTAAACCTAAGACAGGCCGTATTTCATACTTTGGTAGAACGCCTATTTATAGAAAAGTACTTCTATGAAATTTCATTAAGTCTCTGATGACTCTACACTACAAACACAAATTATACCATAATATTTAACTGACTTTAACTGCTTCCGTGGTCTAGTGGCTAGTGCCATGGTCTCCCGATCTGGAGGTCCTGGGTTCGATTCTCAGGGGGGAAACACAAAGTTGAAATTTGAGAATTTATCACTTTGTGAATTTTTCCAAGTTTGGATAGGACATTGCAGGCTGAATCACCTGATTGTCCGAAAATAAAAAGATTTCGTGCTTCGGAGGGCACGTTAAGCCATCGGTCCCGGTCGCTGTCTTTAATAGTGGTCGTTACTCAAACCATGTCAGAGGCCAGATAGTTGTGCTACTAGGCGGTTTAAAAACTCTGAGACTAGGGTTCATTGCGTCAATAGACTCGATACCCACTCGACAGAAGAAGACTGACTTGCGTATAGTATTTGCATAAAAACTTTGTGTTGTTCATGTTAAGGGTGACTCTGTTATTTAATATTTCATTCAACATTTTCAACTTCCATAATTCAGTCAACAAACAAAACCATAAATCACATTTACCATTTTTATTATCCGCAAAATTTATGCTCGCATATTTCGCTTACAAATTGCCAACAAAAACCCGAGTCTCCTGCCGGCCATCCATCTTCTGAAACCTGCTGAATACACCTGTAAAATAGGTCATTGTGAACCTTCGTGGTTATAAATAGGTTGTATATAGGCGTCTATTGTACCTACAAGATGCCTAACATGGGATGCTATTATTATTCTGAGAGAGGGTCGCCGTTCTCTAGCTTGTATGCAAACAAATACCAACTTGAGCTGCCTTTATGCCAGCCTCTAGTATCCGTATTCCCATGCATGAGAAACTTAAAGTACGGAATACAAAAAAGTTCTATGAAAAGCCAAAGTTCGCACGAGAGTCTTTCGAAATATTTTGCCTCTGAAAGTGTCGTACATATCCGTAGCTATTGAAAATGTTTCCTTCTGTAGAGGCATTATAAAAACGAACGTGAATTATTGAGCCCGGAAAGAGTACTTTTTTTCGAGGTTGTTTCTTAATGTTGCATCATCATTTGCGTATCGTTAGCGGAAATTTGAAAATCCGAACACAAAATGTTTGCTCGCTTTGTTTGAGTTTCTGAATAAGGGTGCTGGGAGGGGATGGGATTGCGTCCAGCACCCAGAACCCATTATGCACGAACTTCTAACGATGTTCCGGGTAATTGAAGTTCGCCACTTCTATATTAAATTTTATATTCAAACCCGATTCTGTATTCATGACGAGCGCGTAATAAGTTTGCAGCTAAAGACTTAAAGTTATAAACTTTAAAAAGCTTGCTCCCGATGCCGCATGCAACGTGCACTGCAAAAGTTTAATACTTCTATTTAGATTTTGCGGGACGGAATTTTCCTGTATTTTCATATTCCGAGAAACTCGTAAGTATGTCGGGGAAATAGCCACAAATATCTTAAACTTATCCAAATGTCATTGGTTCTCGCTCCTTCGTATAATTTGCTAAAAGTTTTGGGTGCTTTGGATTTACGACTTAGCGGGTTTCAGAGCAGTCATTGCTTCGGACTGTAAACGCATTGGGCTCGGCACCCTCCGTGACACCCTCGGAATTTCCTATAAGCCTCCTACGACGCAACCATTCTTCGTTTCCATATTATTTGCCCTAAAAATGCGGCGCACGCACCAACAAATTGATATCAACTCACGATTTTAAGAACTAAAGTGTACGAAAACACATTTCGGTGACATTTGTAGGCCTATTAACATTCTTGAAGAATATAATATGATAAAGTGTGTGTGCTTAGAGTTCATAAGATGTCGGCAATGACTTATAGGTTATAAATAAATAATATTACGAATAAAGTGAACAGAGGCTGTAAATTCTAGTAGTTATGGTCTTGGTTAGCTTTTCAGACTTGAGAATACCTTATGGCAGAATTATGTAAGGTCACAAGCCTGTAACCTTGCAAATACATACCTATCATGTAATTATTGTAACTGTAAATTAGAATTACAAAAATGCACCTTACCATAAAATAACATCGCTTAGTTTTAATTCACATCGGATAATTTAAAGATGGCGCCAGTATCAATAGTAATAAAATGTGTTATTAAAATTCTAACTGGTTTAATTCCTTGTAATTTTATTGCTGCAGCAAATTAGGTCACTCGGAAATCGGAATTATCTAGCAAGCATTAACTACAGTTATTTCTGTTTCATTAAAATCATCATCAAAAGGAATTAAGAGTTCCAATAACTTTTATGTCAATGTTTGTTTCCCTCCAAAAGGAGCAACGACCTCTCAACTTTCTTTAATATTGAAATGTCAGAATAAAGTTGCCAGCCCCCGTCCGAAGAGTGGCCGACAATAAAAATGGAGTTGGTCGGGACAGTTCGTGTCAAGATATCATCTGCCGTGCCTCTGGTGACAGTCGTGACTTTACACGATAATGCTTGTACTTGCTACCGGATATTTTATTTACCAACATCTTGATAGCTGCTGGAAAAGAAAACGCTGCTTAAACTCGTAAAAATGCTAACAGAGGTAATTTAATTTTGAGCAATGAATGGAAGGTACTCGGAAATAAATGGACTGGCCATTTATAATATGAAAAAAGATAAAAAGAAAACTATACAAAACAATAAAAAAACTGTCGTATTATGGCCAGTTTGTATTTAAATTTAAAATGTAGCGACCTTCTTGGATTTGTGGTTTTTAAGTAGATTATAATATTTGCATTTTAGACAAGAAACAGCGAAATGTTTATTAATATGACTGTGTTTATTTATTTAAAACATGCACGTTGGATAAAATAACATAACAAGTGGTTCACATTGGCGCGTCTAATATGCAAATGTGGAGCAGTACAATCGAGAGTACGACAAGAAGAGCTTTGGGATCGACTCTAGTTCTTATTATCATTGTATTACGGACTACATAATGTCAAAACTTTGTATATGGCTGTACGTTATTTGCAGATACCACCTTTAATTCGATCGACGTATGAGTTGTTGAATTATTCAACGATGTTCCGGCGCCTGCTAGTGAATTTTAATACGCGCTCTTATGTTGAGAGCGGAAAGCCTAGAATTACTAGATTTGAATGGAACGTGCTCTGATTTCGGAATATTAGCTGGTAGCTTATATTCAAGGATTCATTGACATATTTTACAGGCATGAAGGAAACCTTTTGAAATTATGATACCCTTATTGAAGTTGGAACAAACACAGAACGATTTAAATCAACCTTTAAATTTTAAAAGTCTAAATGAACTAAAGGACACCGCGTAAAATTATCTTAATCCGACGAGAAAACTATTATCACTATTAATGAAAATAATTAGTATCGCCATCCGGAAAGCTAATCTTCGATTTATTTATAGGGTTAAAGACAGGAAGATAAAACTTAGTGATGATAACATAATCTAGAAACCGTCTTATATTAACTACATTTCTCAGTTCTCGTTTGATTAAAAAGATGGCGTGAGAAGCATAAAAATATGTAAAGCAAATCATCATAAGTTAGTGTAATAAAAAAATACATAAAACTTAATGCTTTTGCCAGAACGTAAAAGAATTTTGATCGAGGTTAATAATAATAACATTTAAAAACATTGAATTTGTATAAAATATTTAAGATTCCAACTTGGTTTTATGATTATTAAATGTGAAGGGTTCCGGCTTGAAACTATTTTATAGCCATTATTTTAATTCATGAAGAGGCCAACGAGACGAAAATGCTTATTACTAGATCGTTGACGCTCTAAGCTAATATTTTTTTTCAAGTACTGATAGATCTTATAGTACTGAATACAAACATTAGGATAGAGCCGCTAAAGAAGCTATACCAAACACATGTTACAACAATGAAATGACAAATCATCCAGACCTTGAAAACGAACATGTTCAACTCGATCGGTCGGCAATTAACACGTTGATAACATTTATCATTTGTACATGCGCGTTTATTTTAGGCGTGCGCAGGCGCATGATGGCAGCGCGCATAAATTAACTCGCGGCGCCGTCTCACCAGGAACTTATCTCGCTAATTGGGACACTCATGTCCTGTCTATCTTCCTGTAATTGTAGGATTTAAAGAGGAATAAAAGTATCTTCTGACCGCAAATACCAAATCAAAAACTGAATGGGTTTATATTGATGACCTTCCAGTAGTCGTGTACCATGAGGAAGCATTCATCCAGACCATCTTAATTCCTGATTTTATGAATGGTTCCTAAAAGAATCTGTTTATGGAAGCGGTTCAGTTTCGCTGACCTTCCAGTTTTCGGGGCACCGTCCCTTACACTTTTTATAATAGTAGTATGCTCATACAGGAGTTTATCCTAGTTCTATAGCAGCACCATTCATGCCACTACTGACGGATTCACACGCCACAATAACTCGACCAGTTTAAAAATCTCAATGTTCCTTTGCCAGGTAAACACTTCAGGCACTTGTTAATCTTGTCGGGTTGGCTAAACTTGTCTGATTTATGGAGTGCCTTGAGCGGGTAGTTAAGAAAATGTCTGTAGTTAACTACTAATATCGGTCGCTATCGAGTTATAAACTGGTAGGGACTCTCATTGAGTAATGGGATCCCTGATAGTAGTAACCTTGATGGGATCATTCACTGTCTATGGACTATTTAAAGTTTTATTTTATGTTTATTTTGATGGACTTGTAAATTGCCATGAAAGAGACACTAACTAGAGAAGGGAGATAAATTCTGAGCAAGAAGAGCGACTCTGCAATAAATGGCAGGATGAAAATGATTTCTGCTGAAGTAAACGTTGAAAAATTACATTACTATCCAAGACATCTGGACGACAAATGTCTGTAGTTTGCGAAAGCGGGTAGGACGGAGGCCGGCAATTATGTTTATAATAGCCTCCGCCGGCGCCCGCCCAGGACGCAACCCCGCGAGGACTGGCCATCAATAGACAGCACCCGCCACGGCGCGAAACCACGAAAATTAAAAAGAAGAATCTAAACAAAGTTTCCCGCCATGGCGACTGTTTGGCGACAACACACTCATCCAACAGATAAAGATATTCACGCATTGGACGCATCATCATTATCGTCAAATTATAATTTTATGAAGGCTCCTCTCATCCCTGATAAAGTTAACGTCCGAGCGCGATAATCGCATTTGCAACGTCGCCGCGTCGTCGTGAGTCGAGATCTTGACGTCATAAGAAACTCTGCCGGCTGAGTGGTCTATATTAAGTAGCTCCGCTTGGAATTTAATTAATATTGTCGCTAAAATTGATTGCTAGAGCTTGGAAGACAGCCCCTAGCCAATAACCTGGAGTGCCGAACGGAGATTCTCACCATTTGTTACCGGTGATGAAATGGCGGACATTATTGGAGCCCACCGTAAATCTGCACCGCGCCCCAATTAATTCAAAGGGATGCTCGATTAATTATTTCGCGGACATGCCTCTGACAAATTGTCTCTGCCCGGGCATAATGAAGGTCAAACGCTGTTTACCAACAACTCGTTTAAGCCCGAGTCCGACGCCTTGGTTGATCATGATCATGATCGGTGTGCTAAAACCAGACGCGCCATTTTCGGCAGGGTTAAGTGCCCGTATACCTGGAAACACACTCTTAATTTAATACACGGCGACAGTCCGAGGCCATTATGCCTTATGTGCTGCTCTGAAAGCAGTCAGTACAGTTTTACGATGGTGCGGATTCGCTCGTATCCTTTCAGACATATTGCTGCATACAAATTTAATGACGCGTTCTTTGTTTACAAGCGAAACGCTCGTTCCGATTCACTTAAATCCTCGTTCAGATCATGAGGAAACAGTAGGAGATATTATCAGAGCTTTTGTTACCAGTTTCGTCACTCATTTCACTCCTTAAATGACTTTGGGAGTTAACTCCAAAAAGGTGGAATGATATACATCAAGAGCACACAAGTGCAGGTTATCTCCCTTTATTATCCAACAGGAATCAGTAGCGAGGTCGGTGACCCTCGAAAGTCACGTTTCCTAACAAAAAATGAGCGCAATAAAGCATTGTAATACGTTCATCTGTCATCTAATAGCCACCCTGAGGCGGTGACGCTTAAGGTCTATAACTTAAGGCTTACTGTCAGAGAGAAAAACGAAGGCTGTTTATTGAAGCTTTTTATTATGCTCGCCCGCTCGGTACTCCCTTTTGTGTACGATACAATACCAAAAGCTGTCGTGCCTTGGCTGTAAATGTGTAAACGAATCATACTTCCTTTTTTTCTACATCGATTTTAATGTTGGATTCCTTTCTTTGTTTCAGGTGTGTACCTTCTTCACTTCTTGATCAAATTCCAGAGATATGTCCTTAAGTGAGTATAATTTCCAACTTTTACATCTTCAGTGCACATGTGTAGCAAAAGTTAGACATGCTTCGCTCTTAGCGTACAGAGTTTCTTAGAACTCTACAATCTTTTACCGGGCATATCAGTTACGGCTCTCAAACACGAAGACGTCTCAACGTCTCAAGTAAGGTCCAACTTTGCCCCCTAACTCCGCCCATACTTCGTCTTGCGAGGCGGCTCCTACAAAGCAAGACAGACGTGGACAATCAAATCTCGCGACAATTTCTCAGTTCTCTACATGGCTCTACACCACCGGCAAGCTCAAAGAGCCTTTGTGATATGTTGTGGACTTTTTGTGCTCTGTCGCTCGTGAACTCGACGTGTTACTTCGTGATGCAACTGTTTACGTATAACGCCGTAGGGCATGCGGTTTTAAATAACAATGCTAGATGATTGATAAGTTCTGACTTATTTTGACAAGCATGTCTTTCTTTAAAGCATTTGTAACGTTCAAAAGAATAGGAACGCATTCATGTGTCACATATTTTCGCTGTAGCCTTTTTAACTGCAGCAGATTGACCATTTAGATCACTGATATCGTTTCTTTCTCCGACATAAAAACTGCATTTGGCGCCATATGGCGCTTGTATCACTCACGCACGGACTGGGTCACTTCCATGCATGTATTACCCGGTCGGTTGTGGAGGTCGTTGCATAACGAAGGACTACTGGACTACAGATCGATAATCGAATTAGGTCGGGTTGCACATATTTATAGTGCGCATCTCTACACGCAGGTAGATGCATTCCCAGAAGCTGATCCCACTTGAGGGCGCGGTTCGATTACTTTAAAACTTTTTAACGGTTGCTGCATGCATTTCAAAGAGAGCCTTTTTTGCGCAAATATTAGCTCGGCTGAGAACAAATCCTTGAGATCCAACGTGTTGGAGGGTAAAACGTTTAGTTGGCTGCCGAGAAGATTAAACGAAAGCACCGCTTGTATTTTTTTGGATCAGCGTCTGCGTGAAATTAATTTTGGGATTCATTCATTAAGATTCTTAAAGATTAGCACTTGTCCCATTCAGTTTTTTTGGGGTCTTTTTTTTGTGACCTCGGAATCCCATTAGAGATTAAACAAAGGTCGTGCGGCATGCGGTTCCCATTGAAATACGATGCTTTTATGAATTTCTGGAATTTTGAAGTTTGGTGGTCTTTCGCTGTCGATGGTAGATTTATGGTGCCACACCCCGTGCCTATCGGCAAATGATCTTGGGAAAGTCTGCTTATGTGGGCGTGAATACGTTTTGGGACTAAGACTGATGTTGGTATAACGAACTTAAGGTTAGACGAAGGAGTTCTCAGGAAATATTAATCATTCATCAGCAAAAGTTGGAATCCGGCCATTTATAATTGGTTGCGGTTGACGTCGGATTAGAAAACCAGGCAGTTTAGATTTGCTTCATACCTAAGCAAGATTTTAAAATCGATGAATGGCTCAGTAAAACCCACAATAACTTAATAGTAAACCCCTTTGCCAGCTCCAAGGCGAGAGGAATTAGATTACGATGACACAAGCAACTAAATCAGCAGTTTCTCTGCATCGTGGTATCACTGTCGGGTGGTCTTATCGTCTGTAAGACCGCCCCTGGCCAATATATCAGCGTTACGTCAGATTACGGTGACCCGATGACTCAGCAGCCAGCCTTTGACCAACAAGGCCGAATTTCGAGAAACATGCGGTTTCACAGTCGAAAGGTGAACTTTTGATGAATCCGTGACGCGTGCATCATATTGATCATAAAGATCCGAGTACGCTACTTAAATATGTAAATCCATTTCGATTGTAATTTCTCCATAATTTCATATGTCGCCCCCTCTGGCCCGCGGCAAGGATTTTGCTGGAAAGTTTTCAATAGTCGCCTTGTTAAGGGAAAGGTCGCTGCGAGGGTCGTTCGTTTAAATATCATACGTCAGCTTAATGAGCTGTTTGTACATGTTCTTTATCTTAAAAAGTATGAATGGGCAACCAAATTATGAAACATCTTGCTACAAGTTTCGTCTTACATTGATCCCACGCTAGATCCTTGTGTATTTTTGGGTAAAATTGGGTGGTACAGTACCTGTTTTAAAATTTTTGCTCCATTTAAAATTGAGAAGATATTTTAATGGTTTTCAATATCTGGGTCAAATAATTGCACGAGGTGCAAAAACACCGATATTGCCGTGACTGAGCGTAAACAGAGCTACAGTTCAAAATCGTAAAACTACAGTTACGTGCAAAACGTTTTACCAATTCCTTTGTGCCGGACTGTGTCAAAGCTTGGCACATATATGTGTACACATATGCACATACCTGCATATATCAGGAGCGATTCGCCATGCACCGCTTGCGCATTCGTTACGGCCTGCACTCAACTCGTATTTGTATAATCATTCGTAATCGTGTAAAGATCGATAATGCGGGGATTTCGCGAAACGAGGCCATATAACGGTTCCAAAGAAATTTTCTAGCTAAGAAATTAATTTTATGAGTGAAACACTCATTTCACAGATTTTCACAAGTTGAGTAAGCTTAGTAATTTGCAACCTGTGTAGAGAACAGAGTTAATAAGAATATTAATTGCTTCCTTGATTGCAGTTTTGCCAGACATAACTTTACCCGTAGTGAAACAATGAGGGAATATAATAGATCGAACAAAGTTTGACGGTATTGACCATATTTTAATCAACTGTGCTTTTTACTTCAGCCAAATTGGTTCTTTAACGAAATTTTCCATGTCAAGAACGAACCATGTCTTTTATGAAAAAAGAACATAATACATATTTCGAATATAGTATACCTAATCTTGTATATCAGTACACCCGACCCATAAAACGTAGATAAATCGCCCGATATCGTAAATACCGTTTATCAATATGCAAACAAAACAGACGATTTCGCGTGCTGGCACCCAATGTTTACGTTGTGACTACTCAGAACTCTACCATATGGCGGGCACAATAATAGCTTTACAATAAGACCACCGAACTTCCCCCTATGACGTCTCATTCATACTCTAGCGGATATGACGTAGAAAAATAAACATTCCCATATTGTTACAAGTAAAGGAATGTGAGTGTTCTGTTTGCCCTCCCGCCGTTCCGTCGGTTGAAGATGTCTCCGAAGAGAAATTACATTTTTCACGACATCTGCCCTCCGACTTCGTGATTTGTCACAATATTTGCACTGAAATGTACGTGGAATTGGAAGCTCCTTTAAAAATTGTTGTGAAAAATTGAACGCATACTGCAGTGTCGGGTTTGGTTTTGAAGTAATTTGTTTTTATAAACTATGACTTCAAAGCTTCAAAGGTTTCTGTTATTTCCTACTGGGATACTCTTTTGATATCTTTACTTTGCTGCACTAATACCAAAGATATTTCCGTGTGATTACCCTGTTCTATATAAACATCACCTTTCCCGGTTACTTAAACAAACATTTCCTTATCTGTTCAGTATCAATGGCTATCTAAGTTGGGAATGCATATGGTCAAGATAAGTACGTATTGCGGAGTGAACCATAGAGTAAATAAACATTAAATAAACAGTACAGAAAGAACACGAAGATAGGAATGCATTAGCTGCTCTGCGGCTTCTCAACCATATGAAGCGATTCTCAATGATGTGAAGAGTACACAAACGTTATTTTTTTTGTTTCGAATTGCTTTTAAACGTAAAAGGCACTCGTTTTACCCGCCATCTGGTTTGAAAGAAAACAATCGAGTGATTCACTGAGAGACATGTTTAGATTCCATGGCTGGAATTGTTAAACTATCAAAGGCAGGGCTGATTGATTTGAACATCAACAGTAGATATTTAATGACAAAATCTTTCCAAATGTCTCAATTAACTTGATGGATTGCCATTTAGCACTAAAGGCAAAGCAAAGCCAAAGCAATAAATAGAATAGAGTGTAAACAAATGCTTAAAAATTGGCTTCTTTCGTCGTAATAAAGTATTGTTGTTGCGATGCCAGCACGTGGGGAGCGAATAAAGCAACAGGATCGATTGTAGTCCCCTGTCAATATCACTGATTGGAACCGCGGCCCGCGCGCCCGTCGCTCTTCATTGCGTCGATTTATTTTTTATCTGCGACACACGCCACTCTCAACCATATTCCAAATTCAAAATGTTTGATTTTTCGAACATGATTCAGAACTTTCTTGTTTGCCAGTCCCTAAAAAACAGATTAAAAATTTAAATTAATTACGTGGAATGGAACCTTTTATCAACGCATAATCCATCAAAGAGCTTTTAGCGTTGGGTTTAGAAACCTTCTAGTTATGGCATAAAAAGCTCGTATATTTCGATCAGGCCTTCTTTACTCTTCGCCCCTGTTATTAGCTTCCTATACTTAAAGCTTTCAACAAATATTGCTTTAATGAATTTTGTACAATGTATTCTGTAACAGAATAACATCAATGATATGATAATATTAACTCGACAATAAATTCAATAAAGCTCGTCAAGTTGAACGAAGGCAACGAAGGATTGAAACCTTTCTTTTTTTTTTTTTTTTTTTTTGTCGGCTCTTGAAACCTTTAAGAGCCGACTTAAAAAACATTACTTGGAAGAAATTACTATCTGATCATTATTTATCCTTCACTTTTATCCTGTGCTGTTGCTGTCATTTCCTTCGTCTACATCTGGTTGTAGTTTGCATTATCCTATCTTCCATTAGTTTATGTATTAGTTTATTGTATATTATGTATTAGTTTACTTTACAATATCTATGTAGTAGCTTGTAACTAGTTTATGTATTATATGTAATGTATTTAGGATACATATTTTACTAGATTTGCAATATCCCGCTTACCGCTACGCATTTTTCTTTGACCCAAAGGTTGCCTGGAAGAAATTGCTACCTTAGCAATAAGGCCGCCTATGTTGTACTTGTTTTTTGTTGTTATCTGTTGTGTTGTATGATTTGTGTTCTTACGTGCAATAAAGTATTTTTATGTTATGTTATGATTGTTAAAGAGAATTTATGAGTAGGCTTTTACTCTTATTTATTTTACTGGCTTGGTAATTTTGTTATCATCATAACGAAAAAAATAGGCGTCATGCTAATTTTAATAAAATGCCAATCTTTTCATTTATCTATTTTAAGCACTCAAATTTTTTATTTTATTTTATTGCACACGTCCGTTTTGGGACATTTTGCCAGTGTCAGGTCAATTAAACAAGAAAAAAGAAACCGGAAAACGTAAAGAAAAGTAAGGGAAAAGTAAGAAACCGGATCTGAAAAATAGATTTAATGATAATAAATATTTTTGATAATAAATATATAAGGTACATAAATAGTAATGAGAATATGAAAACAAAGTTATACAAGGATACAATTTAGGTTATTTAAGTTACAAAAGTTTCCAATAGATAAATAAATATTTCAATGGATTTTATTATTCTTCTGTTCTCTCCTCTACAGAAGCTGGCAGTTTATAAAATTACGCTAAAAAAGAGATGCTCCAAAATTTATTTTTCATAAAATTATTTTCGGCCAGTTCTGGCCTAGGGGTGTCGAGTCGGACATTACGAGGTGTAATATTGCCGCGCGGAAAGACGCGGGTCGCGAGGCTTATCGGACGAGCTCGTGGTTTGTCATCTCCCTTCGCCCCTACCCTTATCAAATAATTGATTCAGTATGAAAACTGCACATAAACTTTGAACACGTAAACTGCGTTAACCGCTAAATGTTGTTTTTATTTATTGTACATACATATAGTCACGCCTTTATCTCTCTCTAATGAGGTAGGCAGAGCGTAAACGACCTTAACAAAGGTCGTTCCGCTACGTCGGACAAAGTTTTGAGGGTTATTTAAGATAGATTTGTAGGTATATTGCTGACAGGTTGTCAGCCCATCGCCTAAATTACAACATACTGAAACCCTCGGAGCCCTTAGCTGGTTTTTACAGCATGCCCGGGAGGAAATGCAGCTAGCACATGCTATGTTTTTCTCTCGCTCCCAGTCCAGCATGGGCTTATTCATTATAAGGATATTAATTTAAGCTTTCCACTTTCTCCGGCGTGTTAGGTTATATTATAACTTGTTTGTCTCTTCTCATATTCTAAGTTATAGCCAGAACTTAAAATGAACAAGCTTTATCTTTCCCCACTAATTTCCTAAAATAAAAACCTAAAATAGTCATTCCATTCTGGCCTGGGGGCGAGAGAAAAACATAGAATATGCCATTACATAGAATTGATTCATGATCCAAGGTTTCAGTATATTGAAATTTGGGCGATGGTCTGACAACCTGTCACTACAGCAATGTACCAACAAATCTATCTTAAATAACCCTCAAAACTTTGTCAGACGTGGCGGAACGACCTTTGTTTAAGTCGTTTACGCTCTGTCTACTCCATCAGGGATAAAGGCGTGATTATATGTATGTAAAATAGTCATGTAACGTTTAGGAAGTACAAAGAGCGATAAAAAGTATATTATTCTTCGAGCTTTATGAACTGCGATACAGTCGCGTCGGGTTTTATCGTGGCTTCGTGCGTGCCCGCTCATCTCGTTACTTCCCACCCTGCCCTGCCCCTGCCACCCCGGCGCCCTATGCCAACCAAGGGCACCCAAACTTTAGGGACAACCCTATTAGTATGCGCACTGGCTGTTCGCTGCCTAACTCACAAGAACAAGGAAAGAGAATAACAATTACTTTTTAAATTGTCGTTTCTGGCTTTTATTTTTGTTCGTTAGCGGTTTTTATTGCTTTTAAAAAGAAAAACAGCGTTATGAATTCGATATTCAAAAATATACGTAAAAATTTACCTATACAGCTTATTCAAGTTCTCACGCCGAATTCTACATTTGAATTCAGAACGTTTCAAATTCGCTGTGCTACCCGTTTAATCTTGCCAGCCAGTACTCGGTGATAAATGCTCTATATTCTCAGTACTAATGGAACACTTCCACTCTGTACGGTACAAGTTTTAACACCGCAGCCCCAAAGCTAACCGCGTCAGCGCACAGCACTCAGCACATTATAAATTTAGTTAATTATTGACGCTTCCGCATAGGGCACAGAGTTGGTTATAATATTTATTAAACAGAGTGTAAGGGACGATATAACGAAATCAGAAAGGTGTCGCTCTGTAAACGAAACTCTGCAACCTTCTCTAAGTTTTTTTTTCAGGAAGAAAACTTTCCCTTGCTAGATGACCACTTCGATCATAAAAACATGGGCTTCATTTTCATTTTCCAGTCCAGAAGAATTTCTTTGTGAAAGTTGTTCAGTGTCGTTGACTGAACAACCCCTTTTCCCCAGTTTTCAGTACACCATCACATTAAAATATTAAAACGCCCTGTATACATAGAATATTTATTAGATTTAGGCGCGGTAATGTAGTTTCATCCCGTGTTTACCTCACTGCATTATGAGCTTTACACAGTTTAATGCATGTTGAAGTAGTGTGTACACATAAACGAGGTATTACGCTGGAATTAGGTCTGTAAAATGTATAGCACCAATTTTTATTTCCGCATGTAAGAAAGAAAAACCAGTACCCTCGTTCAATCCCCTAGATTAGGTAGCCAACCCTGTGAGATACGGGATAAGGCGAGGAAGATGATGATTATACAGAAAATCCCTCCTCTCTGCCTAGCGTTTTCCCGGCCCAATGCTGGGTTCCGCTTTCCGGCTTTGTCTATACTTTGTTTTTTTAACGTAGAGTTATTGATACCGACGTGTTTTGCGGCTCATAATCAGCATTTTGTTTGCAACTTACTTACTGGTTCAAGTAAGTAAGTAAGTAAAAACACTTTATTGCACACAAAAAACAAGAAACACAAAAATAAACTTAAATTAATGTGCAAAAATGCGGTCTTATTGCTGGAAGCGATCTCTGCCAGACAACCTATGGCAACTCTTAAAATTTCGGAACTGCAGACAATAACCTACAAATATATGTTTTGCGGTTGACTTTCTTAAAAGTTGTAAGTAAAAGCTGTTTATGGGCTGCAAAACAAGTTTGTATCGATAACTGAACGTTAAGTAAACGAAGATTACTCCACTTTGCCCGATCTTCGGCATCCGCTGGTGTAAGATCGACCTCTTCTATATCCGCTTTCACGACGTCTAATCAACTTCATTAAATTAAAATTAAATCTGAACTTCTAGGTTTATAATAGCAGCCAAGCACACTGAGAGAAAATGTAACAAAAATACATTAATCAACAAAAAGTTGTCTACTTTATAATAATATAAATTGCTTAAACAAATGCCTACCCGCAGGTTTCTCTCGGAGAAACTCTCAACATATGGCGTCAGTAACTTGTAACTTAAGTCTTAAGGTGCTGGAGACAAGTTGTACTCGTAACATTAAGTTTTCACGTCGGGAGAGTTCCACACTTCCACAGACCACGTGCCGAGCACAAATCATTTAGGATCTGCAGACGCCAGCCTTTCTTAGGGCTGCCAGAACCTAGACACGATCGCGAGGAGAAAGTTTTTAATTAAATGGGTGAATTCGCAAGTTGTTAGTTTAGGAAGATATCAGACAAGGTATGAATCTAATAATCATGCGATTCAGCTTGCCTCGTCCTAACCAAACTGGAAAAAATCTCATAAAGTGATGAATTGACGAAAATATCTGGGTGAATTCGCAAGTCATTAGTTTAGGAAGATATGGCAAGGTATGAATCTAACAATCATGCGATTCAGCTTGCCTCGTCCTAACCAAACTGGAAAATATCTCATAAAGTGATAAATTGACGAAAATATCCACTTTATAGCTAGCCGAAAAAATATCGAACCCTAACAAAAACACTACTTCCATGCTGGACTGGGAGAGATAGAAAAACATAGAATGTTCCAGCTGCCCTTCCTCCCGGGCATGCTGTTGAAGTCAGCAAAAGGGACTCGAGGGTTACATTGTATTGTAATTTAGGCGATGGGCTGACAACCTGTCACTATAGCAATACATATTACAATCTAAAATTGCCCTCAATTTTTGTCAGACGTGGCGAAAGCGCTTTTTACGAGGCGTTAAACGCTCTGCTTACCCCGTAAGGGATAAAGGCGTGATTTATGTATGTATGTATGTAACAAAAACACTAACCTTGGATTCTGGTTCGGTAGCCTAAAGCTCGATCTCCACCACATCATCATGACGACTACGGATGTAGTATAATCATTACTCTTTGACTTTTTAAAATAGAACTTCTGAATCTTCCAACAATTCGAAAATACTGCGTGTGGTCACTGCTAAGCTCACTTAGAAGAGCTTTGTAAGAAATGTGACAAGTTCTATCTCTGAAACTAGGTCTCGCCCATTAGAAGACCCTTTACGACTAACGTTTAACTGCTATTAAAGGCTAGAGATAAAGTATTCTACGAATAAGGAGCGGTCACCTTACAATTACCTATGCGGACGTAAGTAGATTACTTATAAAAGAACTAGCTTCTCTTCGCGGCTTTTTCCAGATATGCAACTTATCGTAATTTTGTGGGCTTTATATTATATATAAATGGGGTACGCAGAGCGTAAACGACCTAAGCAAAGGTCGTTCCGCCGCGTTTGACAAAGTGTTGAGTGTTATAAAAGATAGATTTGTAGGTATATTGCTGTAGTGATAGGTTGTCAACCCATCGCCTAAATTACAATTTACTGAAATCCTCGGATCCCTTAGCTGGTTTTTACAGCATGCCTGGGAGGAAATGCAGCTGGCTCATTCTATGTTTTTCTCTCTCTCCCAGGCCAGCATGGAAGAAGAAATCACGGAAAAAGAATCGGACTTCATAATAGACAAAATAACATAGAAGTAATCAGCTACCTGATTTTATTCCAAGCTTATGCAAATAATAGCTCTACATTCCTAAAAAATATTGTTGTTTGTTTTTCATCTTAAAAGTTAGGCAAAGTACAATTGTTACAATGAAGAACCTAATCACAAAAAAAATAATGAAATATAGATGTGTTTGCTAGAATAAGATAAACAAACAGCCAATTGGGCGTCGCAGTTGCGACATTTAAGATGATAGAAATTTCTTTTTTAGATTTATGAACTTTCTTTTCGATCTTTGCTGGTTCTATTGGCGTAACGGTGGGAACGAAAGCTGGACAGGCTGTCCCCGACATTCATAAATAATGGTCTAGCAATAAATTTAGCTGCAGCGATCTAGTTCAGACCACAGCATTGGTTATACCCATCAGGCCATCACTCACCTCGGACGCGACCGATCCATAAGTTTGTAATATGCAGCCGTAGATCTCATCCGTGTACATAAATAATTCGCCGTACAGTGCACACTAGAACCGGATGCAAATTTTGGCTTTCTAAATTGGTGTCGTTCGTCTCTTTGGACAGTTGAAAGGTTTTTAGTTGACTTCTGCATCCAAATTTTTTTTTGTGTCGGAAAATTTTAATTCGAGAGACAGCCCTGAACTAGGTTTAAAAAACCCAGCAGATGCTGCATTTCCTTAAAGTGCTCTCGCTCTCGGAACGCAAGTTAAAAATTCAGCTTAGGCGACTTTCTTCCTTCTTTTAAAAGTCATTAATTACTTACAAAGTAATAATTGCAGAATCCTTCTTTAAAAGTCTTAAGTGGTCAAGGAGTTGTGTGAGAACACTTTCCGGTTTGCAAACTCTAAGTTTTATTGTAGTTGAAGACATGACTGATCGGTTAGCTTTGCAGCATGCAAGCTCAACCTGTTTTCGCGTGACTAACTCCACGAAAAAACTTTCTAAGATTGTCTTCGATTCAACATTTTATAAACATTTACCTTCGTGACTAACGAACTAAAAGGAAAAAATATTAGCTGTCTATTCTCAGGACTACATCGCAAGCGTAGCTCCATAGACTTTGTTTAATCTAGACGGTGCATCTTGTCAGAGTTTACTAAGTATTCTGAACGAGCTGAGGGTTAAAAATAACGCGTCTGGGGATTATGGCGCCTCCAGGTGTCTCCTACAAAGATAACGAGTTGTAAGCCTTTGGAAATTGAACCTTACCCCTGTGACATGGAGTAGGGTTTAGTGCGGTAGCATGTCGGATCGATTAGGGTGTGTTGTTTACGCAGCGGATTTGTATCGAAGGTGTAATCTGGGTTCAGCCTCGTCTGTCTCCGTATCGGCAGACAATCGGCTTGTAGGATTACCATCGAGAATTTTATAAAACCCACCCGACCAATATGACTTTCCAACCTTTTAACCTGTTCACGGATTTAAGCTCGTTTATCTTGACAATCTTGATTTCTAATCTTGAATAGTTAGCAGGTTCAAGTTGCAGCTAAAATTAATTTCTTGCAACATTGTTAATAGCGTCTGGAATTACTGAAGGTCTGCAAGAAGATTTAAGCTTAAACTCGTCGTTTACGTCGTTCAAAGTGGCTATTGTGTTCACTTGGCATACAATAGGATGTTTAGCATGTTAGTATGGAGGCAGGCGCGGGTCGGCGCCGGCGCAGGCGCCGCGTATATCGTCGTATCGCTTGTCGTCGCGACCGCTACTTCTCTTGAAGACAGCCGACGCGAGCGCAAGGTCGACGGGTGCACTCCTATCTCCACAGTCGCCGTCGCTATCAAGTTCGATTAACAACTCTCTCCCGACATCAATTGAGCACAAATTCTATTATTAGTTGCGCTATCTCCTCTGTTTACGCAATTGCCATAAATCAGCATGTCTGCACCCTCGACTCCTGTTTTAGTATTCGCATGCATCAATGACAGTCTCCTTTCATGCGTCACCTGCCTATTTCGGTCACGTTGTGTTTTCATGTGGTATCGATCCCGTCGAATTCCATTACGTATTCATTGATGAAACTGGCTTCGGCATTATCCGAGGGCCAATCCTATCTAGATCCTTTTAGACCTAATAATAAACCTAGTTTCGCAAACTCTCATTTTGTACGCCGGGGAGGGAAAACATCAGAGAAATCTCGAAATAGAACATTTCTGCGGTTACGCTTTCATGTATAAAACGTTATTTCATTTGTGGGAGTATCTTTTCAGCGCTGTAGCCTGTGGCGTTTCTCGAGAGCCAGATATATTCTAAGAATGTAAATTGCCTTGCTCCAACGTGTTCTGAATACAAAATAGTCGTATAAAAGGCGTACTAAATACATCATTGGTTGTAGTTTCCATATGCCATCGATCATCGGATATCTGGTGTCTTATTACCGGGGCGTTGGGGTGATATTGCAATATTGGTGATGTGATAATTGCTTTGATTTGTGTCGTGCCCAGTGAGCATGCTGATATCGGTAATTTGCATCTTGTTAAGTGGATAGCGGTCAACAACAATGCACGCGTTCATGGCACCCTTGCAGGAATCCGTATTGTGCTTACTGAGTGAACCGGTGATGGTTAGAACTTAGTATGTATAGTGTGTATTGTTTACATTCCTGACCTATACTATTTCCAAATCAGATTTAGAATAAAAGTAAACAAAGTTTCATGTATTTTTATTCAAAAACACATTTCAAAAATAAATGATACGTGTTGGCAAATTAGTTAAATTACTAAAACTACAATTTCATGATGTTGTTATATCTATTAGGTTAAACTTAATTAAGAAACAATATGTTCGATTAAAAGACATGAAACTTTGTTTACCTTTATATTAAATCTGATTTGGAAATAGTATAGGACTCTACTTACCTTGATCAAACTTACACAACGAGAAACCTGTGGCAGCAGATTTATGTAAATTTTCATAAAATTTGCCTTTTAAGCGACAAAAAATAAATAGATTTATTGATATACTCACGCCTTTATCCCTAATAAAATAGGCAGAGCGTAAACGAGCTAAAACAGGTCGTTCCGCCACGTCTGACAAAATTTTGAGGGTTATTTAAGAAAGATTTGTAGGTATTGTATTATATATTTAAATTGATCTATGAAGTACCGACCTACCAATATTTTCCTGGAAATTCCCAAACAGTTTTTCATTATTTTTCTTCAGTATTCAAGCGTAATACCGGATGTTCTACTTACTTCACTACATAGTATAAAACAAACTCGCTTTCTCTGTCTCTATATCCCTATGTATGCATAAATCTTTAAAACTACGCAACGGATTTTGATGCGGTTTCTTTTAATGGATAGAGTGATTCAAGAGGAAGGTTTATATGTATAATACATGCATAATATAGTAGAGAAACACTGATAATTTCCGTGCGAAGCCGGGGCGGGTCGCTAGTTTTAAATAAAATGATCGAAAACGTCTAAAGATAAGAGCATTAGAGTTTTTATCAGAAAATTCTTTATTATTGTAATAAAATGGACGCCAATATTATCGTGTTATCGTTTAAACGTTTATTATTTCAATGCCAACATTTATGTAAAAGGATGTTATTACGAGTATTTCTAATGTACAACAGGTGCTAATTACTTAATGGATTACATAATTCACAAGTTATAGGTTATATAACAGCCATTATGGATTTGCTAGACTCCATTAGTGGCATTGTAACTTGGTTATTTTATTAAACCCGAACCTTTCACCAGCAGTTTAGTGAGTCTTCTATGCTGGACTGGCAGAGATAGAAAAACATAAAATGTTCCAGCTGCCCTTCCTCCCAGGCATGCTGTAGAAGTCAGCAAAATGGATTCGAGGGTTACAGTGTAATGTAATTTAGGCGATGGACTGACAACCTGTCACTACAGCAATACACGTTACAATCTAAACTTGCCCCCAATTTTTGTCAGATCTGGCGAAAGCGTCTTTTACGAGATGTTTTACGCTCTGCCTACCCCGTAAGGGATAAAGGCGTGATTTTATGTATGTATATTTCTATAGGTCTTTCCCCAGAGCAAAATATCGTCGAATTGTTTGCGCACAATCGTTTTATTCATCTCAACAGCATAACAAAACAAAAAAATATATTTACTTTAAAATTATATGTTTTCTATCGATTACCCATAAGTCCGTCGGTATGGTTACTAAAACAATTTGATCAATATTGTAAACAGCGAATGGAAATGATTATGCGAGTTTCAAATTCTTGTCGGAATATTTGGAAAATACTTGATTGAAATATCAAACAGATCAAACATTTCCAATCCGAAATGATACAAACATATCAGGAAGAAATCATCATTCTCCTAGCCTTATCACGTATCTCACGGGGTCGGCTATCTAATCTAGGGGATTGAACGAGGGTACTGGTTTTTACACAGAGCGACTGCCATCTGACCTCCGCAACCCAGAAGGGAAACCAGACCCAATCCTAGATTAGGTCAGAGTTTTCAAGCTACCAATGCTTAGCACATATCAGGAAGAAATATGATGTGGATTATTAGGGAATCCAATACTTCAAGTGTTGCCCTCGTAGTTGTTCAATATAAGCTAGATATCGGGTCCCTACGGCAAATTAATAGGCGTTGCTCAGTCCACGAAACTGAACAATTTTCACCGCAAAATTCTTTCAGGTGATGAAAAAAATATAACCTTCCCATACAAAATGAACAACTTAATCAGACAATTTTTATAGAAAACCTTGTTTATTTCACTTCCTGAAAAGAAACCTGCTGGTAATTGTTCAGTTTCGTTGACTGGGCAACCCCTATCAGTTTCCGATATGCTGTCCCTTACATCCGGTGTAATGCGAAAGTTCTAGTGTTCAGATAAACTTAAACTCCTAGGTTTGTATTGAATCACTTCACGGTATAGGGACGCCGCCCGGGGATGCCTTTAGCCAAATTGCTATAAAATACCCTCACCTACATTTTCAATCTAGTAAAACGCCGAAACTTCCACAAAAGACCGATCAGTTTAAGCTACCGACCTGCAGTTACCATCAGATTTGGGATAAAAGGTATCAGGGTAAAGGGTACAGTAATGGGCACCCTATCATGGCGGGAATGTGTCACCAGAAGCGTGCCTGGACTGCGCTCGGGGAGATTATGGTGACGCTCACCCTACGTGTTTCTATAGTAATGTATAGTAACATGTGCGTAGAAGAATTACATCAGGTTATTGCGTTATTATACTCGATTAGAAGGGGTAATGTTTTTATTGTATTGTTTGCAGATGGTGACTTACAGTTCGTTTATGTAGAGAATGTAGAGATATTGAGGGGTTTTTCATACTTAAATAACCTAGACACAGTATTTTTACAGTTAAGTGAAGTGTCTTGGTACAGTGCAAAATAATAATTATTTTATTTATTTATTTATTTAAACATATTGTAGGTAATATATGAAAGTTCAGTTTAGATTTTAGCAAAAGAACAACTTGAAGCTCTATAGCATATTTGATAAATAAGTAAATCCAAAAGATACCGACTTTTTCTTGTGTGGGTTACTAAGATCATAGAGGCATTTACAGGCTTCATCACACACTAGATAGAACCTACGAATATATTTGCAAAACTTTCTTTATAATACTAATAAATTATAACGTGGCTTTATACTGTTAGATAGATATCTTAATGTCAGTAATTACATCTCTAGAGAGTGTATATTGAAACTTTAATTATAATAATTGCACGCTTCGCTACTTGTGAAGGTGTTCACGTGGTTATTTTACATAATTACGTAACCAAATAAGTATGTTTGTTTATTGACAAGTTTATTGGCCTATACAGGACGTGAGCATGTGATGTAACTAGTTTGTTACCTAGTTAAAAATATACTTCCTACAAAAATGACAACAGTAGGTATTTTATTTAAAATTCTCTGTCCTCAGGCTCTGTGAGCTAGATTCCTACAGGCACACAATTTGTCGTTTGTAAGATTATTTCTAGTTTAGTTAGGATAACGCAGGTTGAATCCGAGTACCTTATCTTGAACAGAGGTTGTTTGTGACACAAACTGGGAAAAGAAGAAGAAACCTAATTTGGCAGTTCCCGCTCCTAAAGCAGCAAAAAAGTCATCTAGAAAAGTAGCAGAGCGCTCACTCACTCTTTACTTCATTTCCATGTGAAGTTTATTTCGCTTTACGTAACAATAAAAGTAAATATAAAGTTTATAGCACACATTCTGACACCGCAGTCCGAAATTAAAGGTGGAATGAGTTGAGCTCATAAACTTGCTGGGCGGTCTACCGTACCGGCGGCGTTATTTTAATCTGATTCGTTCAGTTTTTATTTTACGTCGAAAGTATGTTTATTGCCGCGGTTTCAGCGCGTTTACTAAACCCACAGATTATTAATATAACACGCTATTAGGAAACAGTGTATAAAAGCACCGATACCACACAAAAATATTTCTTTTTAGGGTAGGTGATGTAAAACTTTAAAAATATGATAAAGCAGTGATTCTGTAAGACCCATCTTATATAGCAACTGTCGGATTTAGGATTGTGTTCTTTATATCATCACAGATTAATTTAAAAGACGCCTTACGTCCCTTCATTTCCTAACCAGTTTAAGCAAACGCGCAAATAAAATATGAACACCCTGTATATCCACATCTTTGCCTTTACAAGATTGGGCAATCGATTATATACGCGGTTGGGAACAAACAGAGTCACCCTCTCGAAATGAGCCCTTTCATCTCAAAATGGCCGCTAAAGGGGGTTGAAGTAAAACCAAGTGATTTTTAAGCTGTGTACACCCGAGCGAGTGGATTAGCGAATTGAAAATTCACTCAGACTATGAATGGACTGAAGACGATGCTTTAGATGCACCTAATCTAAACAGCTGTTTTGAAGCTGTTTCCTAGCGTATGTTCCTTTGAAATCGGGTTTGCACGTATTCGCAGTATCCCTCATAGCATTTCCATCTCGTAATAAGTTTTAAGAGAAAAGTGAAAATGCACCCTAGCATTTCGTTGTGACTATGTCTACAATGTCTTAATCTGCAAGGAAATATCTTCATACATACATACATACATATAATCACGCCTTTATCCCTAATGGGGTAGGCAGAGCGTAAACGACCTAAACAAAGGTCGTCTCGCCACGTCTGACAAAGTTTTGAGGGTTATTTAAGATAGAATTCTAGGTATATTGCTGTAGTGACAGGTTGTCAGCCCATCGCCTAAATTACAATATACTGAAACCTTCGGATCCCTTAAAATATCCTTCCTTCCTTGAAATATCTTCAATCTTTATTAAACGAGGTGGTGTTCGTGTTTTATTTCTTTAAAATCTTTATAAAGGTGAGCTTTTTGATTCTCCATTCTCTGTATTTAGGATGGTAGTTGCGACAGATTTCAATTCGGAAGGCAAAATCCGTACAAATTGCATCTGTGTCAGCTACCAACTTACAGGATCAATTCTACCCAATTAGCTTCTGTAACCACTATAAACGTACCTTCCAATCTAAAAAAAATTTAAATCATAAAACGTTTAAAAATTCGCGCGTTCGATTCCATAATCGGGGATAAAAGTGTCGAAATCTTCAATCCACTTAAATTTCCAATTCTCATCTCATCATCTTTTGTAAGAAAAGAGGGATTAAATTGTAGCGATATTGGAAAATTTCGGCGTTGGATGTAGGTATTGGAATGGATGTAGATCAAGAGAAAATTTTCCGCACGTGTCAGCGTCAGGCAAGTGTGCACTTGAGTGACGTCACGCCATGTCGAGAGCTGGAGCGGGACATTCTCCCCCTATTTATTAACGCTATGTAATCGTACTATTAATCTATTTGGGAATAGACCAATTTTATGAATAAGTATAAACATAAGGATTTCTTCCATACTGGACTGGGAGAGATAGAAAAACATAGAATGTGCCAGCTGCATTTCCTCCCGTGCATGTTGTAAAAACCAGCTAAGGGATCCGAGGGTTTCAGTATATTGTAATTTAGGCGATTGGCTGACAACCTGTGACTACAGCAATATACTTACCTACTAATTTATCTTAAATAACCCTTAAAACTTTGCCGGACGTGGCGGAACGACCTTTGTTTAGGTCGTTTACGCTCTGCCTACCCCATTAGGGATAAAGGCGAGATTAAATGTAAGTATAAAAAGGTTGGCAAGGCAAAGCTCTAGGCCAGTCAAAAAATGGTTTACATATTAATTGTGGGTCACTAGTATTTACATGATCTACAATTTTGATAATTTTCAAGGCTACTTTAGATTCAGAAGATGAGAAAAGTTTCCTCTTATGTCAGCGTCATCAGGCAAGAGCACTTGAATGAGTGGGTGTCACGTCAGCTGGAGGAATCGATTGGCATATACGCCCTTTATCAATGTTCGCCAGGGATAGGCAAATATTTGAACACTGGGAGTGAGAGAAAGACATAGAATATGCCAGCTGCATTTCTTCCCGGGCATGCTGTAAAAACCAGCTAAAGGATCGGAGGTTTTCTGTGTATTGCAGTTTAAGCGATGGGTTGACAACCTGTTACTACAGCAGCAATATACCTACAAATCTATCTTAAATAACCCTTAAAACTTGGTCAGACGTGGCGGAACGATATTTGTTTAGGTCGTTTACGCTCTGCCTACCCCATTAGGGATAAAGGCGTGATTATATGTATGTATATATTACTGCCAATAAGATTCCAGCTCGCCTGTTGAGTGTACCCTGAAGTGATTAAATGAAGTGGCTGTCATATCGGACACTCGAACTCCAATGCGCATATGAAAGATTAACTTTCGCATGCAATTTTCATACCATTTACCATGCGAACGTTATTCTTTCGTATAAATAAAATGGAGCTTTTATTTTAGTGGCTGCAGAAAAAAAAATGTTTGTCCAGCTTGCTATTGTATTAAGTAGGTTAGTAAAGTAAAGTATATGTAGTTAAGCTCTCTCTAGAGACAAAGTAAAACTAATTTTCCGTCTAGCAATTTGCGCTTTCACACATACAAGTTAATCATACTATTTTATGAATATTCTCGCCAGTTAATTGAGTGTTCGCTTGACACTCCCCAAGGTAATAACTTAGATGATCTAGGTCTAATAACTGTCGGATGTCGAATCTCTCTAATATATAGACATCTATTTATTATATTTCGGTGGCAATGCGCACTTCCATGCTGGCATGGGAGCGAGAGAAAAACATAGAATGTGCCAACTGCATTTCCTCCCGGGCATGCTGTAAACCAGCTAAGGGATCCGAGGTTTTAGTATATTGTAATTTAGGCGATGGGCTGACAACCTGTCACTAAAGCAATATACCTACAAATCTATGTTAAATAACCCTTAAAACTATATCAGACGTGGCGGAACGACCTTTGATTAGGTCGTTTACACTCTGCCTACCCCATTAGGGTTAAAGGCGTGATTATAGTTATGTATGTAATGCGCACATTGAAAGAGGTTACTCAGATTAAACTAAGTATTGAAAAACTATCACAAAAATATCATCTACATACATGCAAAAAGTCTGAACATAGTGGTCATTTTGTATGTAAAAGTACTTAGTGTTTTTCAAATTTTCCACAAGAAATTATTTGTCAAATTTAATCTCGTTATCTGAAGAGAACAACCCTTATCAGTTTGCGTACTGTCCACGAAATAACCCTGTAAATTCTGTGGTCGGAATTCGAATTTCTCTAATATAGATTTAAGCCTCATAGTTGCAGAACTCGACAATTTCATCGACCAATAGGAGACGTTCATTGTGAGCTGTAATATTGCAGGAATATTGCAACTGCAATATCCTGGCAGATGGCTGCCAATAGGAAATACTGGATTGTTGATTTATATTGCCGGTCGTTAAAGGAGTAAACATTATATCTTCAGCGAAATGGGAACTTCTGCTGGACTGGCAGCGAGAGAAAAACATAGAATGTAATCAAAGATTTGTATCTAAAATTGTAGAGTCAAATTTGATTTTTTCATGTGTTTGTGCTAAAATAGGTATGAGGGATAAATAAAATTAGAATGCACCAGCTGCTTCTCTTTTCAGGCATACTGTAAAAACCAGTAATTTGACCAAGGGTATTGGTGAGCACAGCAATTTAGGCGACCGGCTGACAACCCGTCACTAAAGCAATAGGTAGCAGTAGGTACACAGTTTCTCATTCGGGTCAGTCTCAGTTTAGTTCGATCAATTTGAAGGATCGTTTTGTTCCTAAGTAAGTAATTAGATACGATTATAAGCTTGAAAAGTTCAGGAAAAGGTTCTTCAAATTCCGTTACCACACGAATCATTGAAAAAATATAAAACAAGGCACAAAATTTCGTTGGTTGGTAAATAAAATGTTGACTTTGCTATCTTGTAAAAGAAAATTCAATCGTGGTTACATCAAGCGTAAAATGGCATTATTCCAGTAAAATCTCGACTTAATTTCGTCCCTCGCCGTTCCGCCTCCCATTACGGTACAGATTTACGTGAAACGTATTTATGCGTGGAAATAGTTGGAGACTATTAGTCCAACTATAGCTATGGAGACTAAGTATAGCCAACTACAGCCACGGCGTTTTGGAAACACGCAACCATCATTAGTGGGTGGCCTGTGTAAGCAAAGGTAACTCCTGCTTCATTATCGGTATGTATATTTATCGAATCATGCAAACTTGTTAGGCTGTTGGACGTGTGTTCTATGTGATTTAAACGTAACGTATGTTTTGGGGTGATATTGCTCTCGATTTGTAGGCTCGTATTTATAAAGGGAACTCAAGATTGAGAGCAATATTAAGTATAGATTTGACAGGCCATATTAGATACGAACTCAAAGTAGCTGTCAGTCTCAAGTTCTGTCTACCAATACGGGCCGTAGAGCGCAACTTTACTAAATTTTGACTAAAATGATTGCCGTCTCTTTCTGGTGTCTCAAGATAGAAAATATCAGGTATAGACTTACATTAGTAAAGTCGAGATTTTTGCAACTACGAATCGGTACCATTATAAAATTTACTTTTTACTGTATCGGTCCACCGCCATCGATGTCTGGGAATGCTTGTAGGTATGCTTGTCTTGTCACCACCTAAACAAAATGCAAACCCATTTCAAAAAGGAAGAAAAGTTTCAAAAGAATCCCAACAAAAAGTCTTCAACTTTACACGTGTTGTGTTCTACCCCTTCTCACCAGAAAGGGTAGTTGAATTCCTGAAACATGGTTTCAAAGTTTTCGTGACACATAGTAAACTTTGTTTGGCTGGAACTCGGTCCGCGGTCATGTAGCCACAACCCTTTCTACGCCCTCGCTCTGCCAACTAGCCACAACATTTTCCCTAACTAAAGTTGAGTTTTACTTCTTTCATTAAACTTTCTTCGATGGATTCATCACTTCGCATTCATATTCATACGCTTTATCGACACTTTATTTATGACATGAATAATAATATGACTGAAATTAGACTGCATGTGGTTTCTATTGTGTTGTTTAGGCTGATAGAACTTAAAGTAAACTTTCGTGCCTTTCGTTTTCCCATCATTCATTTACCCAGCTTAGTAACTTAACTTGCCCTTTTAGCCACCTTACCATAAGAGGCAAAGCAGTCAATGTGTATAATGTTATAAACAAACATAATTCCTTTATCAGGAGGCACAGACCATAAGCAGCACCTGTGATGGACAGACAGAAGCGGCGACAAGACAGACTATTCATCAAACATTCGTGTATGTATGTGGCTATACGTTGAACGTTAGGCGTTATCAATCGATTGATCTTCGTAAGTAGCTGGGTTCCCACAGTGTAGATGTATCGATGCACTTATCTGGGAAAATATTCTTGTCACGACGATATATTTTGATGACATTCTCGTTTTCGTCGCTAGTGCTGAAATCAGAGCAATTTTTATTTGGATGATCCATCGATTCTTAGCAGAGCTTGAAAGCTCTGCAATGACAAAACTTTTTCTCTTCTTAATGAGGCCATTGCACAAGTTTTAAAAGTTCGACAAACGATGAAAAGTGATTTAAAGTAAAGCTTACTCCTTCTTGGAACTTCTTCGATATTTCACGAAACTGGGGAAAATTTTACAACTTTTATGGCTTTACGAGTTACTCGGGCTTGTGAAATCGTAAAACAGATGTCATAACGCAATAGTCTTTAGAAGAATACTTAGTTATAAAACACGGGAATGACTTCAATTATGTAATTCCCAAAATAATTTAACTAGAAGAAAACATCAAAGCAACGAATTAAAACAGTCGCTTCTTTAGAGGCAATGCGTCTTTATAATGACCCCAACGTCTACCCTCTTAAAATTAAATCCGTACAAGACACGGAAGTTGGGAGTATCATTAAGTCCCGAGAAGGGCTACAAATGTTACTCACCTTTTTGTTTCGTTGGAGGCTTGATTACAAACGGTATAGGTATGCTTATAGGCGAAGGAAGAAAGCAATTCTGTACATGAGCTTTCTCTCTTTATTGTGATGGATAGGGGCGGTGTTCACCCGACTTCGTACGAGCTACGCAAGGCAAAGATGAATGGCTAAAGGGACTGCTGGTTGGAAGAAACAAATAGAGCAATAGAAAACTACAAAGTAAATAGACGTAAAAATGTTACTACTGTTTTACAAAATCCCATCCCTAAGCGCTCCGATAAAACATTCAAAGGCGTGTTACATTTACTATTCATCTCATTCAGCTTCTGTCTTAACTTTTTATTCAGCATTTTTTCGTCTATTTTCTATACTTGTACGTCCTTAGCCACTGTTTGCCCGTATTAGGGGAGCGAAATGGCACGTTAATGAGAGTGCTTCATACTTCGCTACATACAGACAACCATAGAAGGAATTAGAAAAAAACCGGGGGTGGCTTGAGTACGGTTAATCCTGGAGAAGCCAGGGGGATATAAGATCCAAATTCGCTGCACCATTTTCTCAAAATATAAAGGTTTACAGCCTCTGTGGTAAATCGTGAGTTTTATGTTAATTTACTTGGAGCTCAACGTTTCGAAAATTATGCAAAGCGACTGCGGTTTCCGATGACGCGCTCATCTGTACAATTTATCGTCGGTCACTGCTCGCGATTGTCGCATTTTGTCACAATGAGCTTCAAAAATTGACCATTGTTAAGGTTTACCACTTATAAATTACAGCATTTTGCAATGTCGTCCTCATCTCATCATATTTTGCGTGAACTCGTTAAAACGACACATGACATCTTCTTTATGATGCAACTTCAAAATTCAATTACAAGTATAATGGAATTTTGAAGTGCAAATAAATATCAATATAGTGCGAGTTTAGAGGGCTTGGAATGTTGTGTAGGTCCGTGATGTGATGCAGTCTGCGTCTCTTGAGGGTCGTTAAGCCGACACGACGAGGTCCCTCCAAACTTCACTGTTTGCTCCGTACTTGAGACTCGCAACTAAGTTGTGCCATTGTCTGTTGTTTACCAGTGTTTTTGGCGTATAGCTCGACGAAGTAATAAAAAGAATGACGTAGGTAGGATAGTTTTATTGAGGGTCAAGTCAAACAAGGCGTGACTGTCTATGGCAGATTGGAAATCTTTTTCCTTTATTTCCTTGCAATGTAATAAATCATGTAATATGGTAAATAACGTAATAAGGTAAATAACGAAGTTAAAAAAAAACATGTAATAAGGTAAAAAACGAAGAATATGAGTGCCAAGTATATTAACCGAAACTACATTAGGTAAAGCTTTAGCTTATTCATCATACCTGCTACGAACTGTACCTATTCGCAGCCTAATCACACAAATGGCTCGATTCAATTCTGCAATTCACGTCTACATAATTAAGTAGGTATATTGTTCTTGCAGTTAAACTAAATTGCGTGGAAGTTTAGCAGTTTCGTCTGAGCTATTATTCATAGCTACTGCACTGCAAGATTTGCTTCAGGCTGGAGTATACTATACGCGTTCGTCTTTGAGTGCAGCTGCGCTGAGTTATTCTAGGGGCACAGTCTAATGCATAATCCAGTACAAAATGGCGCGGACGCCGAATTTATGCTTTCCTCCGTGATTCAGCGCTAAATTGCAGCACGCAACATTACCAGAGCCTCACGACCACGACTGCGCCTGTCACTTTGTTCATTCGAACGCCCTAATGAGCTTCAGAGCCAACAGTCTGAAAGCTTTATAAAGTGATAAAGCAACCGGGATAAGGAAAGTGACGTTCGAGCTATGAAAAACAAAAAGGGTAAGTGCCCCGTTGAGATCAGAAAACAAGCTTTTCACAAAGATTAAAGGAGAAGTTCGCCAATTACCTCGACAAACTTGGTCTAGTAAGTGCGCTTCGAAATAGCAAATTGAGGGCTGACATTAAAGGCAGTGCATTGAAACAGCAAATAAAATGGGTCTGGATGGAGACGGGCGGGTTTTAATCAGAGCATTGGTCTCGAGTGTCGGCCGTCGGGCGTGGTACGTCGGGCGTCGGGCCTGTTTGAGCGTCAAGTCGAGGGCTTCCGTAGATACTCGTAGCTGTGCTCGTAGTTTGTCGCAAACTCGAGGGCTGGGGATGAAGTTGGGTCTAGCACTCTGGGAGATTTATGCAAAATCTACCTACCTACTAGGCAACGAAAGTATACGTGTGTAGCCGCAACCACGGACCTCGTTTAATAAACTTTTCATGTTGTACATGGTAAAATATTGGTTTGTATTTATTTACGTAAGACTATGTAGTACTATTACCTATATATTCTATGGTAAGACACCAATATAAGAAGATAATGGGCTCGATTCTACATTTGCCGGCTCAAACTAAAATGAAAATCTATTTGTCATTTTGAGACTTAAAACATTGGAAAAGGACAGGAGATCTATTCTCTCCGGTTTTTGATTTATAATCGGTGGTTTTATGCGTTTTCTGTCATTAGTATCCGCCGTCATATGATATGACGAATAAAATTGACAGAAATACTGGGGAAACGTGCAAAAGCGCATCAAAATCTAGCGGACAAAGTGTAAAACCATATAAATCACCTGTCCTTTTTCAATTTCATTATTTTGAAAGTGACAGATAGATTTTAATTTATGTTTTAGCCGGTGGAAACTAGAATCGAGCCCAATGTTTATTTTCTTCCAATCACAAACAGGTTGTCGTGTCAGTTCTCGTTTCAGTTTGAGAACCGCCATGCACAAAGTCAATGACATAAACTGCACAATGGTAACGACGGTATAACGTGCCTTATCAACCTTTGGCATTACATCAACACCCTATATGCATGGTGTTATTTGTACTGAGCCTATAACCATTGAACGTAAAATTTGCAGAATTTGCCTATTGTAAAACGGCTGGAACGGTTCAGATAGAGCAAAGCTAACTAAACTGTGGTGAAGTTGTGGTTGTTATTCAGCTTCAAATATGTCATTTTTTATTTTATCATGCGGTTGGAACATGGCTCATTTATTTGTTTTATTATTCGGTTCGGATAATGTTGTTTTTGGGATTGTTTATAGTTATGTCTACTTTTTAACATGCAAGTAGGTATACTTGGTAATCAAACTTGTGCAGTTGCTTGAAAAGACAAACTGATACTGTTATTTTTGTATGTGAAAGAACTGAAGTAGAGTTTGTATTAATACAATTTATCTTTCAGCTTCAATGATTGTCTCGAATATCGTTTTAGTTTCCAATTCGTATTCCTAGCACATGCTCGCGAGTCGCGACTCACTTCGCTACGGGCGCGTTGCAACAAAATATAAGTCTCTGATACAAACTGTTGTTTGAAAGTAGTGTTCGTACGGAGCCGTGCGTTGGGCGGCTGCCAACCGCCCTATCCTTACTCGTGCGTTTTCCACGCAGCTTCACATCCACTGCATCCAATGCTGCTTTTGATCGACGTGTGCGAGGCTTAACATGATTTACCCGCGAGTCGCGAGACAGGCACGTCGCGCTGCCGAACGTAATCATTCTTTGATACGGCGAGTTTGCAAACATTGGCATGTGCGCGATTTCAATTAATAGTACCTATACTTAGGAATACTTTATGGAACAACTTATCTTTAAATTGCATTCAATCAACCCCTGAAGGACAGATCATTTAAGTCTTCCTTTACATTATATACTGGCTAATTAAGCTGCACAGTTGGTAGTTCGTGGTCAGTCGGTTACGGCTATCCCATTCTGGAGCGTATCCCTCCTAAACAAAACCTGTAGTTATTATCCAGCTTGCTGGGGACTGCATTTTCTTGCTGAGGCTGAGGCTGTGGCTAACTATCTAACAGGTGCAGCAATGTACAACATTAAGCAAGTGAAGGATAAAACCAACGTTTGCAGTCAGAGAGAACGCCACAAGTGCCGGGTCGTCACTCGCCCCTTGCGACACATACGTAATTGGGCAACACAATGAGGTCTAAAGAGAGCAAACCGCATGTCTTTCTTCCGTGATGCTAGTGCGGGAACGTCTGCAACAGCAATGTATAGCATGCTTCAAGTTGAAAACGCACTAGTAAGGCTCAGGCCAACGTTTGCAGCCAGACAGAACGCCACAAGTGTCAGCCGCAGGCCGGGTCGTCACTCGCCCCTTGCGACACATACATAATTGGGCAACAAAATGAGGACAAGCCCTTAATTACTCCTCTTTTATTTTAACATAGCCAGAATTTCTGAGATTCCAGCGCTTTTCTGTTGTGACACGATTTTGTAAGAATGTTACAGGCTACAGCGAATAACTTTGTGTTGCTTTGATTTTCTGTCAGCCGTTGATCATCTCGACTCTCCCCTTGGTGTACCACTCACATACCTACGCGCAAATAATATATAACCAAAAAAATACCTCAACCAAAAAGATATTCCACTTTTCGCAAAACCCAATGTTTTCTTGCGAATTCATAGGCTCAGATAACTCTGATAACCAGTCACAAAAAATATAAAAATATTCTATTCGTCCCCATCAAAAGAATGCAGTTGGAAATTGCATCGGACCCTCTGGCGCACCCTCTTACAGTCCCTCCCCTCCCAGTCTGATGGTATCCTGACGTACTCCTGTGGTGATGTTTTTATTCAATTTCCCTGTTAAATGATTTAGTCGACGTCAAATTTACATTTTTAATCAAATGGAGTCCCCCGCGACGAATTGTTACGTCGATGATTATCGCTAACAAAAAACATAGAATGTGCCAGCTGCATTTCCTCCCGGGCATACTGTAAAAACCAGCTAAGGGATCCGAGGGTTTTAGTATGTTGCATTTTAGGCGATGGGCTGACAACCTGTCACTACAAAAATATACATACAAATCTATCATAAATAACCTTCAAAACTTTGTCAGACGTGGCGGAACGACCTCTGTTTAGGTCGTTTACGCTCTGCCTACCCCATTAGGGATAAAGGCGTGAGTATATGATTATATATGTATGTATGATTATCGCTATAAGTAATAGAATAGGCAACATTGATACCCAATTTTAGCAGGTGTAAGGGACAGCGTCCCGCAAACTGATAGGTGTTGCTCAGTCAACGACACTGAACATCTATTAGCAGATTTATTTTTCAGAAAGTGAAAAAAGAAATTGGTTTTCCATACAAAATGTTTACCTCGATCAGATAACTTGTATGCCATTTTTTTTTACTTCCATGCTGGACTGGGAGAGATACAAAAACAATGTTCCAGCTGCCCTTCCTCCCGAGCATACTGTTGAAGTCAGCAAAAGGGACTGGAGGGTTACAGTGTATTGTAATTTAGGCGATGGGCTGACAACCTGTCACTATAGCAATACATATTACAATCTAAAATTGCCCTCAATTTTGTCAGACGTGGCGAAAGCGCTTTTTACGAGGCGTTGAACGCTCTGCCTACCCCGTAAGGGATAAAGGCGTGATTTATGTATGTATGTATGTATGTATGTATGAAAAAAAAAACCTGCTGATAGTTGTTCAGTGTCGTTGACTGAGCAACTCCTATCAGTTTGCGGGACGCTGTCCCTTACACGTGGTGTACTTACTAAATTATTCCTTGGAGAATTTTGCAACTAGCTGGCTGGGCCCTTAGTTAGTAATAATTTAGTTAGTCTGTAAATGATTTTACTTAGGTATACACCAGGTGTAAGGGACAGCGTCCCGCAAACTGATAGGAGTTGCTCATTCAGTCAGTCTGCCAGTTGCAAAAATCCCTTGGAGAATTTTGAATCATCTAAGACAAATTGAATCTCTAAAGAAATACATATTTCTTTATATTTGTTTTTTTAGCTTATCATGTCATGTTCATGTATTAAAAACTCATATGGTTACTCCCACAATAACAAACTAATACTCATAAAGTTATAACATAACTATCATATCATACATAAACATAACATAACACACCCTCAAGACTGTGCATGTGCATACAGAGACTATGACGAAATGTTAAATCGATTACAAGATTACAACACCCAATGCACCATCGCCCACATACAAACAAAAATAAACAGTCAATAATATCACAATCTAATATCTCATCAGTTTTATGGCGGGTCAATAAAGCTCTAATTATCATATTAATAGGAGGATCGCGTCAGCAATGAATAGACAATCACACAGACAATCGTGATGGAAAGTGATCATAATATCGTCGGCATAGTGCAATACCCTCTGTGACGTCAGGACGTAGGTGGAGCCTTGACTCCTTTAGCGAATATGATACAAGGTGTTATAGCTATGTAACAGGTAACTTTTCCCTGAGGTATATCCGTCGATATTTTGGAGAGCCCGATGGTGTAGTGGATAGGGCCGCTGCCTCCTGAGCGGGAGGTCGTGGTTCGAACCCCACCAGTCACCACGTACCAATGTGTTTTTCGGTTTTCGAATTTCATATGTACGTTTATTCGGTGCTTTTTCCGTGCTTCGGAAGGCACGTTAAGCCGTTGGTCCCGGTTAATATCGTTTAATACCGTAGATATTAGTCGTTAAGCCATATCAGAGGCCAGTGCTAAGCATTGGCGGCTTGAAAACTCTGACCTAATCTAGGATTGGGTCTGGTTTCCCTTCTGGGTTGCGGAGGTCAGATGGCAGTCGCTCTGTGTAAAAACCAGTACCCTCGTTCAATCCCCTAGATTAGGAAGCCGACCCCGTGAGATATGGGATAAGGCTAGGGAGATGATGGGAAATGATGAGTTTTCCACACGAACTAATTTGTAATGTCGTTCTAGGGATCTCTATCCCATATCTTTAAGCAAGTTTTCCAAATTCTTAGATCCATCTTTTGGATCCTTGATTGCCTGCGTCAAAGATTTTTTAGGCAAGGAATTGTAGTAATCTACTGTTATACATACATACAGACAATCAATCACGCCTTTATCCCTTATGGGGTAGGCAGAGGGAATGTTCTTCTGTAATAGTTCTATCAATTTGATTATGTACCTATTGCATTTTGTATATCATAAAGAAGAAGAGGAGATGTTTTTTTTTGTAAATTAGTTTTCGTGTAGATTTTAGCCAATATAGTCCCGACATACGAGGGGTGGCTGATAAGTAATCTACCTAACTATGAAAGAAAAGACTTTGATGGCTAGTTTATTTTTTATTTTTCTATATAGTCTCCTGCAAGTGAAATACACTTATGACATTTGCAAATAAGTGACATCATGCCGTGATAATAGTAATTTTTATTTTGCTCGTCAAAATGGTCAGTCACAGCCTCTTTCATTTCTTCGTCCGTCGAAAATCTGCGACCCCTCATTTTTTTCTTTAAATCTTTGAATAAGAAATAGTCACAGGGAGCCAGATCTGGACTATAAGGTGGATGGTTAATTTCTGTGAAGCCGTTTTTGCTCAGGGCTGACCTCGCCGTTAAAGCTGTGTGTACAGGAGCATTGTCTTGTAAAATCAGAACACCTTTACTGAGTTTGCCTCTCCGCTTTTCTTTGATTTGTTCACGAAGCTGGTCAAACAAGTTTGCATAATATTCAGCATTCATTGTTGTATTTTTAGGCAAATAATCTATCATCAAAATCCCTTCGACATCCCAAAATACGGTGGCCATTAGTTTTCCAGCCGACGGCCGAACCTTGAACTTCCTTGGCGGCTTTTCTCCTTTAAATTTCCATTGCATTGACTCTTGTTTGCTTTCCGGATCCCACTGGCGAATTCAAGTTTCATCACAGGTCACAATTCGAGAGATAGTCTCTTCTTCTTTACCTTTGACCAGGTCTAGAAATGCCTGACAACATTCTACTCGCCTTTGTTTGTCAAAGGGGGTAAACATTATATTCTTTATTGTTTTAAAAATACAGTTCAACTTAAAAAAATAAAGAACAGGCGAGCTTATATAACATTCTAGGGACCCAACGCGCGCTCACCTTGGACATGCCCAAATGTTCGTGAATAATTTCATGAACTCGTTCCTTGCTAATGCCCACATCTCTGGCTATCTCCCACTGCTTGATTCGCCGATCTGCAAGAATCAGGTTCTTCACCTTTTCAACATTATCTGCGGTAACAGCAGAAATTGGCCTTCCACTACGTGTGTCGTCTTCCAGGCTCTCACGGCCATGTTTAAATTGCTTCGACCAAAACTTTATGACGAATTCAGAAGGACTTGAATCACCAAACACCTTTAACATGCGCTCTCTGATCTGCGTAGGCGTATTTCCTTCTTTACTTAGGAATTTAATCACTGCTCGATGCTCAAATTTCATCATTTTGCAATTTTCTTTCGACATGGTGAAATCAAAGCCGCGCCAAAAAAACAAAAGCAAGCGAAAAAAAATAAGCGTCATAATTTTGAAAAAGGAATAAATATAGAATATGATTTTGCAATGGCCAGTTCGATTTTCAAAACTTTCTTTAACAAAGTAGATTTTATATCAGCCGCCCCTCGTACCTCAGTATTCTTACGTAGGCTGTAACTATGTAGGACGTCTTCTGTAAACACAGGTACCTACGCAAGGATATCTACAAAATCATTTTGCTTATTGCAACAACAATATTTACTCGTAAGTTTCAGAATTTATGCCTGCAAAAGGCAAAAGAAGCTTGAAATAACTATCAGTAAATAATCTTGATGGTGTACAGGTATTTTAGGACGTAGGCATAATGTAGGTAGATTATTTGCAGGTTGTTAAAATAAAAATGACAGTTTACCAAGGCCTCCAGCGAAATAATTTTTACGTTATTATTTAAAATTTATTTTATCATTATCAAAGAAGATCTGGTAACTCCCATATAGCAAAAAATGGTTACTGCCGACGGAAAACATGAAACACTGAAAAGTGTGTAGCACTTTTTGAATGAAAATGTAGAGACAAATGTCAGGCAGGCTTCACACGATCTGGACTCTAGAATTTAGTCGTCTATCTTCCAATCAGGGTTGTCGTGCGTACCTGTCAGAGCTATCTATCACGCGGGCCACTGTTCCACAACAGCTGTGTGGTTTACCCGACGTGGGACCGATGCTACCTGTGTCGCTGGCCGGTCACATTTCATGTAAATATGTCAAACGAAGCCGATGGGAAAGATTACCGTCACTGTTATTCCCACATGACCACATGATGTTTTATTTCATTTCAATGTTTTCAAATAATATGCTTAACATTTTATATTTGTTATATATGGAATATTCAAGATCTTGCATTAGGGAAACAAATTCATACCAACAAGCAAATTCTTCGAAATTTTGGCACTTCGGCAATAGACATACAGCTCTTATTATTAAAACATGATTTTCTTTCTAAATCAGAAACTGCAGTATGAATAGACCTTAGACTGGATATAAGTTTGGATCATTTGATCAGAAACTGCAGTATGAATACACCTTAGACTGGATATAAGTTTGGATCATTTGTATTGGATATTAGAAACATCATAAAAAATATACACTTCTTTTGTAAAATAACTCAAACTGCTCTACATTTCCTCTGAAATTCCCAGACTGGTTGCGAAACACAAAGCCGGTCGTTTTCTCAAATTAAAACCTATTAATACTTATGTTTGTGGCGTACTGGGACCCATTTCAGAAAACAACAAATTTACAGGTGCTATTCATACATTGTGTGGGCATTTAGAGTAATAATCCCTTAGTATCAAGCCTTACTGGCTCAGCATTGTACATCGAAATGTACGTATATAATTTGTAACTGGTTGTTTTATGAAACAATGCCCTGTATGGGTCCGCAACCCGATTTATAAATCACTCAACCGTTAATTACCTATTGTTCTACCCAGTTGCCTATTTTTAGACTCTGTATTGATTTTACCAAAATTGTTCGACGTACTGAAAACGTATGTTACATACAAGGTGGTAAAAATAGAGGATTTCTGACTGCAAAATAGGCAATTTAGTAGGTATTCTATACTAGAAATGGACAAAGTGTCAAAGAAAACGAGTTATCATTGTTTTTATTTCAAACTTTTGTTTTTATTATAAAAACTATAGTGAACATAATACTGCTTGATCCGTCTTTCTATCCGTTAACCGTGAGCAAATAAGAAAAAGGAAACGCCGGTAATGTACTAAATATGACAAATAGAAACAGCAGTGTAAGTGCAAAATATTATAAAAAGAAAACTGTTATGGTCCCGGTCCCAGTTCGAAACTAACCACCCTATATTTTAAGCAAGCTTATTCCGTTTTTAAATTCGCGGTTGGTATACCAAAAATGGTTTTATTATGATAGATAGGCGCGTAGGAGGGTGTTTTTACCCTTCGGGTCTTCGGGTGTGAATATTGAATGATAACGCCCGTATTCTTTGGTAACCCGATCGGTTTGTGCGGTGATAATGTTTAATATCATATTGCGTATGTATTCTTCAATATTGCGTATGTGTACTTCATATTTTTTTATGACGCAAATAACAAAGTCTATTGTGCTTTGTGAAATCAAAACCACATAGATTTATTAAATACCATACCTAACCTATATCAAATACCTATGGTTTTACTGACTTTACAAATACGGCAAAATCATAGCTCAATTTAAAATTCATATGAAAATAACACACAACACACACGTACACGCAACACAGGCCGCTTTTTATGTTACAGCTGAAAGACTAAGCAAAATCTGGCAAGGACTGACTTGACTTTACTGCGTAAAATATCTTATTTCTCTGGAAATTCACATAAAATGCCGCATAAATATCGCGCGCATGTTTCTTTTTCTGACTGGTTTACCTCTTCATCTTTTTGCAAACGCGCTTGTAATCATAACCATAAAGGAGATATCTCCATCGGCGTCCTTATCTGCTGCACTTAGCGCGGGAAAAAGCTCAACTGCGTCGACTGCGGTTGCGCATATCTCGGCTGATAATCGTGAGGTATCGCGCGCTTCTGCCGAGTGTAAGAATTCTGGTTATCGCATTTTTGTCATATAATATAAGGGATGGATTAGGTGTGATATTGGGATGAGGTATTATTTAGTAAAGAATATCATCATCGGCGTTCTTATTTGCTGCACTTAACGCGGGAAAAAGCTCAACTGCGTCGACTGCGTTTGCGCATATCTCGGCTGATAATCTTTAGGTATCGCGCGCTTCTCATACTTCCAAGCTGGTCTGGGAGCGAGAGAAAAACATAGAATGTGCCAGCTGCATTTCCTCCCGGGCATGCTGTAAAATCCAGCTAAGGGATCCGAGGGTTTCAGTATATTGTAATTTAGGCGATGGGCTGACAACCTGTCACTACAGCAATATACCTAGAATTCTATCTTAAATAACCCTCAAAACTTTGTCAGACGTGGCGGGACACCTTTGTTTAGGTCGTTTACGCTCTGCCTACCCCATTAGGGATACAGGCGCGAATATATGTATGTATGTATCGCGCGCTTCTGCCGAGTGTAAGAAGTCGGGTTATCACATTTTTATCTTTGCCATATGCTTTCTACTTCGTTATAATCAATCAGACCATCGTCAAACACAATTTACATTTGTCAAGATTGCTTCCATGCTGGACTGGGAGTGAAAGAAAAACATAGAATGTGCCAGCTGCATTTCCTCCCGGGATGCTGCATAAACCAGCTAAGGAATCCGTGGGTTTCAGTATATTGCAATTTAGGCGATGGGATGACAACCTGTCACGACAGCCTTATACCTACAAATCTATCTAAAATAACCCTCAAAACTTTGTCAAGCGTGGCGGAACGACTTTGGTCGTTTACGCTCTGCCTACCCCATTAGGGATAAAGGATGATTATATGTATATATGTAAGATTACCTAAATTTTGAGTAGTTCAATAAAATTAAACTTGTTACATTCACAAGAGCTAACAAATTTTAATTTTCCAATGATGGTAATCTCAATCTCAAGCAGCCATTCATTACAGCGATTAAGTAAACGACTGCGTATTCTACAACTCGCGAAACTCCACAAAATACAGTTTTTCTACTCGGCTCGCCTTAATCTCTCCCTGGCAGGCCATTAATCCAGCTTGGCAGTTCTATCTCTACGTAGAATGAAACATCGCAATAAAGCTGGCTCTGAAACACCCCGAATCCGGGCATGTCGCCACGAATTGCCAACTGCATCTACAGTGGCAGTTGGCAATTCTAAATGTGCATTTCTTGTTGCATCTGCGTCGTGATTTCACCGTCTCTCCACAGGATGGCTATTCAAACCGATAACGCAAGTGTTTTTGCCACTTAAGCAGTCTTACATACCAATGGTTTGTCTACCGTTTGAGTGCTTTTTTAAGCGACTTATACAAGGTGGCGCAAAAGAAGTCATCCGATGTTGTTTGGCTCTCATTTTTTTTCTAAATGAAAAACTTCGAATCTGTTTTTTGATTATATTTATTTGCACCTTTAGAATTTTACTGGTCAAGTCGAGAAGATGATATCGGCCAAATGGGCGCCGTTACAATTGATTGCCATACGGGCTCGTTTTATGGCATTTTTCATCACTTCGGCGAGAACTTCGGGCGACAGATTCTCGCACTCGTGTCGAATGTTGTCTTTGAGGGCTTCCAAGGTCTCAGGCTTGTTGACGTAAACACGAGACTTCAAAAAACCCCATAAAAAGAAGTCCGGGACCGTTAAATCGGGCGATCTGGCCGGCCAGTGCAAATCGCCAAAACGAGAGATTAGGCGACCCGGAAATGCCGCCTTCAGAATGTCGGTTGTGGCTCGTGCAGTGTGCGCCGTTGCCCCGTCCTGTTGGAACCACATGTCCTCCAGTCCCAATTCGTCCAATTGCGGCAGAAAAAATTCGGTCAACATGGCCCTATAGCGCGCACCGTCCACTGTTGTCGTTTGACCCGCGGCGTTCTCGAAAAAAAATGGCCCGATGACTCCTCCAGCGTGAACAGCGCACCACGCAGTCACTTTGAGCGGGTGTAACGGCTCCTCGTGCATCACTCGTGGATTCTCGGTGCCCCAGAAGCGATAATTTTGCCGATTCACGTAACCGCTGAGGTGGAAATGAGCCTCATCGCTCATGATGATTTTGGTCGAAAAATTGTCCAATTCTTCCTCGAGATTGAGGATGGCTTGGGCGTAGGTTACGCGCGTTTGGCGGTCGGCAGGCAGCAGCTGATGCACGGTCTGGACTTTGTAAGGAAACATCTTCAAGTCTCGCACCAAAATTCGCTGCAAGGACCGCCGGCTGAGGCCCAATTGCGTGGCACGTCGTCTGGTCGATGTTTCGGGGCTCACTTCAACGTCCTCGGCTACAGCGGCGATATTCTCGGCAGAACGGGCGCTCCGGGGCCGGCCACTCTTAGCAACGTCTCGTGTGGTCCCATACTCTTCAAGGTTGGTGGCTAAACGTCGCAGTGTTTGCGCAGTCGGTGTCGGACGGCCGGGGAATCGGCGACGGAATTCGCGCTGCGCCAACACCACAGACGAATTGTTACTCAAAAAAATAGACACGATTTTTCCGCGTTCTTGGGGAGTGTATCGCTCCATGGCTTGTTCACTTGTATTCTGCATCTGTCTAGTCCACAAATGTCAAAACAGATTTGACATTGGCGGCCATTTGCAAAAATGAGAGCATCTTCCAATAGGGTGATTTCTTTTGCGCCACCTTGTATAACTTGTTTCTTCCATGCTAGACTAGGAGCGAGAGAAAAATATAGAATATGCCAACTGGATTTCCTCCCGGGCATGCTGTAAAAACCAGCTAAGGGATCGGAGGGTTTCAGTATATTGCAATTTAGGCGATGGGCTGACAACCTGTCACTACAGGAATATACCTACAAATCTATCTTAGATAACCCTCAAAATTTTGTCAGACGTGCTGGAACGACCTTTGTTTAGGTAGTTTACGGTCTGCCTACCCCATTAGGAATAAAGGCGTGATTATATATATGTATGTATGCATATAACTTGTATGAGATGCGTATTCGGTTGAGCAGTTTTATTTTTCTCTTGAGTAGCTACTCGAAGGTACTCAAGAGAAAAATAAAATAAGGAAAAATACTTGAGGTTTGTTTGTTAAGTTCTTCACTTTTATCTGCTATTATTTGCAGATTTTTATTTAATCTTTTTTGAATTATTCTGGTGTAAGATTACCTACTCGACGACAGATATTCTACATACATAAATAATTAAATATGTATAATGATGCCTTTATCCCTAATTGGGTAGGCAAAGCGTAAACGACCTAGACAAAGTTTAGACCGCCACGTCTGACAAAGTTTTAGGGTTTATTTAAGATAGATTTCTAGGTATATTGCTGTAGTGACAGGTTGTCAGCCTATCGCCTAAATTGCAATATACAGGAACCCTCGGATTGCTTAGCTCGTTATTACAGCATGCCCGGGATGAAACACATGTTTTTATCTCTCTCCCAGTCCGTCCAGCATGGCATTGATATTCTGTTACAGAATAATTGCGCTAACCCAATCAATCTACGCAAATTCTATAATTTTCCCACTTATTGCGTTTAGTTATTTTTATCTTTTGTTACCATTTATAGCCATGCTCGAGGCATGTTACATCTCGTCTATTATGAGAAGGTGTTGCAAGAAAAATATCTCGTAGTGAAAAAATGTGAGTCGTCTAGACGTTAGGCGCCAGCAGCGAACTTCTTATTAAAACTGGACCACATCGCTATTATTACATACATACATATAATCACTTCTGTATCCCTGACGAGGTAGGCAGAGCGTAAACGAACGAAACAAAGGTTGATCCGGCACGTCTGACACAGTTTTGAGGGTTATTTAAGATCGATTTGTAGGTATATTGTTTATATTGTTGTAGTGACAGGTTGACAACCCGTGGCCTAAATTACAATATACTGAAACCCTCGGATCCCTTAGCTGTTTTTTACAGCATGCCCGGAAGGAAATGCAGCTAGCACATTCTATGTTTTTCTCTCGCTCCCAGGCCAGCTTGGAAGAAATTATATTATTAACTAGCGACCCGCTCCGGCTTCGCACGGAAATAATTAGTGTTTCTCTACTATATTATGCATGTTTTATACATATAAACCTTCCTCTTGAATCACTCTATCCATTAAAAGAAACCGCATCAAAATCCATAGCGTAGTTTTAAAGATTTATGCATACATAGGGATAAAGGGACAGAAAAAGCGACTTTGTTTTATACTATGTAGTGATTATGCATACATAGGGATATAGGGACAGAAAAAGCGACTTTGTTTTATACTATGTAGTGATTACATATTTTTTACATTATGCTTTAAGACCATTAAAAAAAACAAAATAAATACCATTTGCATTTTAAAACTAAAGCAGAACACGTTTTTCATTGAAAGCGCGACGTAGAATCAAGATGCAAAACGCAATATTAGAGATAAACATCCATCAAGATAAAATCTTATAATTTGAAAGCACAAGTGATTTGGTAAACATTATCATAAGGCCTTTAAGTCTATGTCAGACGATTTAAACAGTGACTGTGCTGCATCTTTTCTGATGACTATAAGCCAATACGAGAGCGGCAGATTCTACCACACACAGGACAGGGAAACATTGCGCTGATGTTATGATCGACGTTAGTTTAGTGTTTCGTGTTTCTCCTGTCCGATAAAAGTCCGAACCACGCGTGATCATGATGTTCCTGGCCATCCTTCACGCTCTTACGCCATTGGTAAACAAGCAGTAAGAATTTACATACATACATAAAATCACGCCTCTATCCCTTACGGGGTAGGCAGAGCGTCAAACGCCTCGTAAAAGGCGCTTTCGCCACGTCTGACAAAAATTGAGGGCAATTTTAGATTGTAATGTTTATTGCTATAGTGACAGGTTGTCAGCCCATCGCCTAAATTACAATACACTGTAACCCTCGAGTCCCTTTTGCTGACTTCTACAGCATGCCCGGGAGGAAGGGCAGCTGGAACATTCTATGTTTTTCTATCTCTCCCAGTCCAGCATGGAAGAATTTACAATTAACATAATATAAAAAAAGATAACATAAGAGTTAATAACACATTCCGACTGAGAATATATTGCTTCGTAAGTGTTCTTTGCAATAAATACGCCTGCAATTCCTACATAACACAAAAGTATAAAATGTTTTCATTGGTTACATTACATACAACTAAAACTATTTGAGCTTCTGAAACTATTCTCCAGAAAACGATCACTAAACCAACACGATATTGTTTGTTTATTATAACTTTATCTCAAATTCAAACTAGAATAGAGTATTTTTTTTTCTATATTGTTCTTGTTACATACATACATAAAATCACGCCTTTATCCCTTACGGGGTAGGCAGAGCGTCAAACGCCTCGTAAAAGGCGCTTTCGCCACGTCTGACAAAAATTGAGGGCAATTTTAGATTGTAATGTTTATTGCTATAGTGACAGGTTGTCAGCCCATCGCCTAAATTACAATACACTGTAACCCTCGAACCCTTTCGCTGACTTCTACAGCATGCCCGGGAGGAAGGGCAGCTGGAACATTCTATGTTTTTCTATCTCTCCCAGTCCAGCATGGAAGTAAATGATAACATAAGAGTTAATAACACATTCCGACTGAAAATATATTGCTTCGTAAGTGTTCTTTGCAATAAATACGCCTGCAATTCCTACATAACACAAAAGTATAAAATGTTGTCATTGGTTACATTACATACAACTAAAACTATTTGAGCTTCTGAAACTATTCTCCAGAAAACGATCACTAAACCAACACGATATTGTTTGTTTATTATAACTTTATCTCAAATTCAAACTAGAATAGAGTAGAGTTTTTTTTTCTATATTGTTCTTGCTTATTATAACATTACCTCAAATTCAAACTAGAATAGAGTAGAGTAAGATTTATTTCTATATTGTTCTTGTTTATTATAACATTACCTCAAATTCAAACTAGAATAGAGTAGAGAAAGATTTTTTCTATATTGTTCTTGTTTATTATAACATTACCTCAAATTCAAACTAGAATAGAGTAGAGAAAGATTTTTTCTATATTGTTCTTGTTTATTATAACATTACCTCAAATTCAAACTAGAATAGAGTAGAGTAAGATTTTTTTCTATATTGTTCTTGTTTATTTTAACATTACCTCAAATTCAAACTAGAATAGAGTAGAGTAAGATTTTTTTTCTATATTGTTCTTGTTTATTATACCTAACATTACCTCAAATTCAAACTAGAATAGAGTAGAGTAAGATTTTTTTTCTATATTGTTCTTGTTTATTATACCTAACATTACCTCAAATTCTAACTAGAATAGAGTAGAGTAAGATTTTTTTCTATATTGTTCTTGTTTATTATAACATTACCTCAAATTCAAACTAGAATACAGTAGAGTAAGATTTTTTTTCTTACGCAACTTCCGCACAAAGCTTTAAGCCGCTTTCAACAGTCGAAGTTTTCATTTCCTACATGTTTCCTGCCTATTGGATTCATTTCATATCTGGCGAATAGTTCCAGACTGTTCCACCAAAATTGCGAAATGCTCCGATGTGCCAAATTCTGCCAGAGATGTTTCATATTTGCCTTCCACTTGAAAATGTTCATTCTTGGGTTAATGGACTGAGTTTTCCTTTTAAACGACCTTTTGATGGCGGTTCGAAGTAATGTTTTGTTGATGTCACCCCTCAAGGATCAATAATAGAGTTAAGTAGTTCCAAGAATACAAATAAGTAACTGAATTAAATATTTGAAATGGTATCCTGATTTATTTATTTTATTTAATAAAACTGAAGTCTACAGCTATAATACATAAAAACTAGTTCTAATAAATTTTCAAAATATCAGCCAATAACAGACCTCCATTATATTAACATTATACAAATACAATATGAGGGCAAATAGGTGTACAGATTAAACTTAATAAGAACAGTTCATAGTATAAATTATGTAAGATATAGCAAACTAAAACTATAAAGAAAACAATTTGTTTGCCGCGCATTGCAAGTAGTAGGTGTAATGTATGTGTGTGTTTATATCACAAAACGAAGTCTCCGTAAAGTACAAAGTAGAATACATACATATCCCTAATGGGGTAGGCAGAGCGTGAACGACCTTAACAAAGGTCACGTCTGACAAAGTTTTGCGGTTTATTTAAGACAGATTTGTAGGTATATTGTTGTAGCGACAGGTTGTCAGCCCATCGCCTAAATTGCAATATACTGAAACCCTCGGATTCCTTATCTGGTTTTTACAGCATGCCAGGGAGGAAATGCAGCTGGCACATTCTATGTTTTTCTCTCGCTCCCAGGCCAGCATGGAAGTAGTTCTAAGAATACAAATAAGTTACAGGGTATAAATATTTGGAATGGTATCCTGACTTGTATCACAAAACTAAGTCTTTGCAAACCACAAAGTAGAATAAATTTGCATAAATACTGCTTTAAAATGTAAAGCCCATTCATTATACGGATTACGAAAGCTCTAATTAGTGAGCTCAAAGCTTCACCACCCAGCCTCCAAATATTTTATACAGTCCTAGTAATTATAACAAAAAAGGAAGTAGAAAGTATCAAGTTACTGCGCATGTGCGGTAACCCTTCGTAGTACGGGAGCCGGGAGCAGATGCGGCCACGCGACCTCGAAGGTCGCCGCCCGCCATTCAGACCAGGGCCTCATTGATTTTCGACGCGCCATATGGCAGGCACAGGCATAACCTACTCGAGCAGAAATTGCTCGCTTGATTTGCCCATGCGCGCGTCGTCGAAAGTGCAGCCCTTTTAAAGAAAGGGCAAGTGCACAGGAACGTGTCAAGGGTATGAGCCGTTTCCGCTTCGGCGAAGATTGGCTATTGGTCGGACTGTCGAGGAGGGTACGGAAGGTCGAGTGGAATCCGCTTGAGGCAATGTTTTGCGAAACTTATGCATGTGAAACAGACTAGGTCAACGATGGGGGTATTCTAAAAGGGCATGACGAAACACCTGTAAAATTAATAAAAGTTGCACTTTTACTTACTTGTCTGTTGGATCACTTAATACCAGTGTAACAACTCTTTACCTGTCAATCTACCCACACTTAATTCTTACGTATCCTTTCCCGCCGCGGTGGTAGGCCTAAATTACCACCCTTGTGAAGTAAGTATTATTTTAAGAATATCAATTATCATACACTTATTCCTTAGAACTTGTTTACTGGTTGTTGTTTTGGTTCATCAGTTAATTTTACATCGTTACTTCATAAACCGCAAACCATACTTTATGCTAATATTTATTTCTAGTCTCGTTTGTGGCTTTCTTGTAAAAACACTTTTGTTATTCTTACTTTTATGTATTGTAAGTATTTCTGTTTTTCTCGTATTCTGAGAGTGTTTCTAGTAATTGCGTATGGAAGCCGACATGTGCCATTTTGATTTGTTCCTAATCCGTTGGGGAAAAAAATATTTATCCTTATGCGGCTGGACTTTGTACGTCAGACCACAGATTAGATAATAGTTACTACGTCAGACTCTATCTAATATTGTAGGATCAGTGACCTCATATTTTTGGCTGGCTTTCGTACGTGTGAGATGTACCAATTTGTTCCTTAGGTACCTAGGATCTAGAAAATACTTACCTACCTAGCGATAAATGTTCCGAAAGTTTGGCTATAGGTCCGAGTATATCTTGAATTTAGATATCAGAAATAAATACCAATAGATAAAATAGCACAGCAACAAACATTTGACTTACTGACTTACCTAATTATTGCCGCCCTACTCGTAAGAACAATAGGTAACTAAACTAACAATAGGTATTTTTTAATAAGAATTATAATGAATAATTAGGTACCTTCCATGCTGGCATGGGAGCGAGAGAAAAACATAGAATGTGCCAGCTGCATATCCTCCCGGGCATGCTTTAAAAACCAGCTAAGGGATCCGAGGGTTTCAGTATATTGTAATTTAGGCGGTGGGCTGACAACCTGGCACTACAGCAATATACCTACAAATCTATCTTAAATTACCCTTTGTCAGACGTGGCGAAACGACCTTTGTTTAGGTCGTTTACGCTGTGCCTACCCCTTCAGCAAGAAAGGCATGATTGTATGTATGTATTATGTAACTTGGATAAAAAACCTTTGTAGCAATATCTCCCAATGGTACAGAATATTCAGACACCTTTGAACAGTGAACTCAATTTAACCCTTGCGAAAGGGTTAAGGGTCTGACAGGATCTAATCTTATTGAGGCAACACCAGTTCAAGCTACCTTTTTGACTAGATCCAAATTTACTTTGGGGATTTGATAGAATGGGATAGAATAAATTTAAAGAAAATAGAGTGAAGTGGGAAAATCTGGATGTAGATAATGTAGCACAGCATCGGCGAGAATGACGCAGTACTTAATAAAGGCTTTAGATCAGCAGGCAGCGGGGAGACAATATACATACATACATATAATCACGTCTTTATCCCTAATGGGGTAGACAGAGCGTAAACGACTTTAACAAAGGTCGTTCCTCCACGTCTGTCAAAGTTTTGAGGGTTATTTAAGATAGATTTTTACGTATATTGGTGTAGTGACAGGTTGTCAGCCCATCGCCTTAATTGCATATTTACTGAAATCCTCGAATCCCTTAGTTTTTATTTTACAGCATGCTCGGGAGGAACTCAGCTGGCACATTCTATGTTATTCTCTCGCTCCCAGGCCAGCATGGAAGAAAAGTCAATATAGCTAAAAATATATTTATACTTAGATGTATTGAGAAGTAGTCAGTACTATCAGCTGATGATGACGTCACCTGGCGCCCTAAAAACCGGCCCTGGCTAGATGCGCGCGCGCTTACCGCACAGTTCCGCGAACGCTGCGCCGGCGCCGCTAAGTTGCGCATGAATCACGCAGTCGCTACATCCGGCAGCATCTCCACATATCTCGCCAGATCCACGGTGCATTCCGAAGGTTAAAGTAAGCTCATGACCAAAGAATGCTTTAGCTTTATCATGTTGAACAGTCAGATGTTGGGATTGATTTTGTATTTTCAATCTTCTTTCCTTCATGCTGGATTGGGAGCGAGAGAAAAACATAGAATGTGTCAGCTGCATTTCCTCCCAGGCATGCTGTAAAAACCAGCTATAGGATCCGAGGGTTTCTCTTTATTGCAATAAGATAAAAAAAAAAAAATAAGATAAAAAATAATTTATTGCCTTATAAAAAAAAAACCAAATACAATTCAGACTTAACCTAACTTAAAACTATCAAATCAGGCAAAAGGGAGTGACTCAGCTTTATGCATGCATAGAGTCGCTGCACGACTCTATGCGCTGATTTTCAGTCACCCCCTTCTCCTTAAGGTCTTATGCAGGAGAGTGGGTAATAGAGGGTTGTGACACAATATAGGCGATACGCTGACAACCTGTCATTACAGCTATATACCTACAAATCTATATTAAATAAACTTCAAAACTTTGTCAGACGTGGCGGAATGACCATTGTTTAGGTCGTTTACGCTCTGCCTAGCCCACAAGGGTTAAAAGCGTGATAATATGTATGTAGGTACGTATAATATTTGAAGTGGCAGCCGATGAACTTTGATTGGGATATTTAAAAGATAGATAATCCATCCAGGAGTACCTCCACATATGTAACCAGATCCATGGTGCATTCCGAAGGTTAAGGTAAGAACATGGCCAAAGAATGTTTTAGCATGTGCACGTTCAGATTCTTCCATGCTGGACTGGGAGCGAGAGAAAAACATAGAACCAGCTGCATTGCCTCCCATGGGCATGCTGTTAAAAACAGCTAAGGGATCCGAGGGTTTCAGTATATTGCAAATTAGAAGACGGGCTGACAACCTGTCACTATAGCAATATACCTACAAATCTATCTTAAATAACCCTCAAAACTTTGTCAGACGTGGCAGGAAGACCTTTGTTTAGGTTGTTTATGCTCTACCTACCCCATTAGGGATAAAGGCGTGACTACGTATGTATGTATGTTCGTTCAATTATGGGAGATTGGGTAGAGTCGCGAATGTGCCTCTTTATTTAGAGTGGCAGCAGATGTGGGCTCTTATAAGTAACTCTATGAGTATTTGTAATATCCGGCATAATATTTTATTTACTAATTCAAAACAATGATCTCTCTCTATGCTTGGTAGAGTTGGAATTCTCTACCTTCATATAATTATCATTCCTGACATCCTGTACAGCGACATCTATTGTTATGTTTTATGAACTACATGGCATATGCCTCTTGTACATACCGCCCACCAAGGAAAAAGTGCCGTTTGTCCTTTACACTTAAGTTAAGATTTTGAATGAGTATCGAGCGAGAGGCTTCTAAAATATTTAAAAAAAACATACATACATATAGTCACGCCTTTATCCCTAATGGGGTATGGGGTAGGCAGAAAAAATAAGGTCGTTTCGCCACGTCTGACAAGGTTTTGAGGGTTATTGCTGTATTGACAGGTTGTCAGCCCATCGCCTAAATTACAATATACTAAGCTGTTTTTTACAGCATGCTCGGGATGAAATGCAGCTGGCTCATTCTATGTTTTTTTCTCACTCCCAGTCCAGCATGGAAGTAAAAAAAAACAGTTATAAATATAATTAGCAACAAAACATTGCAAGTCTTATGCTCTTTATTTTGAATTTCATTAGTCATATATTTCAGTACGCAAATGTTTATTATATTTTGGGATTTTAAGTTTGGACTTTGAATCGATAGGAATAAATTTTACGCTATTGAAAATACGAACGTAATATAAATACCTTCAAATAATATTAATTCCAATAATTCAGTGTACAATTAAATATAACGTGACGTTGATGCGCATGAGTCACCAGTAGGCGTTCTAATAAACATTTTGAATAAACTAATAATTGTGAATGGATTCGATCAGTGTACTCAGACCGGTTAAACAGTAAACATGTGTATTGTGATTGTGGTTTCAAACTTCCTCAACTGAAGGAGTTTTTTTTTGCACCTGGCTTGTCATTTTCACATGCCCTAAGGTAGACTGGTAGATAATGTCTTTGGCGTTAAGTCCGTCCATGTAACATTTTTGTGCATAAAGTTAAATAAATAAATAAAATAAACTAAGGACGTTTGTGTTTCGTTGGACTGATTTTATAAATTGATCGAGTGACGTTTAAGTGGCTAAATTAAGATGTGTAACTTAAAAGGGAATGCTGGAAGTTTAGTTGTTGCTGAAGTTGTTACGACTGTCAAAGTTAGACGGATATTTGGAAAAGTGGTGTGTATTTTTAAGTTATTTTTTACTATTATAAATTAATAAAACTAAACAACTTTAAAACTTAAACTGAACAACCCAACTAACAGACTTTTGGTTGATTACTGTATCAATAAGAATTCTAAATGAATAATATATTATGGATTATAAAGTAATGATATGTCGGGGATATAATTTTACGATTTAATTATAATTAGTGGTGAAAGTAAAAAAAATATTATAGGTAAAAGAAAATATAGTTGATTATAAAAGCTTCTATTTATCCAGTTGTGATCCTATTATAAATCATTCTAATCAATTAGCAACTGGGAGCAAGAGAAAAACATAGAATGTGCCAGCTGCATCCCCTCCTGGGCATGCTGTAAAAACCAGCTAAGGGATCTAAGGGTTTCTGTATATTGCAATGGGCTGACAACCTGTCACTACAGAAATAAAAAATCTATCTTAAATAGCCCTCAAAACTTTGTCAGACGTGGTGGAACGACCTTTGTTTAGGTCTTTTACTCTCTGTCTACCCCATTAGGGATTAAGGCGTGATTATATGTATGTATGTAATAATAGCGACGTGGTCCAGTTTTAATAAGAAGTTCGCTGCCGGCGCCTAACGTCTAGACGACTCACATTTTTTCACTACGAGATATTTTTCTTGCAACACCTTCTCATGAACGCGGAACGACCTTTGTTTAGGTCTTTTACGCTCTGCCTACTTCATTAGGGATTAAGGCGTGATTATATGCATGTATCAATTAACAACACAATGCATCATAACACCAACAAAGCAGCAATTGCGATAATATTGGCATGCATTATCTCGTTGCATAAGTATCGTCGGAAACGGACATGGCCTACCCCACCCCCGCCCACTGCACAATGCAATCGGCTGCTAGAGTATGCAATACAGGGTGTTAAATTAATTGGTGGTGGGTGTTTTAGTAACGTAGAAGGAGCCCATAAAAATATATTAAAAAATCCAACTCAAACAATAAAAATACAATAGTCGGTATGTATTATTATGATTTTGGTCGTCGCGCTATAACGACCACCCACGAGTCACTACTATCACAGGTCGATTCGATAGAGAGAGATGTTCCGCTTGCGGCAGCTGCGAATTGGTGAATATACAGTACTAGCGACCCGCCCCGGCTTCGCACGGATATCATCAGTGATTCTCTACTTTATTATGCATGTATTATACATATAAACCTTCCTATTGAATCACTTTATCTATTAAATGAAAACGCATCAAAATCCGTTGCGTAGTTTTAAAGATCTTAGCATACATAGGGATATAGGGACAGCGAAAGCGACTTTGTTTTATACTATGCAGTGATTATACAGGGTGAAATAATAAACACCGTAAAAAGTTAAGGGCATGTTGCTAACACAGATTAGAAGAAGTCGCTGACGCAGCATTCTCTATTCTTCATAACTTCTCCCAAACAATATAGGCCAAAAACAATGTATCCACGCTCCCAGCGAGAGAAAAACATAGAATGTGCCGGCTGCAGTTCCTCCCGTGTATGCGGTAAAAACCAGCTAAGCGATTCGAGGGTTTCTGTATATTGCAATTTAATCGATGGGCTGACAACTTGTCACTTCAGCAATATACCTACAAATCTATCTTAAATAACCCTCAAAACTTTGTCAGACGTGGCGGAACGACCTTTGTTTAAGTCGTTTACGCTAAAGTCGTTTAGGGATAAAGGCGTGATTATATGTATGTATGTAACAATGTATCTTAATCGCAAATTCACGATTCCCTGCCTCGGACGTCATAGTGGTAGCGTAGTTACACAAACTATGTTAGAAACTCACGAGGGTTCATAGTCGTCTTGACAACCCACAACCCTATGAAACCCTATGAATCAACTCAAATTAAGTAGGTACGTTAGATGAGGTAGTTTAACCGCAAATATTGGTATTGTTTAGTAAGGATACGACCACGGCTTTCCTTTGAACGTCACTACATACATACATATAAACACGATTGTATCCCTAATGGGGTAGGTAAAACATAAACGACCTAAACAAAGGTCGTTCGGCCACGTCTGAAAAAGTTTTAAGGGTTATTTAAGATAGATTTGTAGGTATATTGCTGTAGTGACAGGTTGTCAACCTATAGCGTAATATACAGAAATCCTCGGATCCCTTAGCTGATTTTTACAGCATGCCCTGGAGGAAATGCAGATGGCACATTCTGTTTTTCTCTCTTCAGTCCAGCATGGAAGTACATCACAACATCACTATAGTGTATTAAATATCAATTCAGATGAGAATATTTTCTTGTTTCATACTTTTCAGTACTCGGGTTTTAGTTTTTAAAGTATTTTTTTTTAATTTAAGTATGTATTGGAACTATTATGTTGACGCACAATTTATTTTTCTTAGTAAAATACACATCTGAAAATGTATTTAAAAAAATATATCAAAACATTTTATATTGCACCAATGCTTTATTTTTCAAAATCGTTTTTCACATTTAAGCATAAAATAAATAACTATGCCAATAAAACGTGTGAAATGTTTGCGATAAAAACACCTTTGTTTTGCAGTTATGTTTCCTGACATTGTGATTGTATTAATTTTGTATTTGGCAAACGTGAAAACGAAAAGTTCTGTTCAAGATGTAAGCGAACACAGATTTATTTTCAGGGGAAATTCTGTCCTTTAAATTATGTAGTACCCTAATTATACGAGTATATACGTACCTTAAAAGAATATAAGCCCGAAAGAAAACTCTTCACATGTCCAACATAGATAGTATGTTTAATAAACATAATTAATAGATAATATTTATAATAAACAAGTATTCAGATCCTTGTTGTGCGCACTTTTTCCCCTGAAAGTAAAAACTTCTCACCAAAAATTTCCTTTGAAAAGGAAGACAGCCAATAACTTTGACACGCACTTGTTAACTTTCTTACAACAGCAGTTTGGACTAAATAAAGCAATGTTAAAAGGATGTGATTATTTGCCGTCAGGATCACCACAAATCTTTAAGAGTCATCGATGGTGACACCGACGTTAATAACGAATACGAATATGTTGTGGCGATTGCACAATATAGCCCAGGAATATTTCAATCATTCATAAGAATTTGTACTGGAAGTTTATTAGCACCAAAATGGGTTCTAACTGCTGGACATTGCACATGGAGCATTCAGAAGAAAGGGACAAAAATTGCCAGAGTTATTTACGGAGATTTAACAATTCCACCAAATACTACCACATTCTATAAGGAGATACTGAAAGCATTCCCTTTTGAAGTAGTAAGTTATGCTGGAAACAACTTTAGAAATGACATTGCGCTTCTAAAGATTCAACCCCTCGACGAACACAGGGTAGGGTACTTGTCGGCAGTAGATTTTCATTCAGTGGTTGGTCGTTCCGTAGTCATTGCTGGGTTTGGCAGTACGTTAAATTATTCAGCATACATAAACAAAATGATAAGCTTACCAGCGAAGAAATTTGACGATGTGAAACCTCTTCAAGTTGGAAAAGCTGTTGTAGTTAAATGTACCCAAATGGATGTACCATTCCGTCCACCATATTTATGTATCCAGCCGAGATGTTCTAGAAACAAACAAAAAACACAAAAAGGTGATTCAGGTGGACCTCTCATATTTAAAGGGAAAATAATAGGTGTTTTGTTTGGTACTAAAGATTCAAAGAACAAAGAAATCTCTGCCAAGTTGTTTACACCAGTTAGTCGATACTTAACATGGGTTGCTCGCGTCATTAAAAATAATATCTAGACAGAAAAGCTTAATAAATTAATATGATTTTGTGCATGTCTGTTTATTGCATGCATGCATGTATATACGCCTTTATCCCTAATGGGGTAGGCAGAGCGTAAACGACCTAAACAAAGGTCGTTCCGCCACGTCTGACAGTTTTGAGGGTTAAATAAGATAGATTTGTAGGTATATTGCTGTAGTGACAGGTTGTCAGCCCATCGCCTAAATTACAATATACTGAACACTCGGATCCCTTAGCTGTTTTTACAGCATGCCCGGGAGGAAATGCAGCTGGCACATTCTATGTTTTTCTCTCGCTCCCAGACCAGCATGGAAGAAATCTGTTTATTTATGTGGAAATAAAAACTATTTGGTGAGCTGTATGGAGCAAGCCTCCAGTGGATATATTAGCCTGCCGGTGCGTTGGAGAGCTTACTGCCGGTAGGATCTGAAGGTTTGGTAGGATCTTTCAGCTGAAGGCTTCACTAGTGTGCTTGTGTATAAAATATACAGTCTTGTGAAACTCTGTATCTCAGGTGGACTGATAGGAGGTAGATTGCAAACCTAACCGTCTCTTTTTATGTAAGACTTAATCCATTGTTTTTTTACCGATTATGACGGGACTTTTTTATTCAACTGAGCGTTTTTTTGTATTTACCGGACCAAACGTAGGATATAAATAATCACGCTACGTGACTTAGGGGGTAGGCAGGAAGAAACAGATCCCGGTCCTACGAGCGTACGAAGTCGCGAGCACAGCTAGTTAATTGATATAAGTGGAAACTTTTATTCTAACATTATCTGTACCAGTCTTCTAATTACCTTACTAAGTCCAAACTTAAAGTTACTAAGTCTTTGAAAAGTAAGAGGATTATTCGGTTAGTCCTCGCTACATCTGGATTTCGTGAGCAGCACAGAAACGAGCAGAATAGACATGACCTGACCATTTGTCCAACACAATGGAGTCTGTACAATGGTCTAAGCGTTCAGGATATGCCGTGGTAGGTGGTAGCTCTGTTTTGCATAGGGATTGTTCTATGCACAACTGTATTAGCATGTCTATGAGAGAGGTAGTTACGCAAGGGTTCAAATAAGCAAGATTCGCTCTGAGTTGCGTTGGAATATTCGACAATCGCGTATCTATTTGAACTGTTTGGTCAATTTTTATACAAATACATTCATATAATTGCACCTTTATCCCTAATGGGGTTGGCAGAGCGTAAATGACCTAAACGAAGGTCTGACAAAGTTTTGAGGGTTATTTAAGATAGATTTGTAGTTATATTGCTGTAGTGACAGGTTGTCTAAATTACAATATACTGAATCCCTCGATCTCTTAGCTGGTTTTTACAGCATGCCCGGGAGGAAATGCAGCTGGCACATTCTATGTTTTTCTTTCGCTCGCAGGCCAGCCCAAGCCAATTGGATACACGCTTGCATATAAATTGATATGACTGCTAGCTAGTGACCCATATAAGATTGTTTAACACAAATTGATCATCAAAACGACGTAGCACAAAGTCTAGAATAGCTACCTCTGTGGTCTAGTGCTCTGAGCTATGGGCTCTCGATCCGGAGGTCCTGGGTTCGATTCCCATGAGGGGAGGGAAAACAAATTTGATATTTGTCTATTTATCACTTTGTAAAGTTTTCCCCAGTTTGGTTAGGACATTGCATGCTGAATCCACCTTATTATCTGGAAGACGGATTTCGTGCTTCGGAGGGCTGTCTAACTGTCTTTGATAGTGGTCGTTACTCAAACCAGGTCAAAAACTTACTGGGCGGTTTCAAAACTCTGACACCAGGGTTCATCGGTTCGTTGTTCGACTGAAAAACCCACTCCCTAAGAAGAAGAAGTCTAGAATAGTTTTTCCATGCTGGACTAGGAACGATAAAATACAGAATGCTGCCAGCTGCTACTTTCGGTCATACTGTGTAAAAAGTCGTAAAAACAGGCGAGGGTTAAAAGTTTACTTCGGTGAATTTTGTAAGACAAATTTATGCCGTCATGTGTTTTAGGTTACTTCCATGCTGGACTGGGAGAGATAGAAAAACATAGAATGTTCCAGCTGCCCTTCCTCCCGGGCATGCTGTAGAAGACAGCAAAAGGGACTCGAGGGTGTACTGTAATTTAGGCGATGGGCTGACAACCTGTCACTATGGCAATACACATTACAATCTAAAATTACCCTCAATTATTGTCAGACGCGGCGAAAGCGCCTTTTACGAGGCGTTTAACGCTCTGCCTACCCCGTAAGGGATAAAGGCGTGATTTTATGTATGTATGTATGTGTTTTAGGTCCAAAATTTGGACATACTGCGTGATAGCTCGTAACGTAAAATAGTAGTCATATAATATGAAAGAAAGAATTTTATTTTCATTCATCCATAGCATTATGAATGCTAAAAGCTTCAAAAATAAGTAATAGTAGTTTGTTTAATTCGGTGTATTTCCTAAGACAGAACTGTGTACTCATTTTTTCCTGGGTCCAAAATTGTTCGTATCATTTGACCGACCCCTATACCATTCTATTCGCAACACATATGCATCTGCGTATTATTGCATATGTGGGCGCGAGGGTGTCGAATGTTAATAAGCCGAACATAAATAATGGCCTCACATTTACACCATACAACCCATACAATTGCAAATGCAATTCAGCGTTAGGCTTGTTACTATGTCATATTTCATATCGTTATTTATGGACGTGATTATTGCATTCAGGTGTTCGGTAAGTAGGCGTGCTTTCCTGGATAGAATGACTTGTGGAATGACTTCATTCATAACCATACAAACTCATTATTCAGAAAGGATATTATGTGTCGTTATTGTTGTTGGCCTTTGCCCAGCAGTGGTACAGTTTAGGCAGATATAATTATAATAAAATTGTTGTTGGGATTTCTAGACGATTTCGAAATAGCTGAGCTTTAGAATAAGACCGTTAAAAGCTAACATTCCCTCATTCCTCCCATGATTCTACCTACCATTAGGCGTATGGACTGAATTATCAGTCGGAGATCCGCTATAGATCCGCTTGATATTTGCGTGAGTTCTAGCAAGAAACTTATCGTATGTAGCTGTTATGTGTCCTACTGCTGGGCAAAGACCTTTCTCCGCTCCCTCCATGACTCCCTATCTTTTGCCTCTTCTGGCCATGCCTTGCTGAAGGAGTCCAGTTCGTCGCGTTATTTTCTACTCTCGGTCAGTGACATCCACTGTGTAGTAGTTTTTACCCATAAATCACTCGGCTGATGGCAAGAACTAACAATCTATTTTCTTTTGTTTCAGTGCATGGCGCGCGCACTGTATGACAACATCGCCGAAGCGCCGGATGAGCTTGCTTTCCGGCGCGGCGACCTACTGACAGTCCTAGAACAGAATACCGGAGGCAGCGAGGGTTGGTGGCTCTGCAGTCTAAGGGGGCGACAGGTACGTCTCACAGACACCAACTGGCTATAGAGCGTTATAGTACGTAGGCGCATTGTATGAAAACATGGCTGAGGCGCCGTATGAGCTTGCTTTTCGGCGCGGCGAGCTACTGACAGTCCTAGAACAGAATACTGGAAGAAGCGAAGGCTGGTGGCTCTGCAGTCTAAGGGGCGACAGGTACGTCTCACAGACACCAACTGGTTATAGAGCGTTCCAGTACGTAGGCGCATTGTATGACAACATAACTGAGGCGCCGGACGAGCTAGCTTTTCGGCGCGGAGACCTACTGACAGTCCTAGAACAGAATACCGGAGGCAGCGAAGGCTGATGGCTCTGCAGTCTAAGGAGGCGACAGGTACGTCACACAGATACCAACTGATCATTATCTGACTGTGCTAAAGCAAAATCCTGGCAGCATCGAGGGATCTGTAGTATGTAGTACTATTATATATTCTGTGTCTGTAGTCTAAGGGACGATCATTGACAACAGACGACAACCAGCTTCATTCTTGTATTATAGCAACAGCTGACGTATCTGGGGCTCGTGAGGACGACAGACATAGGTACAAGACACTGACGCGTTCTAGACCAAAATATTTGCAGACTGTTCTGGAGCACAAACAAGCTAGTTTAAAAAAAAGGGAAATATATTTGTTGGCTCTGCAGACGAAAAAAGCCGCCATTATACGGCTGTGAGTGATTACTAGATTTCCTTTGGCAGGATTACCCTATTGAAACTTAGGATTAATTTACGAAGTACGGCTACCTAGATTCCTTGACTCCTCATAAATTGCAACAACCAGAAAACCCAACATAACAATATTTCCATTGATGATCAATGAAGGAATTGAAATGTGACGATGACCGTTAGGTACCTACTAGAAACCACAGGATAACGCTGACAAGTCTTTTTAACCACAATATTATTAAGGCATCTTGAAATGAAACAAGTAATACAATGATTTTCCTATTGCTGTTGGTGACGCATCTGGACTACGTGAGATGAACTTATGTGACTTGGTACGTCGTCACTGATAAAGGTCATATTAATAAATAATTAAGAAAATTGAATGAAACAATATTTTACAACAGATGAGATGAGTAACAAGTCTCAAATAACCATTGACAGAGCAAAACTAACGGCCGCATGAATCATTATTTCTTTACTTTTGAAATACGTATAGAGAAAATAAACCACTAAACTATTATTATCTAAAGTAAGTATGTATGTTAGCAAAATTCAAGGAAACAGGAAACGATGAATTACTTAGGTAATTCCAATTAGATTTTAACAAATAATATGCTTACCAACCAATGTTTGTATTGATAATTACTTGTGCTTGTGTGTGTTGTATTTAAATTCCGAAATTACGCGACACTTCTAGCAGACGGATTGAATAGCGCAGTTCGATGTTCGAATGTGTCTCTTCCCTAGATTAACCCTTTAATCACAAAATGTGCTAACAACAATTTAAATTTTTTCCAGGGTATTTGTCCAGGAAACCGTCTGAGAATAGTGGCGGGAGTATTCGACGCAAGTGCAGCACAACAAAGAAGAAGAGTGAGGCCACCTGCGCCAGTCGCTCACCAACCAATGCCGGCGCACCAATCACCAGCTTTCACTAAAGTAAGTACCTAAGCATGTGTTTTTTTGCTTATCCAGCAGCCTTATATTATGAGCACTGGAATTACCATAAACTGATAAAAAACAACAAACTATTTGGCGCCGACATTCGATGGTAAGGGGTATACCAGTCAGTCTATTGCCACGCAACATTTACCATCACTCAGGTGGATTGTTCAGACGTTCTCATCACGCTGTGTCTGGATATTTTCCTGCTTCATCCACACATTACCTGGGACATTCAGCCAGATTTTCCATCTGGCTTACCTACATACGCTTAGTTTACAATTCTTATTTATCAACCAGCACAGTTCATCAGTAAATTCTAACACCAGAAACTTGACTTCCAGATTGAAGAGTGCTCACACTATGACGTGCCGCGAGCACCCATGCCAGTCCAACGCATCGGCACGTACGATTCCCCTCGACCAGTAGGCGACTGGTATGACGCCCCCCGCGCGCCCCGCCCCGCCTCCGCAGACTCGGCCTGCAGCGGCACCGGCTCCTTAGCATCAGCTACTTCCAGTGCCTCTGCGAATTCTGGAAGCTCAGTGCATTCGGCGGCGTCCGCGTCGAGTACCTACGACGTTCCGAGATCAAGAGCGTTGCCTTTACCTTGTGATGCGGCGCTGGAAGCCTTAGAAAGATTACAAGTGAGTTGACAAGACAAATGAAATGTGGTTACTGGCCACCTTAAAACCCTTGTAAGGGTAAGAGCCGAATATGTTATGTCAAACTGGTCCTCCACATGGAGATGGAGACGATCTTTGGCAAAGATCTTCTAATAATAATTAATCTTAAAATCATGACTTTTGTCAAAACTACCTACACCAGCAAAACTGATCAGAACAATAATATTTTCCAGGAAGAAGCATCAGCAGCAGTATCCCGCCTTCTCTCATATGTAACTCCCGGCTGGCGGCGGCGAGGCGCGCTAAGACCGAGGGTTTTAGACGTCCGTGTTGCAGGAGCTCGACTGCGGGCCGCGCTGCATGACCTGGCTGTGTTCGCGGACGCCACCCTCGCTAACGCTCATGATGCACAGGATAAAGGTAATATAGACCATCGCATATGAAAGAAAATCTTCGAAAATCAACCCGTGGACAGTGACAGAATCAACGGAAACTTTTTATGTGTAGCTCAAAAAGTTGGTTGATCAAAGATTCAACTGAATCTTAATGTTTATGTGTAGCTCAAAAAGTTCACCAAACAGTATTTGAGAGAATCAATCACAAAATAGAATCCTCAAAGTTATAAGGCGTAAATGAGAAGAAAGTTCTAACCACTCAATTTTCTGGTTTCCAGGTATCGCAGTAAAGTTACGTCCACTAGTAAAAGCGCTAAAAGACGCGGAACGCATAACGCACGAAGCGACGAGCGCTTTGGATGCGGGGGATTGGGCGCCAGACCGACTGGAGCGGGATAGGGAACCAACAGACGGCACTCAGGATGCGCTGGACCAGCTGGTGGCGTGTGCGAGATCACTGACTGAAGACGTGAGGAGGGCAGCTTCGTTTATACAGGGAAATGCGTCGTTACTATTTAGGTAAGGATAAATAAACACTTACGTATGGGCGTTACCATTTTGGTGCCGTGACCAGGATATCGCATCCGAACAAGCTTTAAATTCAGGAGCTATTGTTGACTTACTTACCTACTATATACAAGTTTAAAAGAATGTGTTCCGCTTGCGAATCAAAGGGGATTCTAAAGAGATATCAACCGCATACCTATTACAGCTGAAACCCAATGACCTTTAGGGCGGATTTGCACTGCTCCGTGTTGGGTTCGTATTCGTGAAAAATTATATGGAATCTGTCATACATTTTCGCGCCAATCAATATTTTTTTTCACGGATACAAACCGAATACGGAGCAGTGCAAAAACGCTCTTAGGTTCTATTTTCTATTAGAAACTGGTCACTCAAATCGAAAATTAACAAGAAACACTAATAAATGAAACATTCCATTTGCAGACGATCAGCGACAGTACCAGAACACGAGTGGACGGAAGAGTACGACTACGTGCGTCTAGAATCGCGGGCGGCGGTCGGGCGGCGGAACGCTGAGATCCGCGCGGCGCTGCCCGACAAACTCCGGGCTTCCTTCGACGCGCTAGTCAGAGACGCCGACCATGCGGGAGAGGTCAGTCACAAATATTGAGAACACAAAATATTTTGGTAGTATTTCAAATACGTCCATTGAACTAGCAGATCAGTCGAATGAAGGTGTTCAGGTTTTGGTTAACAAGATGTCGACATTTAAAGCTACTACCAATATTAGTTGAATTTGGCTTTCGATTTCACGTCTATGCGTCGCTCTCTTAACTATCAAATTCATCATCTCCCTAGCCTTATCCCGTATCTCACGGGGTGGGCTTCCTAATCTAGGGGATTGAACGAGGGTACTGGTTTTTACACATTATCCTCAGCAAATATTACCAACCTTAAGACAAATATATTCCTTCCAATTTAACACAGAATGTCCTTCCCCAGGTGAGCGCAGTAGCAGCCGCGACCCGCCTGCCACCCGACGACAGGCAACTGGCCGCATTCTACGCGGCGCAGACTGCCACGTACGGAGCACACCTAGCGACGGCTGTGGAAGCGTTCCTGCGAACCATAGAGATGGGACAACCGCCTGATGTGTTCCTAGCACATGGGAAGTTCGTCGTGCTGAGCGCGCATAGGATAGTCCACGTCGGAGATATCGTTCACAGGTAAACATCACTACACCAATATTCATACATACAGTCATGCCTTTATCTCTAATGGGGGTAGACAGAGCGTAATCGACCTAAACAAAGGTTCCGCCACGTCTGAAGTTTTGAGGGTTATTTAAGATAGATTTGTACGTATAATGCTGTAGTGACAGGTTGTCCGCTCATCACCTAAATTGCAATATACTGATACCCTCGGATCCCTTAGCTGATTTTTACAGCATGCCCAGGAGGAAATGCTGGCACTATGTGTTTCTTTCGCTCCCAGTCCAGCATGGAAGAAATACCTCACTAATATCAGATACTTTATCACATACGGTGCGAATTGCGCACCTACTCTAGCGACAGCAGTGGCGTGGAAGCCTTTTTACGCAATATAAATAACAATTGCCAGAAAAAGTAACCGTTTTACCATGATAAACCGAACCGTCAAGTTTCCAAGTTAACACAGAATGTCAATAAGGAATTCATCTGTAAATAAAATAAGTTGTTAGAATTTTCATCCACCCCAACTCTCTTTATCTTCCACAGAAGCGCCCAACACACCGGTCTAAAGTCAAAAGCCCTGCGATGTTCAGACGCCCTGTCAGAAGCTTTAGCAGCAACAGTCGCGAAGACGAAAGCAGCAGCCCAACAGTTCCCTTGTGCCAGCGCAGTGGCAGAGATGGCCGACGCAGCGAGAACTCTCGCCGCTAGGGCTCAGGAGCTAAGAAGGGTTCTAGTTAGAGCGGCCGATCCTCCTGCAGAGACACCTTTAACCCCAGCCACTGCAGTAGCCCCTTCAAACCCTACCACACCTCTTACGCCCTTAACACCTCACAACAACGTGACGCAATCTTTCGCGTCTTTACAAATATAAGGCTAAATACAGCGCTTGAAAGCGCTTTTGAAGGACTGCTGTACATGTATTCATAGTTGAGCGAACAGTGATGGATACATCGAAGTATGATTAAGGGTTGAGAATATTGAATGACTTATTCATATCAGTTTTGTATCGGAAAGTTAGTGAATGATGCTCAACTATAGGATACGATGTATGAGACTGTATATAGAGCAGACGTGACTGCTGTACATAATGAAAGAGAAAAAAGAGAAATCCCTAAGGAGAGAATTGTCTCAAAAACATACGAGATTTGGAAGTGGAGTAAGGTTGTTAGTATGCGGACGATCTTGAGATCGGTCGTGCTGAAAATCGTATAACCAAAGAAAGCTATAGGTCGCACAATAATACATCAACGTTGACTGCCAATACCGACGAATAAAATAACCGAGTTACTATTTAAATGTTAGACTTAAATGTAGATACAATAAATTCAAGGCTGCCATTTTAGGATTTGTTTTTTGTATCAGCGAATTTAATATCAGGGGTGCATAAATGCAAGTTACAGTATTAACGGAGTTTCTGATTTGTTTATAGCCGTTTAGGTTCATTTGGTCTACATTCCTATATTGTCCATTTCTCAAATATACATCAAAGGCCTTTACGTCTATGTCAGACGATTTAAACAGTGACTGGGATGCATATTTTCTGATGGCTGTATAAGCCAATACGAGAGCGGCATATTCAACCACTATTATACAACTTCCCATAATATTGTCTATTTCATTTGACAAATTTTCCATTTTGTATTTGTGAATTACTGAAAATAACAACGTATAATTAATAGACTAAAAGTTCGAAAGAGGGTAGATCGATATGTCTGTCCTTAGCCACCACACCGCTCGTAGGTTTCTCAGTCGCTCCGTGATCATAACGCATGAAACTGCGTTGAAATATCGGACACTCGTACAAAAATGGAAAACCACGGTAAATTTCCCGTTTTTAATCATTATAATCTTGACAACCGTGAGAGTTTGAAAAAGGCTATTAACTAATAGTCTTTTCAACCGATTTTCGGTGACGGCGGCCTGTCCCCAGATATCAACCATCTGCGCGAGACTTACATTAGTGCCTGCGTGTATGCGCAAAACACGAGGTTTTAATTGGTTTTGTACGTGGACCATTGGGGAGGTGATGTTTTGACAGTAGACTGAATGAGCCTTAATGGTTCAATTGATAGTTCCTTCATAGGAACCTCAGCTGCGGGTTCAACAACTAGTAGAAGTATGGATGCTCATTTTGCGATAGTGAGTTGAGTAGTCCGTCCAGTTTTTTACAATTTTGCAACAGTATCTTATAGACGTGTATGTGTGATTTTTATACGATTGATCGTCTAGATGTTAGACTAATAAATGAAACGATGATTCTTAGTGCATTATGCGCGTATTTCCCGTTCTGTACTTAATCAATTCAATTTGAAAGTTTTGTAAATTGTCTAACGACATATTCGAAAAATATTTGAATGACAAAATATACCTAACTTACATAAGTAAATTTATGTTAAAAACGTTCTAAACCTGTGTTTGTAATTTTCTAAAATAACTGAAGATAATATAAATTTGTGAAACCAAGTGAAATTAAGACATAATTTGTTCCTATGTTTTTTTGTCATGTCTATTGTAAATTCTAATCCACCTAAACTCCATCGTTTTATTGGTTTAAAAATGTTGTTCAACTAAAATATCAAATACGAAAATGTACTGTTTAACAGAAAATTAATTGAACAAAGGAACCAGCTATAACATTTTGTCAAAACCATTTAATACCTTACGGAATTAAAAATACATGTCTTAAAGAAGAGTAGAGACAGAATAAGAGAGGGACTTATGCATTTCCTACAAGCGCTTCTCTATGGTACCTCTATGACAGGTATTTTTAATTCCTGGCACGGGTATACGTCATAAAACAACTACCGTTGATATGTTATTGAAATGTTAACAGTATGCTCAAATTATATTGTCGACGCTCATTCTATTATGAAGGCTTGTACCTAGCTACTTAACCCAATAGTGAGTAGGGTGTAAGGGACAACGTCCCGCAAACTGATAGGGGTTGATCGGTCATCGAAACTGAACAACTTTCACCAGGAAATACTTACAGGAGATGAAAAGATATTGACTTTCCCATACAAAGTTACCACCTCAATCGGACAATTTGTATGAAAAGAACAATTTTTATTTTGACTTCCTGAACAAAGTCCCGGTGAAAGTTGTTCAGTTTTGACTGAGCAACCCCTATCAGTGTGCGAGACGCTGTCCCTTACACCCCGTATGTATTGTATTTGCGTACCTACATTTTATACAAGTAGATGTATGTATCAGTGTAAAAAGCATGTAAATTAGCTATGTGTAATATAATATAATAGATGTCGTAGCTTAGTTAGGCATAGATGAAATTGTACAAATGCATATTAAATATGATAATTTTAATATTGAATTATAATTTAATCATCTTGTAAAACGCAATCGACTAAATATACAAATTTTCGTATCTAAAAATGTGTATTTTTATTTATTTTGGTAAATTAAACTCATTCCGAATATTAAAGTTATGTATTTAAAACTATTAACACAGATTTAACAGCAACACAGCCTCAGGGTGGTTCGATGAGCTCAGTGGCGCCCCACAAGAAATAAATTTATTGTGTCTCAAATCCAAACATAATCATGAATATTTTCCGTTTTGCGAAAATCGAAAGTAATTCTTCATTTTGTGATCTATAGGGTAACAATTTACATTTAATATCTAAACATTGAATGTCGTTCTTGCCCAAAGTGGCCACTTTAAGCAAGATCGACATTCAAAGCTTTCTGGATTACGATATTAAGAATTACTTCCGATTTTCGCAAAACGTAAAATATTCATAAAACATATTGTATTCGAGACACAATACATTTATTACTCGCCACTGAGCTCATTGAACCACCTTAACGAAACAATTCGTAGCTCAAAGATTTTAATTCAAAGCATAAAGAAACAGTTTCTCATAACTATAACAAAGGAGCTGTGAATTTTTCTTAAATATACATTTAAAATAATAAATATCATTCTTAGTAAAAATAATTTAATTGTGATTCTAACTAATTTTACAACAGAAAGGCGTACTCTCCGCATATTTTCCTAATACTGTCATAGATTTCATTGCATAAAATAATAAACTATCTAACACATCTTTTATCTACTTACACTTAAAATATAAATTCCTCATTGTTTTCTGTACTTTGGGTGCCAGCCCATTTTGACATTACACGAACATTGCAGCTTTCTTAAAACTGGTTCAATCACTTCAAGGCTTGGCCTATACAACAGCAGAGTAATTTCATACTTTGGTGGAAAACAACAAATTGCAAAATAACACTCACACAACTAAGTCTCCTGATACTGGTTGAAATGTTGCATGGCGCGCGCTTCTTCAGGTCTATATTGAACAGCGGGATGGGAGGGGGGTAACCTCGACTCGGCGACGACGGCGTCTAAACGCGCAGCTCTCAAACGTAGCGCCCTCTCTGTCGCACGCGCCTCTCGCTCTTTCGCTTCCTCGGCCATCGCTTCTTCTACTCTTTTTCTTTCTAGCTGTAATGTTACAGATATTTTTATGGTCAGCATTAAGGCTGCTATACACCGGTACAAGCCTCAGAAACGAGCAGACCGCACGAAACTCAACCTTAACTACAAGCGCTAGGTAACCTTAAACCGCGCGGCACTGTGTTTAAGAAGCTTTAGTTGTGATATTTTATAAATGAACAGGATGATGGACAGTTAGAAAATCATTTATCCTGAACAACAGAAAATATGTGATGAAACATTCTGTACCTTAGCTGTTTCCATTTGGTAGTTCAATAATTCCTTTTGTAGTTTGATAATTTCCTTGTTATCTGAATAATGCCAGTTCCATGACGTCATTTGTGATGAAGTTGATCCTGAAAATATTAACAAGACAACATGTATTTTACTGAAATTACTTAATGTTACCTAAAATAGAAGTGTTAGGTTTAATAACGTAGTTTTATCGTTAATCGATAAAATAGGATGTAACTTATGTTTCGTACAGTCAACCCGTTTAGGGTAACAGGGCCGCTTGTAACCGATGAAGTTTTCTCGAGTTATTGTTTATGCTTTTTCATGAAATTTTGTTTAATAGTTGTGCAGGTTATTAAACTATACAAGTATATGAAATTTTATTTAAATATATAAATAAACAACTGAGAAAACTAAACCTAAACCATTGGTTTGGAGCAGCCCTGTTTCCCTAAAGACGTTGTTGACAGTACTTTTAAAATACATACATACATACATATAATCACGCTCTTATCCCTAATGGGGTAGGCAGAGCGTAAACGTCCTAAGGAAAGGTCGTTCCGCCACGTCTGACAAAGTTCTGAGGGTTATTCAAGATAAATTAATAGGTTTATTGCTATAGTGACAGGTTGTCAGCCCATCGCCTAAATTACAATATACTGAAACCCTCGGATCCCTTAGCTGGTTTTTACAGCATGCCCGGGAGGAAATGCAGCTGGCACATTCTATGTTTTTCTCTCGCTCCCAGTCCAGCATGGAAGAACTTTTAAAATAAATTGATAGTAATTTCACCTATACCGGAGTCACCGTTTAACACAGCACTAAGTGGATCAGGAGGGAGGGCCTCTGGTTTCTCCGCCCTGTCCAGATCACCATTGAAATCATGGTCATCCTGGTCCGAGAATTGATCAAATACGTCTTCCAATGTTCCGTTTTTCTCCTCAGTTGATGGCTCTTCTTTTATGCTCTGAAATTAAACATTGTATAGTTTCCATACAGTTCTCAATCAGTACTGTGTATGGGAAAACTTTGTCAAAGTTGTTCAATTTAGCTGACTGAGCAACTCAGTTTGTGGGAAGCTGTCCCTTACAACCTTTGTTTTCAAGATTTTTTAAAAAGAAATGGGTTTCATTCAACAAGTTCAAAATATGATACTTTTTTACAACAAGAAGTCTTTTTTACTTACATAAATACATATAATGACGCCTTTATAATGCTAATGGGGTAGGCAGAGCGTAGTCTTTTTTTACAAAGGCCAAAATTGAGGGCTTCATAAATAACAGTAAGTGTGCAATATTATCTATACCACTACCCTGCATATGTGTCTGTTTTATTTCTAGCCTGATTTGTCCTGCTGCTGGGCAAAGGCCTCCCCTTTTTGTATCAAACTTTTCGGTCTAGTGCAATTTGCATTCAGTCCTTTTCGAAGGCAACCATCTCATCACGCCATCTCTTTTGGGAACTTCCTTTGCCTCAACGGCTATCTTTAGTCCAGTCTGTTATTATAATATATTATTTATATTGCCTCCGTGGTCTAGTGGCTAGTGCCATGGGCTCCCAATCCGGAGGTCCTGGGTTCGATTCCCAGGGGGGAAACACAAAGTTGATATTTGAGAATTTATCACTTTGTGAAATTTTCCCCAGTTTGGTTAGGACATTGCAGGCTGAATCACCTGATTGTCCGAAAAAGAAAATGATTTCGTGCTTCGGAGGGCACGTTAAGCCGTCGGTCCCGGTCGCTGTCTTTGATGGTGGTCGTTACTCAAACCATGTCAGAGTCCTGATAGTTGTGCTACTAGGCGGTTTAAAAACTCTGACAACAGGGTTCATCGGATCGATAGACTCAATACCCACTCGACAGAAGAAGAATTTATATTACTAATACTCACCTCAAAACTATCATTGGCTAGCTCCTCATGATGTTTATTCTGCAAAATATCTCTGCCATAGAGCCGGGCCACTTTCTTTATGTTCATAAACTTCTGTTTAAGACATTTGGCTGATCTTTTACATGGACTCAACTTGTTAAAGGAGTCTGCAACCTGGAATCATTATTTTTACTTATAAGTTACAGCCACAACATAAAACACCTAGTATAATGCATTTTCGCCACGCCACGTCTTATAAATATTGAGGGCAATTTTAGATTGAAGTTTGTTGTAATCATTATTTTATTTTGGACATGCATATTCCTTTTTTATAAAGTTATCGATACCAACTTATTTTGCGGTCCATAAACTGCTCTTTCTTTGCAATGTAGCAGAGGTTTAAATTACGGAACTGCATACAATAACCTTGTTACGAACATATGTTTTGTAGTTGACTTTCTTTAAAGTTGTAAAGCAAAAACAAGTAATGGGCCACAAAACAAGTTGGGGTATTGATAACGCAACATTAAAAACGGAGTTTATTTTATTGCTTTAGATCTGAACATCAATGTGTAACAGTCTTCTTCTTAGGGAGTGGATTCACGAGTCAACCAATGACCAGATGGACAGTTATACTTTGTAAAACTCACCCTCAACCAAGCTTCTTTTTTGGCTGCAACAGTTCTGGTAGAATTGGTTTTGTTAAACACATATTGCTTTTCCTTCTTTACACATTCCACCAGAAGTATGCTCTCTTGTGGAGAAAATAACTTGTTTCTTGATCTAAAAGGGTTAAATGACATATTCAATGTAACACTGAATTAGACGAAAAATTAATGCAGGCTTAAATGGATAGAGGGTGTTTTTGAATAATAAATTTTGGTGTTACCCTTACCTTCTGACTTTTTCGTCACCTTCATCTTAAACAAAATATATAAAATATAAAAACATCTCAAAATATATTTTTTACATATAATGTAGGTATTATAATAAAAATTATCTAAACTTTAGTCTCTATAACTATAATGTTCTTAGTATAATTTGATTTATAGATTTTGAATTATAGGTATGAAAGTTACCTGATTCACTTTTATCAGAGTCTTGAACATCTTTTGGTTGATCAGAACCTAAAAAAGTTATTATATTATTATACAACATTGGCAATAGTATATCCACCTCAGTTTTAGAATTTAGGTAAACAAAACAAATTAAAAAAAAATTACATGTGTTGGCAATTTAGTTTAATTACTAAAACTAACATTTACTAATAGCTAAAACTTATTTTAAAAACAAGATCTTCGATTAAAAGACATGAAACTTTGTTTACCTTTTTCTAAAACTGAGTTGGAAATACTAAGTAAGAACACAACTTCATCTCTTATTTTCTGTCTTGAATGAACAAACAGTAAAGACAGACTTATGCTAAAATATTTTCTTAAAAAATATAGCAATACCAAAAGCTATTAAAGCAAACCCCAACATACACCATTCTTTTGGACAAAATATTTTTAACATACTTTATTTAAAAATATTTTTTTATATTTACTACCGTAAACATTATTTCTTTTAAACCTATAAAAACTTTATATTATGCCTTACCATCATCATCATCCACATCTATACTGCTATCTCCCTCTATTATATCTTGTGATATTTCAGTATTTTTGATGCTGTCTGCTGCTGAAATCAGGGTCATTGCCATCATATCAGCTTCATGCAATTCAACATAGTCTGAATCTAGTAAATTCTCAGATTTCTTTTTCACTTTTTTAGATAGGTTAAGCCACCTTTGTTTTAAATGTTGTCTGGTTCTTTTGTGTTGTGTTATACTAGATTGGTTGTACTCTTTAGCTATCTTCGCCCAACCTGCTTCCTTAGCGAAATTAGCTTCTTTATTGGTAGATTTGTTTAGAACAATATGTTTGTATTTATCTACTAGGTTAATTAACCGAAGGTTTTCTTCTTCAGTAAATTTTGAGCCGCGATGCCTCTCTAAAATAGAATTAAATGTTTATGATTTAAACTAGATAACACTTAACTTGTATTTGTAGATACCAGTTTTGGTAAAATCTTAAAATATGTCGCCTTGATAGGGATTTTTTGGGAATAGGGGGAGGGAGGGGAGGGGGAGGGGATCCCCACCTTCTAATTCCACCTGCCGCAGTTGCGTAATTTTCGAGTTATGTCAATAAAAGTTTCGAAAAGTATGAAAATGTATGAAAATTTTTATAGTGACTAACGCCTATTAAGGCGCCCCTGAAAGAGGGGGGGAACGGGACGCCCTAAACTTGACTCTCTGATCCTACCCCATTCTTTTATTTTTCTTTGAAGGGTGCGGCGTGATAGAGTCGACGATGGAGCGAGCTTATCCAGAAGATGCCTTTTAACCTCTAACTTAGAAGATGTGTCGAGGGTTGTATGCTTTCGGAAATATAGACACAGGGAGTCTACTCTTAGTAATGTGGTACATTGGTTTAAGTGAAATACTTACTCTTAATTTTTTCTTTCACTGAATGTTTTTCCATGTTAAAAAAGGTATCGCATTTTTGTTTTCGATTCTGATTCTGATAGGTAAAACCTTCGTCTTCCTCTTCGCAACGCAAATTACGTACCGTATCATTACATTTTATTAAAATAAATTAACAAAACAAAACGAAATAGTCCATAAGCCACCATCAAAACAAAACAATTCTGACAAGTGACACTTTCTGACTGACATATAAAGTGTTTTGTATGTTATTTTGTTTGGAACCTCGTCTTTTTATCCTACGTCTTATTCGGTCGCACTTCCGGTCTAATTAGTGAAGTCGGTCGGATGGTCGGGTGGATCGGGTCCTTCAACTACCTTAGTTGGGTAGTGTAAACCTGAAAGAAGATCAGGATAAAAGTAAAAAAAAGAATTGTCTATGGTTGCCGTCAAATTTTGGAGGTTATGTTATATTATCAAAAAAGTTTCTGAAATTACGGAATCAACTTATAAAACCAACACTAAAAAGTATGTAAAACAATAAAGGCTACTGCTTGCAATGTAATTTTCAAATGATTTTAGTCATATAGTATGTAGGTGCGTAATCAAGTTGTGACGATCTCAAAATGGCGCTGTCTACGCTGCAACACAAAAGCGTAGAACAAACATACTACTCGTAACTTACACGCTTGTTTTGACTGATAATTTTAAGTAGAGATATCGTTAGTTCTGGTAAAGTGACTGCATTAATCTCGTGTTCATTTAAAATAACCTATGCTTAGTGTGATATTATGAAGGAAGTGATTTTAGCTATTTTGACCTTCGTATGTAGTGTATTTTTTGTTTTAGTCTTTGTGTTGGTTTGTAAGTAGCCCAAATTCGCGAAATGCATTTGTATTACATTTAAATTTAATGTATTAATACAAACCTTTCATAGTCATATATTTTTTTTCGGAATAGTGTTATCAATGTATTGTTTCTTTGTTACAGGTTGGTATATCGTGTGGAAGTGTTGTCTATCGAAGTTCCGATTCGTCCGTGAGCTCCTAGGGGGCATGTCAGATACCCCTCCCGCTTCAGAGACAAGACAACCAAACAAAACTCGAAAACTTAGAAAGGAATAACTAAAATGTAATTTATTTGAATTACTATTTATATTCCTGTTGGGGAAGTATTAGATTATGCTAATTACACTTAAACTATTACATCTAGAGGTCAAATTTATTGATTTACATAACATAACCATCCTGATATAGTTTTCTTTGTTGAAAATGTTAAAAAACAATAATCTATTGTTTGTCATGAATAATCGCTAAAACCTATTAAGTATGCAATAAGTAAAGTTGGTTGAAGATCAAATTAATTTCTATTTGTTTTAAATATTATTTGGACCTAGTTATGCCACAACGTTCCATTCCACAGAGAGGTCAAACTGAGATAAATGCGTTTTTGTATTTGAGCTGTACACTTTTTTGTTGTAATAAGTAGAGTCGTAAATAATTGATTATTTTGAAGAAATATATACATTTAAATTTTCTATAGGTTCGTTTACTACATTTCAGTTATTAAACGGTAAATATTAATTAAAATTAGTTTTGGAACATTTTTGCTAAAACCTGTTTTGTATGAACTCATCTCAAAGACTTATTTGGAGAAACGTTCCATTGTATGAAAATGTAAATAATAAGCCATATTATTAGAAATTAAAACTATTTATTTAATAAAATGATAAAATATCAAAGACGTTTTGAAAATCAACTTTAAAAAAACATGCAGGTCCTTCTCAATCCTCAATATCTGGAACAAAATCAGTTTCTCCGCCAAATCCATCAACATCGTCAATCAGTCTTCAGAGGCTTTCAATTGTTTATAAAACTGAATACGATTTGCAGGAATATGCATATTATTAGAAATTAAAACTGTTTATTTAAAAAAAATATCATATTTCAAAGAAGTTTTAAAAATGTTCTAAAAAAAACATGCAGGCCCTTCTCAATCCTCAATATCTGCATTAAAATCAGTTTCTCCGACAAATCCATCGACGTCGTCAATGATATCTTCAGAGGCTTGTTTATAAAATTGAACACAATCTGCCGGAATATATTTAAATAGCGACTGTAAATCTGCTAATTTAGCAGGGGCAATTGCTTTGCCATTAGGCCACAGTTGAGTGAAATCAGATTTGTCTATTGCAAAATGTTCTCCTTTCCATGTTTTTTTAATATTTAATTCCATGAAACTTTCTTCAAGTGACGGTCGCATGAAAATACAATATGGTTTCTCTTTTTCTATCAAAATTTCTTTTGCTTGTAACCAATTGACTTTTGTTTTATCAGTGCATTTTTTCCTGTTTGTAATCTTTTTTTCTATCTCTTCATCAATGCTATAAAAGTCAGTCTTCTTCATTTTATATACTTGGAATGGGTTTCTTTTTTTTGCATTTTTAATTATGTGTATATATTCCTCGGCTGTGTACACACGTTGCTGTTTTTAAGAGCAGTCTCAATCTTAGAGAAGTCGGTGTCATTCGGTAAAAATGTATGTCCTGACTCAAGATAGCGAAAAGATATCTTTTTTAATGTTGGGTGGTCGTTTAAGATAGCCTTTAGCACGAGAACAATCTTTATGTTACGATTTTGGCCTCCACAGCAGTCACTCCAAAGGAGCAAATGTTCAGCTGTTGGGCGCAAAATAAATATGATAAACGATCCAAAGGTAGTTGGAACGTTTTATAGAAATACAATGACAGTCATTACAACATTTAGTTCTTCAGCAATGATTAAGAGCTTAGTAATATTTGAATCCTATAAACTGTCTTAAGCTTCGGGGCATTTCGAATCATTGTTTAAAGATATAAATGTACCTATATTTCCATAACTGCGCATGTTGTGAAACGTTTATTTGTATTATTAATTACATTTTTATAACGTTACAAATAAACATGAAACGATTTTAGAAAAAAAGATCATCAAATAAATAGTTTGTATAAATGTTCCAAGATAATTGGATCATTATATATAAACTTTTGTATTGAATTGAATAAAATCAAAATGTTTCAAGATAATTGAGACGTTTCTTAGTTGCCGGTAGTGTTGTTTGGATCATTATGAGGTTTAGAGTGTTCAAATAACTTGTTAATAATAGAGTGCGGAGAGCCAGTGTCTTCACCACAAGATAGAAGGTACATAAATGCATAGCCTGGCATCATTAACTCGATTTTGACGACTTTGTGGAATGGAACGTTGTGGCGTAACTAGGTCCATTTGTAACATTTATAATTAGTGCACCTTTGCTTAGGTGGTATAGAATTCACAAATCATAAATTAGTAAATGGAATCAAAAGATTACACTTCTGTTGCTAACCTTTTGCTAACCTTCTTTTGGGTATTAAAATTTAATTTATTATTTATAAATTCCAGAAATCAAAATGAATATTCGTTGTGCGAGACCTAGCGACCTGATGAACATGCAGCACTGCAACTTGCTGTGTCTGCCGGAGAACTACCAGATGAAGTACTACTTCTACCACGGTCTGTCGTGGCCCCAGCTCAGCTATGTTGCCGAAGACGAGAAGGGACATATTGTTGGTTAGTTTTATTTTGTTTCATGGATTACTTGGTTTAGCAACTTAATGAAAATAACAAAAAATATAAATGCAGCATTTATAAATTGGAATAATTTATAAAATAAAGCAGAATTTGAAGGCCATTCTAATTGTTAATTTGCAATGCACATACCTGTCCTTTATGTTTGCAAGCTGACTAACAAAATTATACAAATTTTAAAGATATTCATTCTTTTGATGAATTGTGGTAATGAAATTTGATCCTTGAATGCGATCAGAAACCTTCTATGTAATATAAGTTTATCCATCAAATTCTGCACTTCACTTACATACATATAAACGCCTTTATCCCTAATGGGGTAGGCAGATTGTAAACAACCTAAACAAAGGTCGTTCCACCACATCTGACCAAGTTTTGTGAGTTATTTAAGATAGATTTGTATGTTGGTGTGGGTATATTGCTGTAGTGACATGTTGTCAGCCCGTCGCCTTAATTGCAGTATACTGAAACCCTCAGATCCCTCAGCTGGTTTTTACAGTATGCCCAGGACGAAATGCAGCAGAACATTCTATGTTTTTCTCTTGCTCCTAGTCCAGCATGCAAGAATTTACAATTATATGGACTTTACTATGCTTAAAATTTCTGTCCTATATTGAGATGATAATTAATAATTTTTTCAGGGTATGTGCTGGCTAAAATGGAAGAGGATGGGGAAGACAACCGCCATGGACACATCACTTCATTAGCTGTCAAACGGTCACACCGTCGCCTCGGGCTCGCTCAGAAACTCATGAACCAGGCATCACTGGCTATGGTTGAGTGCTTCGAGGTTTGTAACTTATTATATTATGATTATTCTTGAGTAGGCAGGCAGTCAATACACAACTGATAATGCCTGTATCCAGTTCATTTAGTAAGCTTTCTTTTTCTTAATTTAATTTATTTGTGCATCTAGGTTTTTAAATGTGTTGATGGTTTGGCCCTGAGACTCCTTCTTCTGGCAGTTTATTCCATTTGTTGATAACTCTATTAGCAAAGAAGTTTCTGTGAGGGATGTTGTAACATCATATCATAGTGAATATAGTTTATTCTAGGTAGAACATTTGCAACAAATATTTATGCATCTAAAAACTGCAATTTAGTGTTCATGCTTTTTATTTTTAACTCAGTAATAAACTAAGTAACAACCTGATCATATTCTTCTAAACAATTATTATTTCTTTTCCAGGCCAAATATGTATCCCTTCATGTAAGAAAAAGCAACAGAGCTGCTCTGAACTTATACACCAACTCTCTGGGCTTCAAAATCCTAGAGATTGAACCCAAATACTATGCTGATGGTGAAGACGCATACTCCATGATGAGGGATTTGAGTGCATTTGCTGAAAACAAAACAGAGACGCAGCCCGATAATGTAGCTCAGGAGATCAAGTCCGAATCTGCAGTTATATCACAGTGTTGAAACTTGTGAATGAAAACCTTCCTATCACTTGGACTTAGTTTATCTTGATTCTACATGTTTTATTCAGATGAGGAATTCCAAGTGGTAAGGAAATGAAGCATTTAAATGTAAAAAATATTATAATATAAAATTTTAAAACTCACACATGTATTTTTTCTAATGTTCCTTGTTCCTATTCCAAGTAACTCTGCCTGTCTCGCCTGTGTTGCATAGCATGAGATTTTACAACATACAGAATATGGTTCTTCAATCTTCTCTTCCAACATTCTCCAATGCTATGATCTAACATTTCCACAGGACAAGCCTTGTCGCTCCCATGTCAGGACAATTTTAAACATTTCTTCTCACTATTCTGACTTCTGCTTCACTGTACATGCAGCCAGACTGTGGAACTCTCTACCGCACATAGTGCGTGATAGTCTTTCTGTCAGTGTTCAAAAAAACGAGTAAGAGTACTATCTTTCTCTTCCAAATTAATTTGTTATTGTCACATTATTATAAGTTTACCAGTTATGTGCTTTTTATATGTTATGTTTATTATTATACACACTAGTATTAGGATTTGAATCTTATTTAATGTAAATTTACCTACATTATGATTGTACTCGCCTTATCTGCCTCACTTATGCTTGTATGTAGTATTATAGTTACTCTGTGCTTATGCACTCTAACTACCTTACCAGGTCAGCTTGATGAGATTTCTTCTTAAAGATATGTTGTACAGAGGACACAAACATAAAAAAGCAATAGCAATAAATATGCAATAAACTGTTAAATAAATAAACATTTTCCACAACATTCTCCAATGCCATAATACATTTTATCCCTGGACATTCTTATTATTTTACAATTAAATTATGAAATTGATAATATGAAATAAATTAATCTAATCTACATATAACATTTTCCCCCATTTGCAATGTTATTGGTAGTGGTAGAGCTAGGTAGTCAAAAGAATAGTAAAAGAAATAAGAAAACAGGACAATGTCTTGCACTATAATGTACTTTATTGGAAAACTCTTAAATATTATAATTAACCTAATTAAGTTCCTCTTCATCGCAATCATCATCAAACAAATGATTTAATTTCAATTCAGCTCTCTTTTCATTCTTGGCTGTAGTGAGGTCTCTTTCTTTTATTAATGATTTAGGTTTCTTATCTTTCTTCTTTGACATTCCCACAACATACTCGGGCATTATGATCTTATTGCTTTTAAAAACAACTTTATCTTCCGGGGTTTTTTCTTCTTTAATAGTCTTTGAAGCTTTGAAAGTAGGCTTTTTAAAGACACCAGTATCATCCATTTCTGGCTCCATTTTGGCTTTTTCTTCGCGTTCCTCCATTTCTCTTATGAAAGCTAGAGCTGTGGCTGTATTAGTGGAATCAGACATTTGATCTTGTGTAACATCTGATAGAGAATAGTACTGCCATTTCTGTGGGTTCTTCATGTGATCAGGGACAGTTCTCCGTCGTAAACATTGCGGCATTTTCAATTCTTTTCTTTTGTAGATGCTCTCTCTACCCCGGAATTGTTTCATGTCGTGTTTGATTTTCTTGTAAGTTTGTCTGTCCATCGTGCTAAAATCCTGTTCTGAGGATGCCTTGTTATTCTTAGAAAAGCTCATTTGGTCTTCAGCCTCTTTGAGCTGGTCGAAAAGGGCCTTTTTCTTTTCAAGAAACGACGACATTGTAGTTGTGATAATCTCTTCAGTTTTTCAATACGTGAGATGAATACTTCACGGTAGTGTTAATATAACATGATCCTTTTATCAATTATAAACATTAGAAAAGCAAAATCTGATTCCTTTGCGAAATATTTGTGGAAAATAATCCAAACAAAAGGTACAGCAGAGCAAGCAGGCAGGCAGCAGATGCGACCAGAAATGTCAACTGTCAAGTTGACATTGTCAGTTTTTTTTATAACCTTTGATTTGGCTACGAGTATTTTAAGTTATTGTTTTTTGTAATGCACACATGCCGCTTGAATTCTCGCGGCCGAACAGGCACATTTTAGAATTTATTTCCGTTTCCTGTATAGAAGAGCCCAAACTTAGTGTGTTTTGAACTATTGACTGAGTTTTTATCTTATGGATTTTCATTGTATGACGGACATGGGTCCCACCCACGGCAGTGAGATTTGCGACTCAGTCTATGTATAGAACCTACCTATTATGTTTGGTGGGCACCTAAAGTACCTAACCAGAAATGAAATAAGTCCTTGACCAGAATGCTAAGCTGGAATGTAGTTTGATAACGCATATTTAACCAGACTTAACAAAGATAGGGTTCTGCTCTGTTAAAACAAGTAGATAAGTGGAAGATTACAAAGTTAAAATAAACAAGGATAAAACTTAATATGTACTTGGCGAAGCTCGTTGTTTACCTACTTCTTTACTTACTGGGAAGTAGGCACTCCCAACACAAGCATTTTGTAATTGCTTACTGGGAGGACCTTATCTATATAAAATTGTATAAATTGAGCAATAAAGAACATTTTTTTTCTTACGTTACTAATTAATAACGTTAATAAATTGCAGTACAGTAGCAACCGTTACCGTGGCCAGGCTAGGTATGGGTGACCGGTAGTGGTATAACAACTCGAGCGTTTCTTTGCTTCGGAAGCCACGTTAACTTTAACGTGGCTCCCTGCCAGCAGATGAGCAGGTAGATTTCAAGATGTGCAACCATCGCCCATAATGCCTTATAATATCGTTCAAATCAGCGCGCGCTACGGCGTGGCGGTTACGTCCGTGGGTGGCCGCATCAAAAATGTGCGAAATACGCACAAAAAAGCTAATTCCATAAAAACTACGAGTCTAATTTAAAAAAAAACTATGTTGCGATTTTAGATAATCATAATACGGATATTTTCCCGAAGGAACCGTGAAAGCGCTCCTAATAGTTTAGTAGGAATATAAAATTTAATGATAAAAACAGCTTTACTTCCAGTTTTTTTTAGCATAAATATTTATGATTTAGAATATTTTTAAATATTGCAATTGCAGGCCATAAACTAATTTCCTAGACGTATATTTTTTTAGAATTTTCCAATGATTCGTTTAGGGGACATAAGCTCTTAAAAACAACCATTTGCCATTTTCTTCCATGCTGGACTGGGAGAGGTAGAAAAACATAGAATGTTCCAGCTGCCCTTCCTCCCGGGCCTGCTGTAGAAGTCAGCAAAAGGGACTCGAGGGTAAAGGTGAGGGTGGGTTAGGGTATATTGTAATTTAGGCGATGGGCTGACAACCTGTCACTATAGCCATACTCATTACAATCTAAAGTTGCCCTCAATTTCTGTCAGACGTGGCGGAAACTCCTTTTACGAGGCGTTTAACTCTCTGCCTACCCCGTAAGGGATAAAGGCGTGATTTTATGTTATGTTATGTTACCATTTGCCGTTAGGAATCACCTTAAGCCGTAGGTCCCGGTTAATATAGTAGATATTAGTCGTTAAGCCATGTCAGAGGGCATTGCTTGTCGGTTTGAAAACTCTGACAGATGGGTTGGCTATTAAACCGCCAGAAGCCTAATCTAGGATTGGGTTTGGTTTCCCTTCTGGATGGCAGTCGCTCTGTGTAAAAACCAGTAACTAGATTAGGTAGCCGACCCAGCGAGATACGGGATAAGGTTAGGGAGATGATGATGGGATCTATGTATGTAGCAGCGGTTACGTTAGATAGACGACCCCGTCAGGTACGCAATATAGCTTGGGAGATGATGATGATTAGTCACGAAGTGACCACAAGAGTTACCATAAAGATCTTTTCTTTCGTGCTGGATTATGGTAGGATTCAAGGATGTATCCCTTCTATAGTCGAAGATATCAGCTGATTCTATGTATTCCGGGGCATGGCATATTGCAAAAAAATAGAGAAAAGCCGATGATGCTGAGAAACCGTTACTATAGCCATATATGTATATATATATATATATATATAAATAACGGTTTCTCATACATATATATATATTATACCAGGCCACTCAGAAAGTATTGCGATAAATAGTTTTTATATATGGCAGACTGGCCGGTTAGAATCTTTTTTGATAATATGATTACTTGTAAGTAAAAATATGTGTGTTCCATTTTCAAAATTTCCCTCCACATTTTTTGCGAGCCAATTCAAAGTATCGTGTCTTACTGAAAAATGGATCTGCGCCGGGAACATTTTAGAGCTATGATTTTTTACGATTTCAAGTGTCCCCTGAAACCGGGTGAATCGTTCGATAGACTTCAAATGGCATTTATGGATGAAAGCCCCTCCAAGGCAACCGTGTATCGTTGGTATAACGAATTTAGGCGCGGCCGACCAACCTTGGGGGATGAAGAAAGAAGCGGTCGCCCTTTGACGGCTATTACGGAAGAAAACGTGCTAGCAGTGAAAAATTTAATCCAAAATAATAGGCGAATTACATATCAGGAGATTCAGCACATATTAAAGATTGGATCGGGAAGCGTTCACGAGATTCTACAAGGGCATCTTCGCGTGAGGAGGATAGTATCGCGCTGGGTGCCGCACTACCTCACCGACGCTCAGAAGCAGGCCCGGGTGGAATGGTGCCGTGATATGCTGAACAAATTTGAAGCAGGCTCGTCTCGGCGTGTTTACGACATCGTAACAGGTGATGAGTCCTGGATTTATCAATACGATCCAGAAACCAAGCGCCAGTCGACAGTTTGGGTGTTTCAAAATGAACCAACGCCTACCAAAGTGAAGCGATCTCGAAGCGGGGGGAAGATTTTGATCGCCAGCTTTTTTAATTTGACTGGCCACTTGGCCTCAATTCCCTTACGAGATCAAAGAAGCATTAACGCCGAATGGTATACTGCCAAATGTTTACCAGAAGTTTTTTCTGTTGTGAGCAACAAGCGACCAAACACAGGGCTCCGCGGACTACTGCTCCACCACGACAATGCGCCTGCACACACCGCGCTCAAAACGAGGGACTTCCTGGACAGCACACCAGTCAAACTCCTGGGTCACCCTCCTTACAGCCCTGATCTAGCACCGTGTGACTTCTTTTTATTTCCAAAAATAAAAAATCAGCTCAAAGGGATACAATTTTCGTCGCCGGAAGATGCGCTGGCTGCGTTCGAGCAGGCTGTAAACGAGGTGTCTACGGCGGACTGGAAAAAGTGTTTTGAAAACTGGTTCAGACGCATGAATCTTTGTATAGAGGCTGGTGGAGAGTACTTTGAAAAGATTTAATAAAAATATATGTACCTGTAGAACAATTTTTTTTAGTGTCGCAAATCTTTCTGAGTGTCCCACGTATATATATATATATATATTTTGTGTATATATATATATATATATATATACACAAAATTCCATGCTGGACTGGGAGCGAGAGGAAAACATAGAATGTGCAACATTTCCTCCCGGGCATACTGTAAAAACCAGCTAAGGGATCCGAGGGTTTTTATACGTATAATGAAATTTAAGCGATTGGCTGACAACCTGTCACTACAGCAATATTATACCTCAAATCTTTATTCCATGCTGGCCTGGGAGCGAGAGAAAAACATAGAATGTGCCAGCTGCATTTCCTCCCGGGCATGCTGTAAAAACCAGCTAAGGGATCCAAGGGTTTCAGTATATTGTAATTTAGGCGATTGGCTGACAACCTACAGCAATATTTCTTAAATAATCCTCAAAAGTTTGTCAGACGTGGCGGAACGACCTTTGTTTAGGTCGTTTACGCTCTACCTACCCGATTCGGGATAAAGGCGTAATTTTATGTATGTGTGTATGTTGACAATTCTATCTATAATTCTATCAAAATTAAAAACCGTTTTTATGTAGCCGAAATTTATTTGTAAGGGTATGCTAAAATATCAGTTACTCTAATTAGTAGATTAAAATTAGTATCGTTTATACAAAATTACTGTCAGTTACTTCCGATCGCCCTTGACTCTCAAATACAAGTTTATATAACAAACAATCTATTACATATTTTCACGTAATGTAATTATATTACAGTACGTTTTAAAACATCGGAAATTACTTTATCACTTGCGGAACCACTCACCGGAACTCCAGAGGTTAAGAGCCATTCATTTGACGGTCAGTTATTTCATTGTAAGGTTTTAAATGATAGTGATAATTAGGGTAAAATATGACAAAATCTTACGAATTTATGATAAAATCATATCCAATCTCAATGATCTATCGACCAATCGACAAGGGTATTTCCCGCAGTAAAAGTTGATCATACATTTTTTTAATTTTTTTTAATTTAACTTTCTGCACAAAAATATTACAAAGGCATTATCTACCAGTCTACCTTAGGGCATGTGGAAATGACAAGGCAGGTGCGAAAAAAATATATCCTAATAACTAACAAAGTTAGAACAAAATTAAAATGTTATTTAGAGTATAATTATTTATAAGTATACTTCTGAGTAACAAGATTGTAATTAGTTTGTAAAAGATTTCAATTCTATAAAAAATATTTAAAAATTATTTTTTACAAACATACAAAAATGCAAGCCTTCATTTCCGTATGTATTTTCTCTAGAAAAGAAGTAATAGGTAAAAACTAGGCACGTTCTGGGTGGAAATCGTCTAGAAAACCCGGTAAATAAAAGGGTTGCAGTAAAAGCTACCATTTATAGTATATCCAACTCAGATTTAGAATAAAGGTTAACAAAGTTTCATGTCTTTTTATTAAAAAACACATTTCAAAAATAAATGATTCGTGCTGGCAAATTAGTTATATTACTAAAACTACTATTTCATTACGTTGTCATATCTAATGGCTAATACATATTTTAGAAAGAAGATCTTCAATTAAAAGCCATGAAACTTTGTTAACCTTTATTCTAAAACTGAGTTGGAAATGCTTCAGATAAATTGGAGTATTTAAAATAGAGTCGTCTTTTTGGAGACGTCTGCTAGGCTAGCGCAGATGATTGATACTAGAGTATTATACATACATACATAAATCACGCCTTTATCCCTTACGGGGTAGGCAGAGCGTTTAACGCCTCGTAAAAGGCGCTTTCGCCACGTCTGACAAAAATTTAGGGCAATTTTAGATTGTAATATGTATTGCTTTAGTGACAGGTTGTCAGCCCATCGCCTAAATTACAATACAATGTAACCCTCGAGTCCCTTTTGCTGACTTTAACAGCATGCCCGGGAGGAAGGGCAGCTGGAACATTCTATGTTTTTCTACCTCTCCCAGTCCAGCATGGAAGAAATAGAGTATTATGCGCTTTATTATTATACTTTTTTAAAATCTAGCTCGTTAGACGACAATTTTAAAATCGTAATCGTCTTACAGCTAATTGCTTGCGATCGGTCTTCATTTCTAGCAGTTTTCAGCATCTGCTCTTGTTACTAACTTTTATTAATTTAATGCAATACAAATATTTTTTATTGCACATAAACAACCCATTGTGCAGGAACAAATTTTACAAAACTAACAGAGTACAATTAGGCGGCCTTATTGCTAGGGTAGCAATATCTGCCAGGCAACCTATGGGTAAAGGAGTACTTTCATAATATTATGCGGGATAGTGCAGTTATTATAGTTATAAATTTAAATAGAATACATAGACTAAATAATTAATCATATTTAATCTTGCTAATTTAGTAGTGTGGAAGATATTTTTTACAAATAATTTAGTTTAAATAGAATATTTATTATTAATGTTGAAAAAAGTATGTATAAGTAGAGTCGTCATAATTCTTATTTCTAACAAAGTAAGGTAAACTTCCTGGTAATAAGTTCTCAATACTTTGTTTGTTAACTGTTTGAAAGAACTTTAACAGCATGCCAATAATAATTACCATTTCAACCACAAAAATGTGTGGTCGTTATTCAGTAATCACTCAATTTCGGGATACATTGTTTCTGTGCGAGGTCTAACAAACAATGACGTTGTTGTCAGTAGCTTATGTTACAAACATGTTACAAGTTATTGGACATGATTCATTTGAATGCCAGCCCAAGAGCAAGGCCAGTGTAGAGCGAACTCTGTTAAAATTAAAACATCGTTCGTCAATTACTTTCTTTTTCTTCTGTCGTGTCGTACGTGCCCAAGAGTTCGGTAGGTAGGCTAGCGGTTAATACGAACAATAATGACCATTCACTCACCGCACAAAATAATCACTTTTTTATAAAGCGTTGATTTACATTTACAATGACTTGCTTGTTACGCTACGAGACGGTAAAGTAAAAAAAAACATCTGGACTAAAAGGTCGTCAATTCGTGGGTTGACAGACATGTATTGTATGTATACCTAGTTTTATCTACAATTTAACTAGATTTTGAAACATATCGAATTTGAAACTTAAATTCAATGGACAATAACCGCTAACAACTCTCTTGTTTCTTTGTGGTCCAGTGGTAAGCCCTGGGCTTTTGATCAGGGAGTTATGGCTTAGATGTTCCCATATTTGGTTCGGACAATACATGCTGAGTCACCTGGATTGTATGTCAAGAAAGATCAATCCGTGCCTTGGAAGGCACGCTAAACCATCGGTCTCGGTAAATGTTACTGATTGTAGTCGTTTCAAAAATCATGTCGGGCTCAAAGACAGACTGGTTACAACTTTACACTGTATCACTGTATCTTTCATTGACTGGACAACCACCTCGATTATAGAAGTGGAAGTCCACTGCTGGATATATGACTTGCAATTTTTCTGAGCCCTTTGTCTTTGTTTACCAGTAGTCAAATCAAATCGTTATAAACGTCGTACATGCAATGAACCGCCGCCGTCTCGTTAGCAAGTACTCTGTTTAAATTTTATTCCTCTATGGTTTAGTCGATACTAGAACATTACAGGTAAAGGCTTAGCTACTGTTTTCAGTCTGTTTGCTGTTGACCAACACGCATGCGCGAGGTGACCGGCCGGCCATTGCTAGCTTCCATTCCACTTATCAGTAGAAGCTCGGTGCGAGAACACGCTTGCGCGCGAAAACGCGCTAAATTTAGCGCGCGGGAAAGTATGGCCGACTGAACGCTCGGGTTTTTCCGTCGGGCGGGCGGCGCGCGCATCGTAGCGCCCTGGACAACCCCAATACTTGATTTACCATCACAGATATTGCACGTCGACAGCCGACGGGATAAAATACAATTAAATCCTCATTTCTGTATAATTTGAGATATGCAGAAAGACTGAAGTGTATGTGGTTGTGTATGAACTGTGTCGGACTGAAAGCATAGATGGCTCCTGAAATGTAAAGCAGCTGGTCTATTCTACACAACAGGTAATAAATATTTTTGTAAATAAATAGGCGTCTGGTTGTTTCATTTAGCGTTAATTAAGTAGTTAGCTAGCTACGTATGTCAGTTGTTTCTCGTTTGCTACATGATCATGTTAATTTACATTCAGTTTTCATGTTTAATATAGAGCTGTCATACGAGTGTTAATTGGTTAATTATTCATAGGGATGCACGTTATTTAACCAAGGTTTTCAGTATCATGAATCGAATGGCTGGTGCTACGCTGAACATACGGTGCCTGTAGATTGTCAATTTATCAGTTTTATAAAAACCGATGACGGCGATATTTACCTTATTGGTTGTCTGAAATATTTTTTTTTTTTGTATCCGTAAAGGTACTTAAAGTTTGTTTGTTGGTATTTTTAATAGTGTATTATTTTTATTAATTGCTTTTGAAATATCGAAGCAAAAGTAAAAATTTACGCAGTGAAACCCGTTTTATATTCAAAAGAAATTTTGGTTATAATCAACTGAAGTTGAGCAAAAATAAATATCGAAGCAAAAGGAAATATTAACGCAGTAAAATCCGTTTTATATTAAAAAGAAATTTTGTTATAATCAACTGAGGTTGAGTAAACATTTATAAAATAAACTACATTCAATTAATATTTTACTTCCATGCTGGACTGGGAGCGAAGAAAAACATAGAATGTTCTAGGTGCCCTTCCTCTCAGGCATGCTGTAGAAGCCAGCAATATGGATTCGAGGGTCGCAGTGTATTGTAATGATGGGCTGACAACCTGTCACTATAGCGATAAACATTACCATCTAAAATTGCCCTCAATATTCGTCAGACGTGGCGTAAAAGCTTTCATTAAGCGTTTTACGCTCTGCCTACCCCGTAAGGGAAAAAGGCGTGAATTTATGTATGTATGTATTAATATTTTCCTGTAAAGAGATATTCAAAAAGCTTCATACAAATAGAGTAAAAGGGAATTTTATTGAAACAGCGGTTGAATAGTTCATCAAGTAACGAAATGCAATTACGAGGGAGCGGGACATTCCGAACTGCATCGCATATCGTGTTTACCGACGGCGCAAAATATCGAGGTTCATGCATATTTTTTACATGTTTATTACAGTGAAAAAAGAAAACAAACACGATCACACTCATAGCCCCCACTAGGATTCCCTGTATCGGGGTACCATGGACATATACAGAAACAACCACAAAGAACACCCAGACCCAGAAACAGACATTTCAATTTTGAAAATAATAGTTCCTAAGAAGCTACTAAGATAGGTAAATTCTGTGTAGTTTGACCAATTTTCCTATAGCTTGATTATTATTTTCATTGTAGTAGTAGTATTAACACGATGGTAGGTTTACAATCATATTATATTTGCAATTAAAATTTACTATTAATTTAGGTATTGTAATTTTAGTTTTAACGATGTGTTTCAAATGAAAATTTCCACTTTTATCAGTTTTCCAATTATTGGGTGAACGTAGTTTTAAACCCGAAAACTTGATTAGGTAATTTTAAAGCCCCCAAATTCTGGCAACACGATAACAATTTTAATCGGTACTGGGCTTAATTCTAGATGCAACCGGCTCAACCTAAAATTAAAATCTATCTGTCACTTTCAGGCTAAAAACATTGGAGGACAGGAGATTTATTCTCTCCGGTTTTTGATTTATATTGGTGGTGATTTATATAATTATAGTTATATATATTTATATTGTTGGTTTTAAGCGTAATCTATCATTTCTATCCGCCGTCATTTGATATGACGGATAAAATTAACAGAAATACTGGGGAAACGTGCAAAAGCGCGTCAAAATCTAGCGGACAAAGTGTAAACCATAGAGTATAAATCGCCCGTCCTTTTTTAATTTTATTATTTTGCAAGTGACAGATGGATTTTAATTTTAGTTTTAGCCGGTGGTATCTAGAATCAAGTCTATTATCGAGGACCGATGGCCGACATTTATTTTATATACTCATTTTATGTGATATCATCTATATCTCTTCTTTGAGCTTTCATTATAAAACCGAGTTGGTAGCTGGTAATTTAATTTCTAAGTATTGTATACAGTCACCGTCAAAAGAACCACTTAAATGTATTTGCTCCCTCACAGTACAAAGGAGTCTGTAACTCCCCCTGAGCCGTATCTAGATAAATAGAACATGCTGATATAGACCTGGGGGAGGCTGGGAGGGGGGGGGGGGAATGCCTAAGTTGTTAGAATTCTCAGTATCTCTTCGTCCTCTTTACATAGAGTTTATTATAGGTTCATTTTATTACAGTTTGCCGACGATTGTCAATTTTGCACTTGCTATACGAATGTTTTTTTATTTGAAAAATAATCTTCGTAGAAGGCAGAAGCTGATCTTATTAATCTGCCTATTATATCCTTCTAAGCCACCCAACAGATTTAAAAACGGTTTTTACCCAATTAGTCTTTTTTTTTTTAATGTAGCGTCGTGCCCCTCTCTCTGTAGTCGGTGGAAACGTATAAGCGGTGATGATGATGATAAATAGGTACTTAGATTTTAGCTGTTTAGGTACATAATTCTCCCATGCTGGACTGGGAGCGAGAGAAAAACATAGAATGTGCCAGCTGCATTTCCTCCCGGGCATGCTGTCAAAATCAGCTAAGGGATCCGAGGGTTTCAGTATATTGCAATGTAGGCGATGGGCTGACAACCTGTCACTACAGCAATATACCTACAAATCTATCTTAAATAACCCTCAAAACGTGTCAGACGTGGCGAAACGACCTTTGTTTAGGTCGATAACGCTCTGCCTATCCCATTAGGGATAAAGGCGTGATTATATGTATGCATGTATGTAGGTACATAAGCAATAGAAAACACTTGTTTAAAAGTTGTAACACAAATGACTATAAAATCATAAAGTGTCTTTCATGTATTATGATGGCTTTCTGACACTCATTACCTACCTACACTACGGCTCGTATTTATAAAGCGATCTCAAGATTCAGAGCAATATTAAGTATGGATTTGACAGGTAATTTTGTACTGAAATACGGACTTAAACTAGCTATCAGTCTCAAGTGCTGTTTATAAATACGAGCCATATGTACCTGCATGCGGCTTTGTGTTCGACTCCTCCATTCCAATTGAATTCCTTTCGTGGGAAATGGAATACAAACAAAATGTTTGCCTCTACGAACTCAATCAATTGCGCGATGAAATATTTCACTTTCATCGACTTCAGGCTGAAAGATCTTTTAAAAATGCTAAAACAAAATATTACATTGAATTGCCTCATAAAAAACAAACTCTGCTCGTTATTTTTAAGTAGAGTAATTGAAAAAGTTGTTTATAATAGTGTGAATGTTTTTTTTGGCATTGACTTAGAATATGTTCTTAGTAATAAGAAAACAAAAGCTTTCTTAATAAAAGCTTTCAGATCACTAATTAAGTTTTCAAGCAAATTCATTAATAGAATGTACATACATACATATAATCACGCCTTTATCCCTAATGGGGTAGGCAGAGCGTAAACGACCTAAACAGAGGCCGTTCCGCCACGTCTGACAAAGTCTTGAGGGCCATCCAAGAAAGATTTGTACGTATACAGGTTGTCAGCCCATCGCCTAAATTACAATATACTAAAACCCTCAGATCCCTTAGCTGGTTTTTACAGCATGCTCGGCAGGAAATGCAGCTGGCACATTCTATGTTTTTCTCTCACTCCCAGTCCAGCATCGAAGATAATAGAATGTAGCTATTGAAAAAAAATGGCACAGACCTACTCTTTTTATTTTCGTTCGTTTAATTACGTATATCTTCATTACGTACATAAAGTTAATTCAATAAGATAGGTTCGTACATATTAATTGCTGTTTTTCCAGTTTTATTAACATTTCAGTAAAGATGTCTGTTGCATAATCGCTTATACAGCATTTACATTTTCATCAATATTGATGTTAGTTACCTATAGTCCAGTCAATCTACACCGGGCTTGTATGGCGAAACGGAAATAATAAATACATTATTGCATTTCATTAGTAGATTATATTCTTCTCTTTCATTTACCGAAGAAATCATACCAAAGAAATCTATTTACTTATTCGAAAGTTATGTTTTTTTATAAATTCGATTTTTTTTTAAATAATTTTCTTTCTTTGCCATTGATAGATAAATATAATCTTGTTGCAAATAAAAATCCAACAATACTTACTTACCAATTCTGTTTGATTATTACCTAAAAAGTTCAATTTATTAACCTTTATTGCTAGAGACAGAGACCCTTATAAAATACGAATCTTATTGTTCTGAAATAAAATAATTGTGGTGTTTTTTTTGGAATGATCGCGATACTTGTATTTCACTACATAGTATAAAACAAAGTCGCTTTGCCTGTCCCTATATTCCTATGTATGTACAAATCTTTATTACTGCGTAACGGATTTTGATGCGGTTTCTTTTAATAGATAGAGTGATTCAAGAGGAAGGTTTATATGTATAATACATACATAATATAGTAGAGAAACACTGATAATTTCCGTGCGAAGCCGGGGCGGGTCGCTAGTATACAATATTTTTGCCTGTCATAAAAACCAATTCCTTATCTATTAGCATTCTTGCATAGAAAAAGAGATTCCTTTTTTAATTTAAAATCAACTTCAAATTTATATTACAGTCTCTTCAAATAATATGGAAGTAAGAAATACAAAAAAATGCTATTCTGAATTAATGTTTTCAAATATAGTAATTTTACTGGACTACTAAGTGATGATGTATGAATAAAAAAAAGTATTCAGAGTTGCAAGCTACTTATCTTAGCTGCCATATCATTTCATTCATGTTTTAAGTTCTTTTAATTTTCTCTTTCCAAAATAATTGTTCAGTTAAAAAGGAAGTGCCCATGAGTTTACCCAGTTGCTGGGTATACTTGAAAACAGGTTTATATTATAAAGAACAGATTGTTATTATCGTTAGGCCATTAAATTAATTCTTTCATGCTGGAAAAAACATAGAATGTGCCAGCTGCATTTCCTCCCGGGCATGCTGTAGAAACTAGCTAAGAAATCCAAGGCTTTTTGTATATTGCAATTTAGGCGATGGGCTGACATCCTGTCACTACAGCAATAAACCTAATAATCTATCTTAAATAACCCTCAAAACTTTGTCAGACGTGGCGAACGACCTTTTGATTAGGTCGTTTACGCTCTGCCTACCCCATTAGGGATAAAAGCGTGATATTAAATCACTACATAGTATAAAACAAAGTCGCTTTCACTGTCCCTATATCCCTATGTATGCTTAGATCTTTAAAACTACCCAACGGATTTTTATGCAGTTTCTTTTAATGAATAGAGTGATTCAAGAGGAAGGTTTATATGTATAATACATGCATAATATAGTAGAGAAACACTAATAATTTCCGTGCGGAGCCGGGGTGGGTCGCTAGTAAATGATATTTTAATTAAGATTCTGTAGCCAGTCTACAGCCGCCGGGGTAAGCTTGTTGAGCTCGTCTAAAAGTCACAATATCTGGCAATGCTCCAAGATGAGTAACGCTAATATCACCAAGTAAGCATGAAATCATCATCATCTTTAAAAAAACAACGTGAATGATTCCTAATTTGGATATGTAGGGTTCTTCTTCTGTCGAGTGGGTATCGAGTCTATCGACCCGATGAACCCTGGTGTCAAAGTTTTTTAACCGCCTAGTAGCACAACTATCAGGCCTCTGACATGGTTTGAGTAACGACCACTATCAAAGACAGCGACCGGGACCGACGGCTTAACGTGCCCTTTCGAAGCACGAAATCTTTTTCTTTTTCGGACAATCAGGTGATTCAGCCTGCAATGTCCTAACCAAACAGGGGAAAAAATCACAAAGTGATAAATTATCAAATATCAACTTTGTGTTTTCTCCCTGGGAATCGAACCCAGGACCTCCGGATCTGGAGTCCATGGCAATAGCCACAAGACCACGGAGGTATATGGAGGATATATAGGTAATATCAGTATTACCAAACTCTACCAATTTATTTTTCATGAATTTGCCTTTAGGTACGCATAATAATAATAGTCCTCCCACCGATTTTCGGTGATGGCGGCCAATCTCCCAGAGTTCGGCCAACTGCGCAGAACTAGTTCTTAGTGCCTAAGTGTTTGCGCTACACATAGGTGCACTTTCTATTCCTTCAATTTCTTATTATGATGGGACAGATTAACTGACACGACCATAGATAAATCAAGCGCAGGACCGACTATTTACTACATGCCCATCTGACAGCATGGATCATCTTAGTTTTCGGACAATCAAGTGATTAGCCTGTGTCCTAACTCAACTAGAAACAACAGCAGAAAGTCATTGTCCCCGGCCGGGAATCGAACCCGGGACCTCCGGGTCGAGAGCCCATGGCTCAGACCGCTAGACCACGGCGGCAGTGAATGCACATAGATATACACATTAATTGGCACATTTCAGTGTCTCATTCAATAGCGTTGGATCCAAAACCTTTTAATTTGATACATTTTCCGATGACAGGATTTGAAAATGCTTTTATAGGATTTATAAAAATGTAATCCGTTAAGCTACTCGGCGTAGATATTCTGCGAGCATGATTTGAATATTTTCAAAAGTGTTCCAATTTTTTTATACATTTCTAATTTTGTTTTTATCATTTCTTCCATGCTGAACTGGGAGCGAAAGAAAATCATAGAATGTGCCGGCTGCATTTCCTCCCAGGCATGCTGTAAAAACCAGCTAAGGAATAAGGGAGGGTTTTGATATATTGCAATTTAGGCGATGGGCTGACAACCTGTCACTATGGGAATATACTTACAAATCTATGTTAAAAAACGCTCAAAACTTTGTCAGACGTGGCGAAACGACCTTCGTTTATGTCGTTTACGCTCTGCCTACCCCATTAAGGATAAAAGCGTGATTATATGTATGTATGTATGTTCTTGTCTTAGGTCGTTGTTTAAACATTGAAGTAAGTATTACATCATATTCTGATCCTTCCATCAGACTTGAATCCCCTTTGGGAAAAACCTCGACCTTATGAAGGTCTGTGGATATCATATTATGACATTCCCAGAGGCACGGACGATGTGATTTTCATTATATTGATGAAATTTAATATCAGCGGTATAGCAAAGATGTTCATCATGTAGGGCTGACCCAAGGGTAATTTTCTATTTGCAAAGACGCTTTAGATATTTGTTACATCAGACAAACCAGCTAAGGGTTTTAATATATAGCAATTTAGGTGATGGGCTGACATCCTGTCACTAAAGCAATATACCTACAAATCTATCTTAAATCCCCTCAAAACTTTGTCAGACTTAGCGGAACGACCTTTGCTTAGGTCGTTTACTCTATGCCTACCCCCAGGGATAAAGGCGTGATTATATGTATGTATGTCATCATCTCCCCAGCCTTATCCCGTATCTCACGGGGTCGGCTACCTCATCTGGGTGATTGAACGAGGGTACTGGTTTTTACACAGAGCGACTGCCATCTGACCTCCGCAACCCAGAAGGCAAACCAAACCCAATCCTAGATTAGGTTAGAGTTTTCAAGCCGCCAATGCTTAGCACTTACCTCTGACATAGCTTAACGACTAATATTTACGATGTTAAACGATATTACCCGGAATCAACGGCTTAACGCGCCTTCCGAAGCACGGAAAAAACGCCGAATAAACGTACATATGAAATTCGAAAACCGAAAAACACATTGGTACGTGGTGAGATCTGAACCACTACCTCCCGCTCAGGAGGCAGCAGCCCTATCCACTACACCATCGGGCTCTATTATATGTATGTATGCAGACATAATATATAGTACACTGCTGCCTATTAAGCATGGACCTCCCTAATAATTGTCACTCTTGGCCTCCATCTGGATTCTACCGAATCGTACCTTTTAAAACTCAGTACAGCGTAAACGTGGCCAGCCAATAAAATAAATTATACAAATGTTTTTATTAATATGATCGTATTTACATTATCTAAACAAGGAAATCAATTTTTGACAGTCGTTTTCAAATCAAACGTGTCAAATTCAAAACAAAAGTCAAACTTCGATAATGAAATGATTCGATGGATTAAGTTAAACTTGACACTGGCGGAATCATCACGGAAACGTCGAACCTCTACAAGTTGAAGTTGAAAAACATGAAGAAGCAAAAACATTTTATGATGATAACAGTTAAACTTATTTAAAATAATTAATTAAAACATCGATCAAACAAAAGAAATTCATTGCTTTTTTAATCACCAAGTGACTTTCAAAAATCGATCTCTATGCGTACAAGGTAATTATAGCCTAACGGACATAACTGACCATTATTTTCCTGTTATAGAATACCTAATCCTTCTGTTTCATGACTCACTTTGCACTTAACTTTGGTATTGGAATTCAACGTCACAACCCTGGGTTCTCATTGGCAGACATAATATTATCCATGGAATTGTACCATTGACGAATTATGGAAATTTAAACTCATGGAAGATTTGACGGGTGAATGAGCCATAGAAATGTTTCCCTGCGTAAGAAATGTGACGTATGAAGGCCAAGAATTGATGATTAAATCCCTAAGGAGCCCTATTTAATGCTTGCATGGGATGTCCATGGTGCAGTATACGTTTGTAAACTGAAGTGTGAAGTTCGTGTTAATCTTGTCACTTGGCTCTATGGATACCTGCATTGCTTTGGTATGTTTCTTTAATACTATTATTTCTTTAATATTATTATTTTAGTCTACTCCTACTAGATCTAGACAGGTAACTGCCTCCGTGGTCTAGGTTCGGTCCCCGGCGGGGGACAATGACTTTGAGTTGTTGTTTCTAGTTTGGTTAAGACATTGAAGGCTGATCACCTGATTGTCCGAAAAGTAAGATGATCCATGCTGTCGGATGGGCATGTAAATAGTCGGTCCTGCGCCTGATTTCTCTCTGGTCGTGTCAGTCAATCTATCCCATCAGAATAATATATTGAAGGAACAGAGAGTGCACCTGTGTGTAGCGCAAATCCCATCGCCCATCTCCGGGAGATTGGCCGCCATCACCGAAAATCGGTGGGAGGACTATTACTAGATCTAGAACTATCCAGCTAGCCAGCACGGGACTTGTCCTTAGTGCCAGAGAGTAGGTATGCTCAAGCTCAACATACAAGTGCACTCTCCCACTTCCTTCTATCTTTAGTTTGATTTTGATAGGACAACAAAATATGAAACAGAAAAATATCAGGAACACACCCTATTTGAGCTGTATAAATCAGCTACAGTTTCAATTCATCAAAAGAAGTTTAAACGATCTTTTGTAAAATAAATATAATCGAGTTAAGAAAACTTATTTATGACAAAGACAGTCGGATGTAGGATGTCGTTTTCAAACACATCTTATTTTCAACTTAGATGAACAGGGAGCCATCCTACTTGAGCGTAATAATAAAACTTGTCAAGTAACTACCTAACTTTCAAAGCTTGAAGCTTCATGGTGGAACATCCAAGTTTTATGATTTTAATATTAGTTAAATGAATAGCTTTTTACAAAGAGAATATTTTTCCTGGAAAAGCAATTACCTACTTAAATTTCATAAACAAAAATTTGCGAGATTAAATTCTGTGTTGGATTGGTTATTGATTTCTTGTGTCACGGAAGCTTTTTCAAATACAGATAAAATCGAACTGCGATAGTTTGTGTTTTCTGTTTATAATTGTAACTCCTTCACGCAGAAATAGCTGAAAGGATAAACCGGAAGTGACTAATTACCACGAGACGAGACAGATATAAGCTGTCTGGGAAAGTATGGTTATGAAGGGGAGTACGATTTATTTTTTGATTTATTAGGCTCTGTTAATGGTGCATTTTCTTGTCCCCTCAAAATTATTCACTTTCTCTTACTACTTGCGTTGGCTGGAAGAGATCTCTTCATAGATATTCTTTTCGCCCTTGCACACTATGTTTGTAAATTACATTTCTTTTATGTTTATGCAATAAAGTATATATATATATATATAGTAAATTATCAAGTAACACATGACAAAATCCACCTAATAAAGTTGGGTACTTAGGTACCATAATGTCCTACTAACGTCCCGTTAAATACGAGTTACTTGACACTAGTGGGACAGAGTATTGTGACCACTATAATTTTCCTAGAACTAGACCGGCATATTTTGATTCCACTATACTAAAGAATCCGATGGTGTAGTGGGTAGCGTCCGCTGCCTCCTGAGCGGAAGTTGTGATTCGTCCCACCACGTACTCATGTGTTTTTCAGATTTCAAATTTTATATGTACGTTTATCCGTTGGAAGGCACGTTAAGCCGTTGGTCCCGGTTAAACAGACGGACAGACGCCAGTGCTAAGCATTGGCGGCTTGAAAACTCTGACCTAATCTAGGATTAGGTCTGGTTTCTGTGTTGCGGAGGTCAGATGGCAGTCGCTCTGTGTAAAAACCAGTTCTCTCGTTCAATCACTTACTTAGTTGGCAAAATAAGTAAGAAGAACATAACAAGGCAACTGCACGTTATTTTGTTTGTCTTGTTTTTAGGATGCGAACACTTCCTAAAACACCGGTAGCAAATGAATCATTTTTTTATCAGTGTGAATCAGTTCGGCCATAAACCGTGTATCAGTGATTTGCGCATCGGCGTTTGACCTTCTGTCTTCTTAACGTTTTTACGGTAATAATGCGAACACGCCTAGAACTGACCATAAAATTGTTTTATAGACCATCGGCTTCATGAGCTGAATAAAATAGACAAGAATGGAGATTTTGGAGATTAAATATAGTAGTTTTTTAAAGCTATTGCATGTAGAGCAGAATACGTAACTTTCGGAAGGCTAAATTGAATGAGACTGACTTCCATGCTGGACTGGGAGAGATAGAAAAACATAGAATGTTCCAGCTGCCCTTCCTCCCGGGCATGCTGTTGAAGTCAGCAAAAGGGACTCGAGGGTTACAGTGTATTGTAATTTAGGCGATGGGCTGACAACCTGTCACTATAGCAATACATATTACAATCTAAAATTGCCCTCAATTTTTGTCAGACGTGGCGAAAGCGCCTTTTACTAGGCGTTAATTGCTCTGCCTACCCCGTAAGGGATAGAGGCGTGACTTATGTATGTATGTAAATTGAATGAGTAACAAGAAATACGAAATGCACGAATGCCAATCCGGTGACCCAGCCATGACCGGCTGGTAATATTTAAAAATAGTGTTCAATCGAAAGTACAGAGTAGATTGTATGTAGGTAGGTATTGTATAGCAATGTAGATAGATAGATAAAACGTAATAATCCCTAAAACTACCAGGCGATAAAACATACATACATACATATAATCACGATTCCATCCCTAATGGAGTAGGCAGAGCGTAAACAACCTAAACAAAGGTCGTTCCGCCACGTCTGACGAAGTTTTGAGGGTTATTAAGATCGATTTGTAGGTATATTGCTGTAGTGTCAGGTTGTCAGTCCATCGCCTAAATTGCAATATACAGAAACCTTCGGATCCGTTAGCTGGTTTTTACATCATGCCCGGGAGGAAATGCAGCTGGCATATTCTATGTTTTTTTTCTGCTCCCAGTCCAGCATGTAAGAAAAATGGGTGAGAATTTAGGTACATGTTATGTACATGGTATTTCTTCCATGCTGGACTGGGAGTGAAAGAAAAACATAGAATGTGCCAGCTGCATCACCTCCAGAGCATGCTGTAAAAACCAGCTAATGGATTCGAGGGTTATAGTATATTACAATCGTAGGCGATAGGCTGACAACCTGTCACTATAGCAATATACGTCATGATCATCTGTAATAACCCTCAAAACTTGTCAGACGTGGCGGAACGACCTTTGCTTAGTTCGTTTACGCTCTGCCTACCCCGTTAGGGATAAAGGCGTGATTATATGTATGTATGTATGTATGTTATATAAACAAGGTACTCACTTACCATTTATTCAAGGAAATATAATTTCTAATTATAATTATGGCATGAGCAAAGCTGCGAGCGGAAAAGTCAGTATTTATTTCAGTAACTAGGTCACATCTTTTATTTCTATTTACGGAGAATATTTTCCTACATAAGCAAGTAGTACTTTATGCGAAAGCAAATTTTATTTGGTAAAAAAAGAGTTTACTTATTAAGAAAATCACATACATATAATCACGCCTTTATCCCTAATAGGGTAGGCAGAGCGTAAACGACCTAAACAAAGGTCGTTCCGCCACGTTTGACAAAGTTTTGAGGGTTATTCAAGATAAATTTGTAGGTATATTTCCGTAGTGAAGGAGAATATTTTCCTACATAAGTACGAGTAAGTCGTACTTTATGCGATAACACATTTTATTTGGTAAGGAAAGAGTTAACTTATTAAGAAAATTAAGTTGTGAAATCTCGGAAAAGTAATTATCGTTCCCCAAAAGCTTCTTAAAGTTAAAATATTTATCTTCCTTCGCCATATCTAGAATATCTTTACAAACTGACTTTGAAACGGGGGTTTGGATGAACATTTACTAAAACATGTTAATTAAAATTTTCTAGTGCTTACACACAAATTGAAGAGGTATTTTGATATTAAATTTTCTGAATAGAGCAACTGAATATTCTGCGTACAATATTAATTACTTTCCAATATTAATTAATTGTGTAGTCAGTATTGCGGAGTATGTTATGCAGAAAATCAATAGCCTTGTATTTGCGTGTTGGGATGCGCTTTGCTTTCATCCATTCTGGACTGGGAGCGAGAGAAAAACGTAGAACGTGCCAACTGCATTTCCTTCCGGGCATGCTGTAAAAACCAGCTAAGAGATCCGAGGGTTTCTGTATATTGCAATTTAGGCGATGGGCTGACAACCTATCACTACAGCAATATACCTACAAATCTATCATAAATAACCCTCAAAACGTGAAAAAATGATTTCATATAACATTACCAGCATGCGCTATACAAGGTTCCCTTGTACTGTTGTGTTTTTATGCTTACGAAGAAGACATAAGTAAAAAGATTTACCAGACAGCGTAAATAATTCTAACACAGCAACCTATCATCATGTCCCTAGCCTTATCCCGTATCTCATGGGGTCAGCTACCTGATCTAGGGGATTGAACGAGGGTACTGGTTTTTACACAGAGCGACTGCCATCTCACCTCCACAACCCAGAAGGGAAACGAGGCCCAATTCTAGATTAGGTCAGAGCTTTCAAGCCGCCAATGCTTAGCACTGGCCTCTGACATGGCTTAACTACTAATATCTACGTTATTTAACGATATTAACCGGGACCAACGGCTCAACATGCCTTCCTAAGCACGGAAAAAGCGCCGAATAGACGTACTCGTACATATGAAATTCGAAAACCGAAAAACACATTGGTACGTGGTGGGATTCGAACTACGACCTCCCCGCTCAGGAGGCGGCAGCCCTATCCACTACACCATCGGGCTTCAGCAACCTACCTATACAGCTACCAATTTACCTATCAAACTATTTACATACATACATACATACTATTACGCCTGTATCCCTAATGGGGTAGGCAGAGCGCGAACAACCCAAACAAAGGTCGTTTCGCGATGTCTGACAAGTTTTGAGGGTTGTTTAAGATAGAACTGGATATTGCTGTAGTGACAGGTTGTCAGCCCATCGCCTAAATTACAATATACCCTCGAATCCCTTAGCTGGTTTTTACAGCATGCCCGGAAGGAGATGCAGCTGGCACATTCTACGTTATACTATCAAACTATTTCACCTTCACAATAGTTCCTTGCATCAAACCCGCCCAATATTTGTCCGCCCACTGCAGGCCGGCAGCGGTTCAGGCGCGTTACTCTTGACCTACTTAGGGCGGGTATGTAGGGCGGGCGGCGCCAGCACACGGCTTGTGCAACCAGCTACAGATTATTCTACGAAGTTTTAGGAAACTGTTACAGCTAGGCATCGTGAAAGAAGACTTTATTGGTTAGACTTTAGTGGTACGAAAGGAGGTAAGTATGTCGCGGAAAGCTCTGCCTACTTATTATTTTATATTTACTTCCATCATATTTAAATCGATTTTTCTTCCATGCTGGACTGGGAGCGAGAGAAAAACATAGAATGCTGTGAAAATTAGCTAAGGGATCCGAAGGTTTCAGTATATTGCAATTTAGGCGATGGGCTGACAACCTGTCACTACAGCAATATACCTACAAATCTATCATAAACAACCCTCAAAACGTTGTCAGACGTGGCGGAACGACCTTTGTTTAGGTCGTTTACGCTCTTCCTACCCCATTAGGGATAAAGGCGTGTATGGTATATTTCAATCGATCAATTTCTTTCAATAATAAAAACAATGGTTATAGTTAGTTGGTAATCAAAGTAATCCATACATACATACATATAATCACGCCTTTATCCCTAATGGGGTAGGCAGAGCGTAAACGATCCAAACAAAGGTCGTTCTGCCACGTCTGACAAAGTTTTGAGGGTTATTTAAGATAAATTTTAATGCAAATTGCTAAAGTGACAGGTTGTCAGCCCATCGCCTAAATTGCAATATATAGAAACCCTCGTATCTCGTAGCCGGTTTTTACAGCATACCCGGGAGGTAATGGAGCTGGCACATTCTATGTCTTTCTCTCGCTCCCAGTCCAGCATGGAAGTAATCCATACCGCAGAATAAATTAGTATTTACTTCATTACGTAAAATAAAATATAAAAATGTTATCTCAAATGATTGAAGAGATAAAGTTATATGTTACAGATAATCCATACCTACTCTACATTTAATTGATATAGTTTATCCATAAAGTAAATTTGCGGTGGCGAGCTTTTACCCATGTCAATTTAATATATCTATCAATTAGCAAAATTGCTCCGGGCAGTAAAATAAAATTTGGCTTTATCTAGAATAAAGCCAAATTTATAAACTAGCTGTGCCCGCGACTTCGTACGCCCGGTTTGTATGGAAAACAATTGCAAATGCGCGTCAAAATCTAGCGCACAAAGTGTAACCATAGAGTTTAAATCGCCTGTCTTTTTTTAATTTTATTATTCTGAAAGTGACAGAAAGAAGAAGTGACAGATAGATTTTAATTTAAGTTTTAGCTGGTGGAATCTAGAATCGAGCCTATTCAACTGCGTCAAAGGGAATAAAACTAGTAAAATTACTACATACATACATATAGTCACGCCTTTATCCCCAATGGGGTAGGCAGAGAGTAAACGACCTAAACAAAGGTCGTTCTGCCACGTCTGACAAAGCTTTGAGGGTCATTTAAGATAGAGTAGGTAAATTGCTGCAGTGACAGGTTGTCAGCCCATCGCCTGAATTACAATATACTGAAACCCTCGGATCCCTTAGCTGGTTTCTACAGCATGCCCGGGAGGAAATGCAGCTGGCACATTCTATGTTTTTCTCCCGCGCCCAGGCCAGTATGGAAGAAATAAAACATGTAATACTACTGCTTTTCAATAAAACGTCGCTGCTCTTAAGCTTATTGGCATTTCTATGAAATTGGTATTACACTGAAATTGGCGTTTTGCGAGCCGTTTCATAATAACAATGTGCTTTCAATTCAATTCAATTTTCAAGTCAACTCGGCGAAGGTAATCTGCGGAAAACATTTCCACGTGAAACGGATTTTACTCAAAATGTGGTAGCTTCATATAAATGCAAGGAAAAATCTTTTTGTAATTGAAAACCTGTATTATTTACATATTGAACATAGAGTCACACGCCCTTATTTCTAATTGGCTAGACAGAGCGTAAACGACCTAAATAAAGGTCGCTCCACCACGTCATCTCCATAGCCTTATCCCGTATGTCACGAGGTCGGCTACCTAATCTGGAGGATGGAACCAGGGGCCTGGTTTTTACACAGAGCGAATGCCATCGGACCTCCGCAACTCAGAAGGAAAACCAGACCCAATCCTAAATTAGGTCAAAGTTTTCAAGCCGCCAATGCTTAGCACTAGCCTCTGACATGTCTTGACGAATAATATCTACGGTATTAAACAATATTAACCGGGACCAGCGGCTTATCGTGACTTCCGAAGCACGGAAAGAGTGCTAAATAAATGTTCATACGAAATTCGAAAACCGAAAAACGCATTAGTAAGTGCTGGGTTTCGACCCACGACCTCCCGTTCAGGATGCAGCGGCCCTATCCACTACACCATCGGGCTCTTTTTCAATTTTACTAAATTATTATATTCATAAAAATAATCTATTTTGTAGATCAAAAGATTTATAAAAATATTTTCATCATTCGCCTGTAAATCCTATGTGATCGGAATACAATAACTGTTTGAAAGCTTTACGAGAATTCATATTGTTATTCTGAAACGCGTGCAGGCTCCATGTGATATGAGGGGGGGGGTTATGGGGGGAACTATTCCTACTTCCCCCTCCCACTGTGATCAGGGGGTGGCAGGTGGAAAGACAGAATATGGCATTTGAGATGAAAATATTTTTTGTGGTATGGTCACTTCTATAATAAAGACGTACTTAATTAAGTTATGTACTTCTCATGCAAAGTTTTTTAAAGTGCAATTATTTACTTCCATCATATTTTGATCGATTTTTCTGGGAGTGAGAGAAAAACATAGAATGTGCCAGCTGCAATTCGTCCCGGGCATGCTGTAAAAACCAGCTAAGGGATCCGAGGGTTTCAGTATATTGCAATTTATGCGATGGGCTGACAACCTGACACTACAGCAATATTCCCTAAAAATCTATCTTAAATAACCCTCAAATCTTTGTCAGACGGGGCACAACGACCTATGTTTAGGTCGTTTACGCTCTGCCTACCCCATTAGGAATAAAGGCGTGATTATATGTATGTATGTATTTATTTTAAAACAATAACTGTTTGTTGGCGACTAACGCGCTCAAACTATTTCAGCTTGAACCCTAGCTCTAACTAAGTAGGTACAAACTATACAAATAAATCATAATGACAACAATACGTTTACTCTAGTCCACTAAACAGTGTTTCTAACTAAACATTTCCGATTTTAATTATTATTTTAAACATAAACTCACTTAACTTCTGAGTTCTGACTATTTCAAAATACTTATTAATGTTTCCATGGGCGGTTTTCGAATTAACTTAGGCTCGTATTTATAAAGCGATCTCAAGAAGCAATATTAAGTATGGATTTGACAGGCTACATTGTACTGAAATGCCGTTTCTGAAACGAACTCAAACTAGCTGTTAGTCTCAAGTAATGTTTATAATTACGGGCCTTAGATTTTCCAGACATTACGCATATTTAAAGATAGAGTTTCAGAACACATCAACCACTTTAATTTCGCTCTACTATAAGAATGTTTTGCTGAATTTACTTTATTTACTTTACGATCTGTATGTGTGATCTGTTGGTGTTTGGTTCATTCCTACGGGTGACCGACAATGTTCATGTCTTCACTCTGTAATATTGTTTGCAATTTGATAAGGACACTGCAGTTTGAATTACTTTCGTGATCGTCACCCAGATCTGGCAGACGACTACCACAGAACACGGCTTAAAAACTCTGACGCCAAAGTTCTTTGTGTCGTTCTACACAACACGACGACAAAGCAAAAGGAAAACTTTTCTATGTTGAATGTCACAATGTTACAATACAAGTTACAATAAAACTAGAAAAATAAACTAGGAAAGTTTCAGTTACACTTACACACGTGTCAAAGCTTTGTAACTATTTAATATCAGAAGCTGGGATGTGAACATCAAACACCACCCTCAGTAGGGGGTGGGGGGAGGCTGTCTAGCATATAGTCAGCCTGTTTCCATGAATCTAGCTCGTATTATTGTAAATACCATCTTAGATTAGTATTAATGGGCTCGATTCTAGATACCACCGGCTATAACTAAAATTAAAATCTATCTGCCACTCTCAAAATACAAAAAATATTTATATTGATTTATACTCCATGGTTTTGCACTTTGTCCGCTAGATTTTGACGCGCACGTTTTGCACGTTTCCCCAGTACTTTGGCAATTTTATCCGCCATATCATATATGTTTAGTCTGAAAGTGACAAATAGATTTTAATATTAGATTTAGCCGGGAAATCTAGTATCGAGCCCAATATTTATTTATTTTATTTTCATAGGGAAGCTAACAGCTACAACAAGTTGGTAACAAAATAACAATAAATAAGCTAATTATAAGCTTCCACAAATAAAAAACAAACTTAGAAGAGAAAAAAGAATGACTTTCGTCATATCAGAAAAGCTACAAAATAATTAATAATAAAGAATTACAAAATACACGCAACTAATAAGGTACACATTATCTGTCGATGACACTACTGTTCAACCCTAGTTCCCTGGTTTTCCTAGTCCCTGTTCAATATATACATACATAGTATTTTACAAAATAGTAATTAAGATTAATTTCTCAGATTAGTTACTTAAAAGCTGATATGCAACTTTGATTGTAAATCAGAGATCGTGATAAAGGAAAATGTACGTAATAATTCTCAATCTAGATGAATTTTCTTGGAAGCAAAATGTGAATATGAAGTTATATTTCCGTAGTCAGTCTGTTCCTCTGAATCTAGCTCCAATTACATCTGATATGCAGCTATGCTTGGATATCAGAAATGATTCTCGACTCGAGCTTGTTAAAAACTAGTTCTCGAGCAATTCCAAGAACGAAGAAGCAAAATGTAAATAGCAAGTGACTTTATATTTTAAGTACAATTTTAAAGTATGTATATTTATTTATTTAAAGTTAGTACATTCAGGTGTATTTACAATAACTTAATGATAAAAATAAAGAAAATTAAAACTAAAGGGATACGACACTCAAATTACTAAATTTTTAAATGTTTTATGTCATTAGTTTTCTTAAGATATTACATAACATTTTCTCGTGTGTGATCAAAGAAATATGATATTTCTCCAAATAGAGCTTTGAAGGCTTTGCCTATAATATAAAAAAAAGCTTCAATGTTGGCCCGGGGGCAATAGAAAAACAAAGAATTTTCCAGCGGCTTCACTTCCCGGGTATGCTGTGGAAATTAGTAGAGCGAGGCGAGAGTTTCCTAGTTAAAAGCCTGATGTTGGTACTCGTAACTGGCAGCTTAGCCAGCGGTCTAATTGACAAGGTGTATTTTGATAGCTCTCAGTTTTCGTTTTGTTTTTAGTATGTAATAACTGCAAATCAGGAAGCACGGTAAATATATGTTTTTGCCAGTTGAGCTTGTGCGTTTTTATGGCTCGTATTTATGAAGCGATCTCAAACTTGAGAGCAATATTAAGTATTGATTTGACAGGCCAGTTTGTACTGAAATGACATTTCTGATACGAACTCAAACTCGCTGTCACTCATGAGAGCTGATTTTAAATACGGCCCTATGAGTAGTTATCGAAGGTAGTCAGTGACAGACAAATGAAAATCAAACCCCCTTTGCAACAGAGGCTGAGGGAGGCTTACTAGTACTTATGTTTCCTATTAGTTACCTGAAAGCCGATAATATGCAGCTTTGCATGTAAATCAGAAACCGTGATGGAGGTGACTGGATGGTGTCGATACTGGAGCTTGTTAGCGACTAGTTCTCGAGAAAAGTTTCAGTGAAGCAAGATGTTGTATTTTCATGCTCGAGTAACAGTAGGAGCTTGCTACTCGGAGACCGGAATGGCGAAATGCTGTCAAAAAAGGCACCGATAAGTTTGAATGCACCCGACTTGAACATCTTGACGCCAGATCCAAAAATCTCGGCCCAAGCCCTCCTATAACTACACAATTAATGATAGCGGGCAGCTTTACTGTCCTAAATGTGACCGGATTTTTAAAACTAAATTCGGATTTGCGAGCCACATTCGCGCTCACCAACAACGTAGTAATAATTGACACGGTGTCGCCGTCGAGGGATATGTCTGGGAATCTCCCTATGGAAATGTTTAGAAAAACTGAGTCATATTCTTCACGAGATAAAGTAAAATATTGGAAATAAATTGCTCGTTTCCTTCCATGCTGGATTGGGAGGGATAGAAAACCGTAGAATATGTCAGCTGCATCTCCCGGGCTTGGAGATGGATTCGGGGGGCTTTAGTGAATTGTAATTTAGGCGCTGACAACCTTTCACTATAGCAATGTACATATCTACCTGAAATAATACTCAAATAACACCCATTTGGGATAAAGTCGTGATGTCAGCTGCATCTCCCGGGCTTGGAGATTGATTCGGGGGGCTTTAGTGAATTGTAATTTAGGCGCTGACAACCTGTCACTATAGCAATGTACATATCTACCTGAAATAACACTCAAATAACACCCATTTGGGATAAAGGCGTGACTCACTTTTCACTCTCAGAATTTGTCAAATATGGCGAAAACACTTTTCCGTGGTAAAACAAAAAAGTTACTGTATGTATTTAGTACATTGAGGCTATGTAAAATGCATACAATGTACTATAACAATGCTCTCAAATCTGGCAACGCAAATAGTAACTTACCTACATACTTATTCAATAGCAAAGAGGTCAAACATATTGCCATAATATTTGAACAAGGATTTTGTTAAGCTGAAAAGATCTTGTTTAATCTTACTTACGCTTATGGGTATCAAAATGCAAATATTGGATGCTGAAATTACATTAAGAATGACCTTAAATATAAAATGTAAACATACCTACCTACGCTATTGGACGGTAGTAAAAGATTGTTATTAAGTAGGTAAGTCTGGGTTACCATGAAATTTGTCATACTTACTTAACTGAGGCCCGTATTCATAATCAGCTCTTGAGACTGACAGCGAGTTTGAGTTCGTATCAGAAATGTCATTTCAATACAAAATGACCTGTCAAATCCATACTTAATATTGTTCTCAATCTTGAGACCCCTTTATAAATACGAGCCTTAGTCAAATCAAAACTACTAGGCATTTTTAGTATATAACATACATATACATATAATCACGCCTTTATCCCTAATGGGGTAGGCAGAGTGTAAACGACCTAAACAAATGTCGTTCCGCCACGTCTGACAAAGTTTTAAGGGTTATTTAAGATAGATTTATAGGTATATTGCTATAGTGACAGGTTGTCAGCCCATCGCCTATATTGCAATATACTGAAACCCTCGATTCCTCTGGGTTATACAGCATGCCCGGGAGGAAATGCAGCTGGCACATTCTATGTTTTTCTCGCGCTCCTAGTCCAGCATGGAAGTTAAGTTATTTTAAGTGTACCGCTACTATACTAGTCATATCTTATGTTATATCTTATATATATATATATGGCTATTTATTGTTATTAATTATATAAATATACCTAAGTAGCTTATATACTTACCTATACAATATATTGCCTAAAATGTATACCAGCCCACTAGTTCAACTTTTATTTTCCTGTACCCTAAGGTTGCCTGGAAGAAATAGCTGCTTAGCAATAATGCCGCCTATTTGTACTACTATTTGTTTCATTTTATTTTATTTCTCTTGTGTCTTTTCTGTGCAATAAAGTATATTCTTATCTTATCATATATATCTAGGGCAATAGGTATAAAGTTTTCGATTTTCATAATCCGTTGCAGGACATAGCTGACGAATTGGCGAGCGCCTTGCAGACGCATTGCTTACGCTACTGCCCATACAGGGTATCTAACCATTCGTTAGTTGCCCTTTATGACGTTTAATAGTTATTTAAATAAATATGATAGTTACGGAAATCACACAGGGAAAATATTAGAAATAACAAAACAAAAATTCGACGGGATTCCGTCAAGGGTCGCATTTTTGATTCGGTTTTTGCACTGTGAGTGCAAAAAACTGTTAGAGAATTACACATGGAAAAGTTTTGCTAAAATATCTTTATTTCGTACACTGTACGCATACGCTCTGCCTACCTCATTAGGGATGAAGGCGTGATTATATGTATGTTTGTACGCATACGCGCAGCGGACGCGTCGCATGCGCATGAAACACGTCACATCGTTTCCGCATGTCGCCGTGCACAGGCAATTCTATTTCTAGGCCTCCATCTCCTCGATTTGCGTATCAAGCCCTTAATAGGACACTTGCTTGGAGTAACTATAGGATCCGGTAATGAAACACATTTAGTTCAGAATATCTTTGATCAGTTATACTTTGTAGAATACCGAGTGTAAGGGACAGAGTCCCGTAAACTGATAGGGGTTGCTCAGTGAACGATACTGAACAACTTCCAGAAAGAAATTATTTCAGGGAGTGAAAATAAAACTTGGATTTTCCATACAAAATGTCAACCTTGATCAGACAATTTGTATGGAAAATATAATTCCCTTTTCGCTTGAACTGGGCAATCCCTATCAGTTTGCGGGATGCTGTCCCTTACACCCTTTATGCATGAATTGAGACTGTCTCTTATTAGCGATTACTGGCAGAATAATCAATAGGATCAGAATTTCTGAGAACTATAGATAAATCACAACATAGTATAAAACAAAGTCGCTTTCTCTGTCACTATATCCCTATGTATGCATAAATCTTTAAAACTACGCAACAGATTTTGATGCGGTTGTAATGGATAGAGTGATTCAAGACGAAGGTTTAAATGTATAATACATGCATAATATAGAAGAGAAACACTGATAATTTCTTTACGAAGCTGGGGCGGGACGCTAGTAAGTAAATAAAAATCCTTTGTTAGTTTTTGACTCTACTTTAGGTCAGAAGTGACCAAGATACTGTCGATGATAGATGAGCTTCCTTAAAATCCACTGGTACTCCCATACTTCGTATGTGTCGCTTTTGCTCAACTAATATAAAAGGTATATGTCTATAGCATCACAATATATAATAACATATTGTACAAAAATTAGCAGCCGAATCCTTCAAAGATAACGTAGATCAGAACGCAAACATGCTTACGCCACGCTTGCCGCAGACCTTGGTACGGGCAAGGCCAGAAGTGGTATAGTCGATTAAGTATGTTAGGCAATATGGAGACACGCTTCAGGAGATCTGAGATCTAGTTCCGAATTAGGAAGGAAGTTGTTGAGGTTAGATTCGTTTTATTGGTTTATGTATGCAGAGGCAGAATAATCAATTGGTAGAGATAGGGTACATACATATAATCACTCCTTTATGCCTAATGGGGTAGGCAGAGCGTAAATGACCTACACAAAGGTCGTTCCGCCACAGATAAAGTTTTGAGGGTTATTTAAGATAGATTTGTAGGTATTTGGTATATTGCTGTAGTGACAGGTTGTTAGCCCATCGCCTAAATCGCAATATACTGAAAACCTCGGATCCCTTACCTGGTTTTTACAGCATGCCAGGGAGGAAATGCAGCTGGCATATTGTATGTTTTTCTCTCGGGCCCAGTCCAGCATAGAAGAGATAGGGTATATTACACATACATATTAAATATGCCTACGAGTAGATATGACACAAATTCAGACCAGAAAATGACCATAAATTGTAATATAATGTTATTATTGATTCTCGAATTTGGTAGGTAGTTAAGTTAGGTTAATAACCTAGGATGGGTCACGTGTAATATCTGTGGGACATAGTACATTCGATAAGATAAAGGGAAAATCCCTTAGAATATAACATACATAATATATTATGTTCATTATTTATGTAAATACCTAACGAGACTTCTATACTGTCGAGAAATTTTCATTGAAAATTATTTTTTATTTGAATATTGGTTGCGCATAGGACACGATACAAAGTTCTATAAAAACTATAAAATACTGATATCACTAAAGACTATACATACATACATATTAGTTTCGGAGGGCACTTTAAGCTGTCATCTTTTTGATAGTGGCGGTTACAAATAAAACATGTCAGAGGCCTATTATCTGTGCTATTACATACATACATAAATATAGTCACGCCTTTATCCCTAATGGGGTAGGCAGAGCGTAAACGACCTAAATAAAGGTCGTTCCACCACGTATGACAAAGTTTTCAGGGTTATTTAAGAAAGATTTGTAGGTATATTTCTGAAGTGACAGTTTGCCTAAATTGCCAGCGCCTAAATTGCAATTTTCTGAAACCTTCGGATCCCTTAGCTGGTTAGTGGTGGCTTACAGCATACCCGAGAGGAAATGCAGCTGGCACAATATTTTTTTTTCTCTTGCTCCCAGTCCAGCATGGAAAAAATATAGAATCCTGAAAATTTAAGCTACAACGACGTAGTGAAATGCAGCTCAGCTTAAAGTATCCTCCGTCAGTCTAAGTATGAGCTTTTGCCAATTTGCTTTCACCCAAGTACGAACAATCTAATTTCCAGACCAGACTCAATCTTTGAACTGTCTATGTTTCACTAATAGAGTGCAGTGAAGACAGAAACGCATTATGTTGTAATATCGCGCGCATGGGCCGGCTGTACTAAATATAGGGCATCCGACATTCCTCTGCCAGCGGCCATGCGAATGTTATGTAGGTCATAGGGACTCGATCGCCCCGTGCGGAAGAAAACTGAGGTGATTTGGCCGTGACGGTCTTTTTAGTTACTTTTACATAATATTTGATATTTTACATAATATTAGAGAGTCCGATGGTGTAGTGGATAGGGCCGCTGCCTCCTGAACGGTAGCTCGTGGTTCGAATCCAAGCACGTACCATGTGTTTTTCGGTTTACGAATTTCATGTATATGTTTATTCGGCACTTTTTCCGTGCTTCAGAAGGCACGTTAAGCCGTTGGTCCCGGTTAATATCGTTTAACACCGTAGATATTAGTCGTTAAACCATGTCAGGGGCCAGTTCTAAGAAGTGGCGGCTTGAAAACTCTGACCTAATCTAGGATTGGGTCTGGTTTCCTTTCTGGGTTGCGGAGGTCAGATGGCAGTCGCTCTGTGTAAAAACCAGTACCCTCGTTCAATCCCCTATATTAGGTAGCCGACCCCGTGATATACGGGATAAGGCTAGGGAGATGATGATTTGATCTTTCGAATTTTCAATCCGGGAGTCGTGTCTGTAATTCCATGGTAAGGGACACACACATCGGACAGAATAGTTTGCGGTGTTTCTCGTGTACCTTTGGGGCAATTAGGGTTTCACAATAGCTCGCTTTAACATCAATTGTCTCAATAACCGCTGTTCTAGACTAGAGTTAAGACTGTGACATAGCATGAAAAAAATGGTAGCGGCTATCGAGAACAAACATAATACCAAAATGTTTTTTGTAACTGCCTTCGTGGTCTAGTGGCTAGTGCCATGGACTCCTGATCCGGAGGACCTGGGTTCGATTCCCATGGGGGGAAACACAAAGTTGATATTTGAGAAGTTAGGACATTGCAGGCTGAATCACCTAATTGTCCGAAAAAGAAAAAGATTTCGTGCTTCGGAGGGCACGTTAAGCCGTCGGTCCCGGTCGCTGTCTTTGATAGTGGTCGTTACTCAAACCATGTCAGAGGCCTGATAGTTGTGCTACTAGGCGGTTTAAAAACTCTGACACCAGGGTTCATCGGGTTGATAGACTCGATACCCACTCGACAGAAGAAGAAAATATTTTATAATTCCAAAATCCTCCACTGTCGATCCTATACTTCAATTGACTGTCCATGAACTGAATTGAATCAAAGAGTTGATTCGGAGTATTGAAAAACGATATTTTTGGACGGACTGCAAACTTGTTTGCCAAGAGAACGGAATACATCAATGAAAATTATATTTAGCGCCACGAACAAGCCAACGCACTCAAAGAAGTGATTTTCATGACCACTTTCAATCACCAGTTTAAAAATATAAATTAGTTCATGAAATTATGACTAAACGTACACTTTTCCTGAAAGTACGTACTAATAGGTATCATTGCCAATATTCGCACGTTATAATATTACAAACGAGGTGAAGAGATTGTAAAACTCTTGAGTCATTAGTTAGTCAAAGGCTGAAAGGGGCTTTCCCGAATAATCGCATGCGATTACAAATGGGCCAAAAACGTCAAATGTCCGCTCAGTTTCAGGTTACAATCCGCATTTTCAGGTTATCAAATTTAAATTACTGAAGTATTTCCAGAATCCGTTGCGAAACTCACCCTCTTTACTAAAAACAATGGGTGTGAAGGAAGTTTGAAACTTTTGCTTTTGTTAGGATTCTTTCAACAAATTTTATTTTTTATTGGATGTTTCTTGTTCTCTTGGCTCTATTGTTAGATAGTCAATGGAAAGAGCTTAAAAATCTGCAAACTCACATATAAAAATGTGCGTCGCTTATTATCAACAGCAAAACAGTAATTTAGGGATAAAGGCGTGATTATATGTACGTAAAACAGACATATGCGATGCCATGCTAATTTGCAGTTTTGTTTTTGGACTATGGTCGAAATTATCCCAGAAAATGTATATAATTGTCGTTCTGTAACTTGCTACTGTTTAATAGATATAAATGCCACCTATAGGTAACAATAATGAACGCAAACCGTTGAACAATCAATTAAAAGTAATTAATTCTGGCACATAAAGATATAACTCATTTTTCAACAATACCGTTACATTGAGGGGCAGGGACAGCTGAACAGCTTAAATGATCCCAAAGACACATACATAACAGTGGCATAACATAATAGAGCCGAAAAATAAAACAAAGAACTCTATACAAAATGCGGATATGCTGGACAAGATTGGCTATCATCGGTCACCGGGTCAAATTCTTAGACTAAAGACAGACGGACTGCAATTCGGCTTCCATTATTACAGTTCAGATACAGTTTGAATGTATTAAGTATTAAGTGGTTATGGAATTCGCTGCCGCACACGGTCCGTGACAGTCCTTCTGTCGCTGTCTTTAAAAAGAGAGTAAAAGAGAGACATTTCACTTGCCGTATAGTATTAGTTATATATATATTATATGTATTTATATATATTCATGTAAATATAGTTATTATGATTTTTATTAGTTATTTATGTAATTTATAATTTTCTGGTATTATTTTAATATTATGCTTTATTTGTGCACGCCTAATTTGCCTCTCATTTTAAGTCTCACTTCCGTAGGTCAGCTGGAAGAAATTTCTTAGTAGAAATAAGCTGTACCTGTTGTGTTGGTATTCCTAGTGTATTGTCTTTCTCATGTTACTTGTGTACAATAAACAGTAAATAAATACCAGGCCACTCAGAAAGTATTGCGATAAATAGTTTTTATATATGGCAGACTGGCCGGTTAGAATCTTTTTTGAAAATATGATTACTTGTAAGTAAAAATATGTGTGTTCCATTTTCAAAATTTCCCTCCACATTTTTTGCGAGCCAATTCAAAGTATCGTGTCTTACTGAAAAATGGATCTGCGCCGGGAACATTTTAGAGCTATGATTTTTTACGATTTCAAGTGTCGCCTGAAACCGGATGAATCGTTCGATAGACTTCAAATGGCATTTATGGATGAAAGCCCCTCCAAGGCAACCGTGTATCGTTGGTATAACGAATTTAGGCGCGGTCGACCAACCTTGGGGGATGAAGAAAGAAGCGGTCGCTCTTTGACGGCTATTACGGAAGAAAACGTGCTAGCAGTGAAAAATTTAATCCAAGATAATAGGCGAATTACATATCAGGAGATTCAGCACATATTAAAGATTGGATCGGGAAGCGTTCACGAGATTCTACATGGGCATCTTCGCGTGAGGAGGATAGTATCGCGCTGGGTGCCGCACTACCTCACCGATGCTCAGAAGCAGGCCCGGGTGGAATGGTGCCGTGATATGCTGAACAAATTTGAAGCAGGCTCGTCTCGGCGTGTTTACGACATCGTAACAGGTGATGAGTCCTGGATTTAACAATACGATCCAGAAACCAAGCGCCAGTCGACAGTTTGGGTGTTTCAAAATGAACCAACGCCTACCAAAGTGAAGCGATCTCGAAGCGGGGGGAAGATTTTGATCGCCAGCTTTTTTAATTTGACTGGCCACTTGGCCTCAATTCCCTTACGAGATCAAAGAAGCATTAACGCCGAATGGTATACTACCAAATGTTTACCAGAAGTTTTTTCTGTTGTGAGCAACAACCGACCAAACACAGGGCTCCGCGGACTACTGCTCCACCACGACAATGCGCCTGCACACACCGCGCTCAAAACGAGGGACTTCCTGGATAGCACACCAGTCAAACTCCTGGTTCACCCTCCTTACAGCCCTGATCTAGCACCGTGTGACTTCTTTTTATTTCCAAAAATAAAAAATCAGCTCAAGGGGATACAATTTTCGTCGCCGGAAGATGCGCTGGCTGCGTTCGAGCAGGCTGTAAACGAGGTGTCTACGGCGGACTGGAAAAAGTGTTTTGAAAACTGGTTCAGACGCATGAATCTTTGTATAGAGGCTGGTGGAGAGTACTTTGAAAAGATTTAATAAAAATATATGTACCTGTAGAACAATTTTTTTTAGTGTCGCAAATCTTTCTGAGTGTCCCACGTAAATAAGTACGACTGCAATGTCGATGTAGTTTACATCTGTTTTTTTTCTGTCAGATGGATTGTAGGTAGTCATGTCATGATATGTCACAATTTTAGGAGGGCAGTTAGCATAGAGCGTGCAACTTTATTGCTGTCGTGCCAACTGCTTCCGAAGCAAATTCGAACTGCAACTCGGTAGTTCGATTGAAGTTGAGTTGCAGTCCGTCTGTCAAGAGACTTAGGATGGAATTCGTCGCAGTTACGGAGAAATAATAGTGTGTTTTGATTCACAGTCCGTAGTTAAATACTTCTTTGTAGCTCCCGAATGGTGTTTTGACGCGTCTCAAATTCTAGGGAATAAGGTTAACGATTTCCTGTTAGTATTTTGGTAGAATTTTGTAAATATGTTTAGGTTTGCATCATCTCATATTTCCCGCGGGTGTTGTAAAAGCTGACTAAAGAACATGTTCAGGGAATGGGCAGCAACGTTCCCTATGAAAATAAAATCTCTTGCTACGCTCGCCAAAGGAATTTGAGTTACTTCTTCTACATTACTTATTTTATACATACATTCATATAATCACGCCTTTATCCCTAATAGGGCGGTAGGCAGAGCGTAAACGACCTAAACAAAGGTCGCTTCGCCACGTCTGACAAAGTTTTAAGGGTTATTAAATTGCAATATACAGAAACCCTCGAATCCCTTAGCTGGTTTTTACAGCATGGTAGATTCTATGTTTTTCTCTTCCTCCCAGTCCAGCATGGAAGAATATACTTATTTTATACCCTAACATATTTTCAAGCCTAAGGCTGAGATCATGTACATTCATTTCGCGAGGAAGTTTATTTACCTTTCACGCTTGGTATATTATCGTTCGCGCTTCAACTGGTACACTCAGAAATACCAGATTCCACTTATCGAATTTCAGTGTCAATCACCCTTTTTCTGACAGTCTGTAATTCAACGTCAGCCATTAATGAGTTAAAATCATTTCTACGCTGATGAATGTCACTTTGAGAAAAGCTACATTCTTAAGTCATCATCAGTATAGATCAGAAAGTCGCCCTATTACACACAAATATGCGAGTGTCGTTTCACTTAAGTATCTGTTGCATTGTTATTTCATTCATGAGGTGGCGAAATAATGCTATCAATCGAGCATCTACGCATCTTAGAATCACCAGATTCTTTAATTTACGCATCTATATGAAGCAAGTCACTCTTTTACACACATTTATGTGAGTTTGTGAGTGTTGTATCGTAAGGTGTTGTATTCTTAGTTGCTTTTTGGCGTGAAGGGACGAGCTTAGGTACTCATATATTACCTATCATTCGCTTCTTGCTATGCATACTGAAAGAACCGCCAGATTCTTAAAACTGATCACTCATGATCACTATGTTAGTAAGTCCCTTTCGCACACATACATACATATAATCACGCCTTTATCCCTAATGGGGTAGGCAGAGCGTAAACGACCTAAACAAAGGTCGTTACGCCACGTCTGACAAAGTTTTGAGGGTAATAAGATAGATTTGTAGGTATATATACAGCCCATCGCCTAAATTGCAATATACTGAAACCCTCAGATCCCTTAGCTGGTTTTTACAGCATGTCCGGGAGGAAATGCAGCTGGCCCATTCTATGTTTTCCTCTCGCTCCCAGGGCAGCATGGAAGAACACACACATGTGGGTGTCGTTTCAGTGAGGTGTTGTATTGTTTGGCGCGTGCGTGTTCATGACGCATGGTTGACGCATGCTTCGCGCTACCGGACCATCGGCGCTTGCGCCTCTCTCTTTCCTGCCTCTGTTCGTGCGCATTTACCACTAAAAGCGAATGTAAACAACGTATTGTGAATTTCTCTGGAGATCAGGATTGTCTCAGTAATACAATATATACATGTAATCACGCCTTTATCCCTAATGGGGTAGGCAGAGCGTATACGACCTGAACAAAGGTCATTTCGCCACGTATGACAACATTTTGAGGATATTTAAGATAGATTTGTAGGTTTATTGCTATAGTGACAGGTTGTCAGCCCATCGCCTAAATTCTTGAACGAAAAAGAGGTTGTTTCGTCCAAGCCTAAATTGCAATATACTGAAACCCTTGGATCCCTTAGCTGGTTTTTACAGCATGCCCGGGAAGAAATGCAGCTGGTACATTTTATGTTTTTCTCTCGCTCCCAGTCCAGCATAGAAGAAGTCGTTTTTTCTTTTTATTTTATTTTTTCTTTTGTCCCGGCTACGATAATTAAATGTAGTCTTTGTTAACGTAAACCCCAGTTGAGATCCTGACAACCTTACTTGATTAAATGAAACCTTACTTACAACTTCCAACTACCCACCTAGTTACTCTACCGAGAAAATAAAATTCAATTCTTTTGGGAAATTGCCTCTCAGCCTCAACATGTAACTAAGTATATTAATATCTTGGGATGAGACCCAGTTTACAAATAGGAATTTACCGGTAACAAGTATATAAAAGGTTGGGTAGATAGATATTAGGTACATAAATGGGTAAGGTTCGTAAGCCCACTATTAAATTCCTGTCACATATCATGTTATAGTAAATACGGGGTGAAAGGGACAGCGTACTAGAAACTGATAGGGGTTGCTCAGTCAACAAAACTGAACAACTTTCAACAAAAAAAATATTTCTCGGAATGAAAAAAAGTTTGCTTTCCCGTTTGGAAAAGCCATTTTCATTTCATTTCCTGGTGATAGTTGTTCAGTTTCCTTGACTGAGCCACCCGTATAATTTTTCGGTATGCTGTCAATTACACACCATATTTAATACCTCTTCATAAATCCTTCCTACAGGTAGGTACATTCTCTGTGCATAACACGGAAGCTACTTATCTGCTTATGCGAAGAATAGGAACGTCTACTGAATAAGCATGCATGCATGCATATAATCTTAAATAACCTTTAAAACTTTGTCAGACGTGGCGGATCGACCTTTGTTTAGGTCGTTTACGATCTGCTTACCTCATTAGGGATAAAGGCGTGATTATATGTATATTGTATATATGCATAAAAATCGTCATTAGAGAATTTCAAATATTTCATTTTCCATTCCCTAGCGACACCTTCATGCAAAATAGGCGTGATTCCTACTAGTCATATCAGCAACTTTTTATGCAATGTCAAAACCGCTTTTTTGTATGAAAATAGCGCGTTATAACGTCACTCCTTGGTAAATATTGTTCTACTGAAATCAATAACAAAGCCTGGAAGAAATTGCTATCTTAGCAATACGGCCGCCTATGTTGTACTTGTCTTTTGTTATTATCTGTTGTGTTATATGATTTATATTCTTACGTGCAATAAAGTATTGTTATGTTATGTAACTTCTATATTTTTAACTCGATTATTAAGGTGGCGATACTAGTAAAAAAACTTAATTCACTAAAAACGCAGTGAATCGAAAAACCGGTGCAAAAGAATCAAGTAATTAAGATAATTTAGAACCTTATAAATTAGCGATTCATAGCTCGTTGTAGTAACAGGAAGAAAAGTTGCCGTTGGTCGCCGTTATTCACATTTTTTCTTTCTGTTACTACAACGAACTATGAATCGCTAATTTATAATTTACGTAGGATCAATCCTACGTAAAAGAAAAATTATGTTAAAGTTATGTTGTATTTCAATTTTTTTACTTTATTCAAGTGTACTTTTAACTGACTATGCGAAACCATCCTTTTGCAAGCTTTGCGAGTACGCGGATTATGGAAGCCATACAAATGCAGCCTACATTCCCTAGTGACCCGGTCATGGGTGCATTTCTATACCTATTGCTGTAGGAATATTTGATATAAAGCAGAAATATTTTTTTTCTCAAATATTATTAATAATAAGTAGAACTCCTTGTATTCATTACTTAAAAATTGATGTACCTACAAATCTATCTTAAACCCTTAAACTTTGTCAGACGTAGCGGAACGACCTTTGTTTAGGTCGTTTACGCTCTGCCTAACCCATTATGGATAAAGGCGTCATTATATATTATGTATGTATGTATTAAATTATCGTAGCTACGATATGTACGTATTTCTTCCATGCTGGACTGGGAGCGAGAGAAAAACATAGAATGTGCCAGCTGCATTTCTTCCCGGGCCTGCTGTAAAAACCAGCTAATGTAAACCCTCGAAGGGTTTCACTTTATTGCAATTTAGGCAAACTGACAAGCTGACAACCTATCACTACAGCAATATACCTACAAATCTATCTTAAACAACCCTCTGAACTTTGTCAGACGTGGCGGAACGACCTTTGTTTAGGTCGTTTATAGTCTGCCTACCCCAATAGAGATGGAGGCGTGACTATATGTATGTATTATGCTATGATTTGAATATTGGTATAATTTTTATGAACATAAAATATACCGATACATAGCTTATATTTCATGAATGAGATAATTAGCAGGAGACTTTAATACTGAACCTCAAAGGGCCTTTAAATATTGCATTGCAAAGGCTACACCGTTTTTCTTGTCGCGCCATACTTTTAGTAAGATAATAATTAATACGTTCTGATGGAGTACCTAAAGATGTATTTCATATGCTTTTAATGAACACGTTATTGCAAAAATATATGTACATACATATAATAACGCCTCTATCCCTAATGGGGTAGGCAGAGCGTAATCGACCTAAACAAAGTTCGTTCGCCACGTGTCACAAAGTTTTGAGAGTTATTTAAGATAGATTTGTTGGTATATTGCTGTAGTGACAGGTTGTCAGCCCATCGCCTAAATTGCAATATACCAAAACTCACGGATCCCTTAGCTTGTTTCTAGAGCATGCCCGGGAGGAAATGCAGCGGGCACATTGTATGTTTTTTCTCGATCCCAGTCCAGCATAAAAGAAAACAAAAAAATCTGCATTTTTTTTTACCAAAATTATGTAAACTTTTAAAACACGTTCAAACATCCTGCCCTTGGTAATTTGTTTAGCACTTACAATGATTCGTAACAGAGTCGAGGCAATAGTGATTCTTTATATAGTGCTGATATGCTCACACGGACATAATAAGGGCGCTAAGAGGGCCTGTTAGCATCTCGAGATCAGACAAGGTGGAACTGAACACATCAACAATAACATAACAAATACATATATATATATATAATCACGCCTTTATCCCTAATGGGCTAGGCAGACCGTACACGACTTAAACAAAGGCCGTTCCGCCACGTCTGACAAAGTTGCGAGTTTTATTTAAGATAGATTTGTAGGTATATTGCTGTAGTGACAGGTTGTCAGCCCATCGCCTCTTTGCAATATATAGAAGTCCTCGGATCCTTTAGCTGATTTTTACAGCATGTAGTGACAGGTTGTCAGCCTATCGCCGATTTTGAATTGTACAGATACCCTCGGATCCCTTAGCTGATTTTTACAGCATGCTAGGGAGGAAATGCAGCTGGCACATTCTATGTATTTCTCTGGCTCCCAATCCAGCATGGAAACTACATAATATAACAAATATAGGATTTGAATAGGAAGTATGACCTACATTCTAGCGGACGGAAATATAAAACGTTCAAGGTAGATCAACGACAATCCCTTGATAAATTTTCTTCAATGCGTCCAGCATTGGAGTGAGAGAAAAACATAGAATGTGCCAGCAGCATTTCCTCCCGAGCATGCTGTAAAAACCAACTAAGGTATCAGAGGGTTTCAGTATATTGTTATTTAGGCGATGAGCTGACAACTTATCACTACAGCAATATACCTACAAATCTATCTCAAATAACCCTCAAAACTTTGTCAGACGTGGTGAAAGTTTGTTTAGGTCGTGTACGCTCTGCCTACACCAAATGGGGTACGGATAAAGGCGTGATTATATGTATGTATTAATTTTAATGTTTTTTTTTTCTATCGTTTCAGGTAGCTGTCTCAAAAAGAAGAGTAGAAGAGAATCGTCAAAATGACGGTGGTGACGAATCCTGCTCGTACGGAGTCGGACAGCGACATCGAGAGCGCGGCGAGCGTCAGCGGGCGAGCCAGCAGTGCCGGCGGCGGCGACGGCTCCGGACTGGACATCGACGAGAACTGCCGCCTCTACGACGACGAGAAGCAGAGCGACATCGTCTTCGTCGCCGGCATCAACGGCGACACCTGGCGCTACCCCGGCCACCGCCGCGTGCTCGCCGCCACCAGCCCCGTCTTCGCCGCACTCCTCGCCTGCAAGGCTGAGGTCATCGTCGTCGACTACGTGGACCGCCGAGGTTTCGAACAGCTCCTCCGCTATCACTACTGCGAACCTACCGTACTCAACTCGGTAGGGACTGCACGATGCTCACTAGATGCAGCCTACAAATTCCTATGCGCCCCACTCGCGGAAAGATGCGCTCGTCGACTCGATGAAATGCTCGACGCAGGAGTCGCTTTAGAAATATTGCGAGACCTGCGCTTCTTATGTGCCAGACTTCCCGGTGCAGCTTCAGCGCCACCTCTTCCTGCTCTAACAGACGATAATGCCGCTCGATCTCTAGCTCATTGCTCGCGCTGGTGCGACTCTCTCGCTCACAACGCACTGCTGGTACTCGACGACAACGCTGATGCAGCACTTACTGATGAAAGACTTGAAGAGCTTCCTTACGAAGATTTGGCATTAATAGTGAAACGTGAAACTCTTCGAGTATCTAGCGAGCTCATTTTGGTAGAGGCTCTATCTCGATGGGCGACTGCGGCTTGCAAGCGAGCGAAGAGGGAGCTGACGTCGGCAAATAAGCGCGCAGCTCTGGGGGAGTTGGCGTACTGCCCTCGATACTTGCTGCTGTCCGGTGAAGACTTGGAACGTGCGCTGGGGTTGGAGCTGTTGGAGCCGATGGAGAGGACGTTGGTGACGGCCCGTGCGAAGAAGTTGAGTGCGCCGGTGCCCGTAGGCGCGGAGCAAGAGGCGCTGCTGCGCCGATGGGCCCGGCCGCGACCAGCGGAGCCGGCCGCACTGCCCGTGCATCTCAGCCCGCGCTCCGAGCCCGTGCCGGAGGAGGTGCAGCCGAGCAAGCTGTGCGCTCGTCGGAAGAAGCGCCCGAAGCAGCCCTCATTTGCGCCCGAGGACAGGAACAGGAAGCCCGGCTGCTGCGCCTGCTTCGGCGAGGGTCTTCTTCGAGCGTTCATCTGTTTGTTCGACTGAGAGCGAGCGCCGCCCTCCTACTACGTGTAAACGTGTAGGAAGTGACGTGGCTCGGCAACGTCGTCTGTCGTGAATGATTAGAAATGGACTGAAATATAGAGATGGTTATTTAATTATTTATGTTCCATGAACATTTTGCTTTATTTCAATTTTCGCAGTCGAAGTACTGATATTTTATGGATATAAGTAATTTCGACTGCATTGTGCGATTTAAATTAACTTATGAAATACGAATAGAAAAATATTTAATCAAAGTAATACTATGTATTATGACAAGGTCAGGCCAATTTGAGGAAGGGTAGCTTCTTTTGTATGTTTTTACGAATAACTGAAATTTCATTCGTAGTAAAAATATTTTACTTAGGAAATTACTTGCGGTTGCTTTTATTATTGCGTATTCTATAGCGTTCTAGCACAATTTATTATGCTTTAAATTAAAAAAAGAGAGAGTTTGTGTGGAACACGACAGCTGAAGGTACTTGTTTGTTAAACTTGTTAATGAAATTAATCGGACAGACTGTCACAGTTTGAAACATAAGAATGATCTGATATCTTACAAACACATTTAATGTTCATCGTCTATAGTTGTTTAAAATCAGATCCAAATGAAAAATATACTAATGCAATGAAATATAGCAGGATTTTGAATTGATGTTTGTAATAATTCGATGTTTGCAGCTCAGCTGTAGTAGGTGTTACTTATATTTGTGTAGTAGATCTTTTGTGTCTAAATATTGTGATATCTTTACTGTTCTATTATTTATATTTTAAGACATTTATCACTTTATCAGTTAAATTATCATAATTATCAAATTGTCCAACAATTTGCATTTGCGAGCTTTTATTACGAGTATGATCTAATTGTTTATGCACAAAGTTTTTTTGTAGATAAATGTATTTTAAATTTAAGTTAGTTAATATTTTGTTGCATTTATTGCGTTGTTGCTTGTTAAAATCATATTTCTAACAAAATGTATGCATATTTTTTTATTAGAAATATGACGAAATAGACGAATCTTCCGTAATTTTTATGAGGCATCTATACCTACCTAAAAATAGTTATAAGTATACTTTAATCTTCTAGTCGTAATTTAAGTACATTATAATGTTAGAATATTAAATAATATAAGATTGGTCATTTATTCGTTTGCTACTCAACAGTTTAAATATTGGTAGTTTTGAAAAACCACGTGGATTTTATTATACTGTCAAAATGCTGGTTAATTATTTTATATCGGAAATAGACAAATCAAAAATTTTCTTGGACTAAGTATTAATTTGAACCTCATGTCAATATTTTTAAAGTGTAAGATCAATTGTACTGAAAATAATCTCAATGTTTTGGAATATTCAATCATTGGTCTTGAAAGAATATTTCATTCATTCTTTAGATACATTTCTGATCTCAATAAATAAATTTGTACAAATTTATTTTTAATAACCTTTAAAACATTGTCAGACGTGGCGAAACGACCTTTGTTTTGGGTCGTTTACGCTCTGCCTACCCCATTACAGGCGTGATTATATGTATGTATGTACTAAAAAAAATACATATTTTTTTTATAAAGTGGCAAACGAATATGACCCTAATTTGTGTAAATCTCTCCTTAACAGCTCTCAGAGCTGCTCTGACTGCATTCTTCAAGCGTGTTCTTACAATAAAGTCAATAGTAGATACTTTTGCTAATACTTATTATATCTTTGTAACTGTACCTTTACTTTTAATTTATTTTTAGACTGTGCCATATTGCGCTAAAAACATATTTTAGGAAAACTCAAACACAACTTAGTTGACTTATACGAATAGCTCAATTCAAATCTAAATTACAATAAATTGAATAACCAAATTATACAGTTTAGGTTGCAAAAATACATGTAACTCAAATTACTTCTCACTACCTATATTCTAAACTGAAACTATTGAATTGATGTTTTAAACGAGATGTTATGTGTACCTAGAATATATTGATCTGTTCTGATGTTGACTATAAGATACCAAATTAATATGGGGGCTGACTCTAGCAAAGCTACTTTAACAAAGTATCACATCACTTTTAATTTTGGAAGCAAAGAAAAAAACACATAAAAAGAAAAGAATTATCTTACCAGTTTTGCGAACAATAAACCAGACATTTGTTTATGTTTTTGGAGAGCTCTATTAGCAGCCATTGTGTTATTTTTAAATTATAAAATTGTTTAATATGCTGTCAGCTAGATTAAATCCCAGTGAAATTATGCTTAGATTATTAAATAAACTTGATGTAAAACCAAATTTGATGTGCGCAGCTTTGAGCTGTATTTTAAACCCATCCCTGAGACAAATATAAATGATGTTCAAATGAAAAAGCGTATTATTTCCAAAACCTTTATTCAAATTAGTAAAACACATTACAAACAACTTAAATTATTGTAAGGTTACTCTAAAAATATTCGGCTTAATTAGTTTACTTTGTTTTTGGATTTGGACGACATAAGGTTTGCAAATTGGACGTGAGAAGTTGGGACACAGAAGGGACAAGAACACTCAAGAAGTTAAATGATGTTGTTGTTGTTAAAATAATCTCCACATAAAATTTGCGACAAATCACCACGCTGCTGGACCACGTCTCTTGTATCCCTTTAAACAAAAAGGAAACATAATCCCCATTTCCATGCTGGCCTGGGAGCAAGAGAAAAACATAGAGTGTGCCACCTGCATTTCCTCCCGAGTATGCTGTAAAACCAGCTAAGGGATCCGAGGATTTCAGTATATTGCATTTTAGGCGATGGGCTGACAACCTGTCACTACAGCAATATACCTACAAATTGATATTTAATAACTTAATAAATGCCTACCCCATTAGGGATAAAGGCGTGATTATACGTGGGACACTCAGAAAGATTTGCGACACTAAAAAAAATTGTTCTACAGGTACATATATTTTTATTAAATCTTTTCAAAGTACTCTCCACCAGCCTCTATACAAAGATTCATGAGTCTGAACCAGTTTTCAAAACACTTTTTCCAGTCCGCCGTAGACACCTCGTTTACAGCCTGCTCGAACGCAGCCAGCGCATCTTCCGGCGACGAAAATTGTATCCCCTTGAGCTGATTTTTTATTTTTGGAAATAAAAAGAAGTCACACGGTGCTAGATCAGGGCTGTAAGGAGGGTGACCCAGGAGTTTGACTGGTGTGCTGTCCGGGAAGCCCCTCGTTTTGAGCGCGGTGTGTGCAGGCGCATTGTCGTGGTGGAGCAGTAGTCCGCGGAGCCCTGTGTTTGGTCGCTTGTTGCTCACAACAGAAAAAAAACTTCTGGTAAACATTTGGTAGTATACCATTCGGCGTTAATGCTTCTTTGATCTCGTAAGGGAATTGAGGCCAAGTGGCCAGTCAAATTAAAAAAGCTGGCGATCAAAATCTACCCCCCGCTTCGAGATCGCTTCACTTTGGTAGGCGTTGGTTCATTTTGAAACACCCAAACTGTCGACTGGCGCTTGGTTTCTGGATCGTATTGATAAATCCAGGACTCATCACCTGTTACGATGTCGTAAACACGCCGAGACGAGCCTGCTTCAAATTTGTTCAGCATATCACGGCACCATTCCACCCGGGCCTGCTTCTGAGCGTCGGTGAGGTAGTGCGGCACCCAGCGCGATACTATCCTCCTCACGCGAAGATGCCCATGTAGAATCTCGTGAACGCTTCCCGATCCAATCTTTAATATGTGCTGAATCTCCTGATATGTAATTCGCCTATTATCTTGGATTAAATTTTTCACTGCTAGCACGTTTTATTCCGTAATAGCCGTCAAAGGGCGACCGCTTCTTTCTTCATCCCCCAAGGTTGGTCGACTGCGCCTAAATTCGTTATACCAACGATACACGGTTGCCTTGGAGGGGCTTTCATCCATAAATGCCATTTGAAGTCTATCGAACGATTCATCCGGTTTCAGGCGACACTTGAAATCGTAAAAAATCATAGCTCTAAAATGTTCCCGGCGCAGATCCATTTTTCAGTAAGACACGATACTTTGAATTGGCTCGCAAAAATTGTGGAGGGAAATTTTGAAAATGGAACACACATATTTTTACTTACAAGTAATCATATTTTCAAAAAAGATTCTAACCGGCCAGTCTGCCATATATAAAAACTATTTATCGCAATACTTTCTGAGTGGCCTGGTATGTATGTATGTATGTATGTAATATCCATTTAAATAGATAGAGGGTAGAAACATTGATTTCCTAGTCATAGTATTTACGGCCAACTACCAGAAATCCAATTATGGTCTTTTACAAAATCTAGCGCATGTCACCTTTCTTCGACATTTTACAGCAAAACATGTATGGCAAAAGGAACAGAGCAGTTTTTTTTATTTTCTTTCCTACCTACTGTTTTTTTTTATTTCCTTTCCTATTACCTATACATCAACCTTCGTCGTATCGTTATCGTTTTCGGTTTCGTAAATGCTACGATGATATAAAAATTGTTTTTTTTTTAACTTGAAATGGGTTTGCTATTGACTCTAGACACAAAGGTGCCGTGACAGAGTCGACGATGGAGTGAGCAAACCCAGAAGATGCCTGTTATGGTACTGGCAGTCTCACGCACCGGCAGCAAGCTGTTTGGCGCAGGACTCCGGTGACTTGCGGAGCCTACCCCCGCTTTGTTGGGATCGTTCAGCCGGACTTATTCAGATAGATCCCGTCCCAAAGAAAGATGATAAAAAGTAAGCAAAGTATTTCTAAAATATCAATTTTGTACGTGTTGTTATGCATGCTGAGTAAAAATAAATTGTAAACAAGTACCTACTTACTATCGATTTCCTTAAATTAGGTGAAAGGTCAGGAGATATCAAGTTTGGCCAATGTTTTGGCAGTCCCTAGTTCAAAATAAAATTATCACACATTCTCTCATACGTAAATAACTAACTACTCATAGTGCAGTTTGTAATCTTTGCATAATATACATATAATGCAGTAAGATGGCAACTTCCAATAATTGGGTGTTCACAAATTATTACATTTCATCAAATTATTTCAAGCCTGGACTTTTTAATATTAGACTGTTTTAATTGTTTATTGTTAGAATATTGTCTTTTTTAATGAATTTTGTGACGTTAAGTTTATGTGAGTTTAATTAACTCATCATTGATATTTGTGGACTTTGAGGTTAGGTAGGTACATTTTTATAATATATGTCAAGTATAGTTATTTAAAAATAAATATAAAATAAAACCACTGTTCAAAAAACTTACTTGCAATTTCCAGAACCAGGTAGGTACAAGATGGTGGACCCACTGCTCTCAGAGAAGACATCTAACTTCTCCACCCGATCCTCCAGATCCGCGAGAGTAATCTCCGCAGCCGTGAGGTCTTTCCGCAGACTCTTCACCGTTTTCTGGAACTCCAGCATCATGTCTATCTTCGCGTCCACCTTTCATAAAATAACTTTATTGCACAAATACAACAAAACGGAGACAGTACGACATAGGCGGCCTTATTTCTAAAGTAGCAATATTTTCCAAACCAGAAAATAAACTGTGGAAAAAAACTACAACAATAAGGAGATAAAGGAAATGACAGTTGCAGAAACAGTTCTGACAAAGCAAAACGGAAGCAAGCTAAGATCAAATAGTTATTTTTTGATAAATCTTATCCAATTTTAAAAAGGTCTACCCTAGAGTAGTAAGGACGGACCCTATGGTTAGTCTTTTTAGTTACTGGTCAGGGTATAAGATTTTTTTTTATTCGGCCCTTAAAAGCCTAAAGCAACAGTGCACGACGGCAAAAGTCTTTAGGAAAGGCATCAAGCTTGGCTACTCGTACTGTGAACTTTGTTTTGCGTAGTAGTCAAAGTGCTGAAGCACCTTCATCATTTTATCCGCCAGCATCTGCCTGGACCGCCTGGTGTCGTCGAACTGCTGGTCTATCTTGCTGGTGATCACATTCTTCAGGTCGTGGAACCTCTTGTCGAAGATGTTGTCCTCCTGAACGTCCCGCTTCTTCTTCTCACCTAAGTTTTTCGAAGTTTGTGTCACCTCATCAATCGTTCTGCCCTCTGGACATATGGAACAAAACTATTTTTATAAGCCGTGATTTGGAAGGCTGAGTGTCAAACCTTTCCTATACAAGTGGAGAGAACTTATGTAAATGACCAGTTGGGACTGAGAAATAGATCTGACCCGATTTAGGATCTAACTAGGAGAATTACAGAATAACGCAATTAATGGACTGATAACAGGTATAAAAGACTGAAGGACCTAGCAATTAGCATAGGTAAGGGAGACCTACCTACAAGGCGGCCTCGCAATCTATATAGTAAAGGTTTGCTAACATCTGTTTAAGACTTTCGCGCTTTGTACACATTATATTATTGTATCGGTCAGCTTGCGACCACGGTTGTTGTAATACAATCGAAACGTCAGGCAAAGGTATTTATCTCTTTATACCTATCTAAACCAATCGGTGCTTCGACCAGATACAATAAAACATTGATCTGTGTATTTCCATCTCAGTTTTAGAATTTAGAATAAAGGTAGACAAAGTTTCATGTCTTTTTATTCAAAAACACTTTTCAAAAATAAGTTATACGTGTTGGCAAATCAGTTACATTACTCAAACTAATATTTCATTATGTTGTTATATCTAATAGCTAAAACTTATTATAGAAACAAGATCTTCGATTGAAAGATATGAAATTTTGTTTACCTTTATTCTGAAACTGAATTGGAAAGACTATAGTTATAGGTCACAAGAATAAGCTGGACGAGTTTGTGGCGTTGGACCGATCTGTGTGCAGATCCTTGGGGGAGGCCTAAGTAAGTCTGCACTGGTCATCATTTAAGATAAGACTCGTCTCCCTAGCCCTATCCTGGATCTCACGGGGTCGGCTACCTAATCTAGGGGATTGAACGAGGGTACTGGTTTTTACACAGAGCGGCTGCCATCTGACCTCCGCAACCCAGAAGGGAAACCAGACCCAATCCTAGATAAGGTCAGAATTTTTAAAGTCGCCAATGCTTAGCACTGGCCTCTGACATGGCTTAACGACTAATATCTACGGTATTAAAAGCTATTAACCGGGACCAACGGCTTGACGTGCCTGCCGAAGCACGCAAATAGCGCCAAATAAACGTACATATGAAATTCGAAAACCGAAAAACACATTGGTACGTGGTGGGATTCGAACCACGACCTCCCCGCTCAGGAGGCAGCGGCCCTATCCACTACACCATCGGACTCGTAAGATCATTTAAGATAAGACTGAGAGGTATAAAACTATAAAAATAGTTGAGTTCCACCTGTATTTGTGGCAAGTGTGCGATACTTATATCCTGAACTGCGCGCCGTGTAGACGCTCTTGTGGAAACACATTGAATCCATAGTTTTATTTTATCTACTGGTATTTTCAATAGAGAGAAACCAAAACGATTGATCAGGTTTTTTTTCGTATTTTTTATTTACATTTGTTTGCGTTGCGATTAGATTAGATTTATAAATGACATGACAGCTATGTCGTTATGGCTTTGGAGAAAAGTTTTATGATGAGATGAGCAAGGTTTCATAAGGTTGTATCACTTTTCAATACAAGTTTGGGGGCACGGTAGTGCATCTGCAAAGTCGAGCAAACAAGCACGGGTATACCATGATTTTCTCTATTCATAATAAAATTTCTTTATTTAGGCATTATAAATCCCATTCTTATTACCAGTAGGACTGTATGTACCTATATAAAATAATATGCGATATTATGATAGAGCAGAGTGTAAAAAAGATTTTTTAAATAAAAATATATAAGTACACAACTTAAAATATATATTTATGGTCTATACAATAAATTCTTTGGTCTAACTAGGAATACAGCGCCATCTGTCGCGGTGTATTTGAACGAAGTGTAAAGCTGAGTTGCTACGCGCTGCTACAACTCTGCTACGATGACTGTACCGCGCGTAGCACTGCTACTGTTTATGTGGTTCAAACGTCTGTTACTAGAGGGCGCCACAGGTTTAAAAAAAATATACAATCTTCTAGTTTTGCTATTCCGGATTTTCAGGAATATAACATTGAATAAATAAATAATATGTAAATGTTTGGACCCAAATTTCGTAGATTAGAAGAGAAAAATACAGTTTTGTTTTATTTTAGTGTAATTAATCAATAATAACAGTTATCCAACTCTTTCTACATCACGATTTGGAATGTATTCATTATGTAAGTATTTGAACGTAGTCACCGTATCATTATGAACCTAATTATATTTTTAAGAAATTAATAAAGAAATACTTTTAGTTCTTCCATGCTGGTCTGGGGGTGAGAGAAAAACATAGAATGTGCCAGCTGTATTAACAAGCATGCTAAAAACCAGTTTAGGGATTTGACAGTTTTCGTATATTGTAATTTAGGCGATGGGCTGACAACCTGTCACTACAGCAATATACCATATATATACAAATCTATCTTAAGCATACATACATATAATTACGCCTTTATCCCTAACTAGCGACCCGCCCCGGCTTCGCACGGAAATTATCAGTGTTTCTCTACTATATTATACATGTATTATACATATAAACCTTCCTCGTGAATCACTCTATCCATTAAAAGCCGCATCAAAATCCGTTGCGTAGTTTCAAATCTTTATGCATACATAGGGATATAGGGACAGAGAAAGCGACTTTGTTTTATACTATGTAGTAATGGGGTAGGCAGAGCGTAAACAACCTAAACAAAGGTTGTTTCGCCACGTCAGACAAAGTTTTGGGGGTTATTTAAGATAGATATGTAGGTATATTGCTGTAGTGACAGGTTGTCAGCCTATCGCCTAAATTACAATATACGAAAACTGTCAAATCCCTAAACTGGTTTTTAGCATGCTTGTTAATACAGCTGACACATTCTATGTTTTTCTCTCACCCCCAGACCAGCATGGAAGAACTAAAAGTATTTCTTTATTAATTTCGTAGAAATATAATTAGGTTCATAATGATACGGTGACTACGTTGAAATACTGTATACTATAGTAGGTATACTAAAACCCTCGGATCCCTTAGCTGGTTTTTACAGCATGCCCGGGAGGGAATGCAGCTGGCACATTCTATGTTTTCCTTTGGCTCCCAGTCCAGCATGGAACGCTTTGCCTACCCCATTAGGGATAAAGGCGTAATTATATATATGTATGTAATTTAAGTTTTTCTACGAAAGATATTTAAGACCCAAAATTAAGGCATGGTTCCCATGATTCATAAATAAATATTAAGTACCTAGAGGAACAGAAAATTATCTTCATAAATAACTAGCGACCCGCTCCGGCTTCGCACGGAAATTATCAGTGTTTCTCTACTATGTTATGCATGTATTATACATATAAACCTTCCTCTTGAATCATTCTATCTACTAAAAGAAACCGCATCAAAATCCGTTGCGTAGTTTTAAAGATTTATGCATACATAGGGACATAGGGACAGAGAAAGAGACTTTGTGTTATACTATGTAGTGATATTATAGCCAGTTTGGATAGGTAGTTAGTTTGGTACCTAGGTACTTATTTAAAAGCTGTGTTTGGGAGGTGCGTTGGCCGCTGTGAGAGAAACTTTCAGTCCTAACAAAATAATAGCCTGAACTCCAGAAAATCACAATATTTATGTTTAGTCTTTGATCCTACTCTTGTTGCGAGTTCTTCAATTTATATAAACATTAGTACGGATTATTACAGCATAATAATTTTAGTACTTAGTTTTATTACATTATTGACTTTATGGTGCCCGATGGTATAGTGAATAGGGCCGCTGCCTCCTGAGCGGAAGGTCGTGTTTTGAATCCCACCACGTACCAAAGTGTTTTTCGGTTTACGGATTTCATATGTATGTTTATTCGGCGCTTTTTCCGTGCTTCGGAAGGTACGTTAAGTCGTTGGTCCCGGTTCGTTTAATACCGTAGATATTAGTCTAGTAAACTCTGACCTAATCTAGGATTGGGTCTGGTTTCCCTTCTGGGTTGCGGAGGTCAGATGGCAGTCGCTCTGTGTAAAAACCAGTACCCTCGTTCAATCCCTTAGATTAGGTAGCCGATTCCGTGAGATACGGGATAACGCTAGGGAGATGATATTGAGTTTATGGTGCCTAAGCATCAGTAGAAAACTAGAAATATACTCTCGTACTTCAATGAGCTGCTGTATAAAATTATAAATATTTTGTTGACAATCTGGATGTTACTTTAAATTAAATTGGGGTAGGGCTACAGATAGCATATTTTCAGTGGCTGTTATAGTATTTAGTTACAAAATAATAATTGCAATGGCCCCTTACCATTGCAATTATTATTTTGTTACTAATACAATGATGATTAATGCTTTACTAGCAATGCAACATGAAATTAGTATCACAAACAATGAGGTCATTCGAAAAGGATCTATTCATAAACATACATACATACATATAATCACGCCTTTATCCCTTATGGGGTGGCGTAAAGCGTAAACGACCTAAACAAAGGTGGTCCCGCTACGTCTGACAAAGTTTTCAGGGTTATTTAAGATAGAATTGTAGGTATATTGCTGTATTGACAGGTTGTCAGCCCATCATCTAAATTACAATATACTGAAACCCTCGGATCCCTTAGCTGGTTTTTACAGCATGCCCGGGAGGAAATGCAGCTGGCACATTCTATGTTTTTCTCTCGCTTCCAGACCAGCATGGAAGAAATCTATTCATAAACCACTCTAAAATGTAACCGAAAATCTTAAAAACAATCATTCTTCTGTGCTTGCACACAATGGACCCGAAAAAAGGTTTGGGCCAGTTTTTTTTTATTCCATCTATTGTCATTGTCGTAGGGATGAAAGACGCAGCAGGTTGAAATTTTGGACTGTATTATTTCGAGATAAATTTATTTTTGATGAAGTGCAAAAGTCGGGGGTAGTCCTTTGGCAGTTTTTATGTAGACGAAGCGATCACAAAAGGACTCAGTCACGCGTGCAAGGTTTGGCACACATGCGCCCAATATGTCCATTGTCCTTTGTGCTTCTAATGAATGTTGGTGTGAGAACTCCTTTACAAGTGTCCTGGTCGTATTTTTTGCTGCAGGTTCTGGAAAAAGGCCTTGAAATTCTCACGTTATCGTCCGATTTGGCCCACATATTATATAAAATGTGAATATCACACACGTCAGACAAATCTAAACTTTAAAAAATATATTTAGATGTGGATACACTTACGTTTTACTATTTACATTGCAGCTTGCTTTATTTATCCCATCTATACTTTACCATACTAAACTTCTAAACATGGAATCATAAAAAAGTACATGTAGTTAATGTATGCTGTTTTAAATCTCAATTTCCACGGAAAAGCTCATCATGCCTCGAGTGCAACCAGCGAAATAATCTTTTTAAACAAATTGAAATTTACATACATACATAAAATCACGCCTTTATCCCTTACGGGGTAGGCAGAACGTAAAACGCCTCCTAAAAGGCGCTTTCGCCACGTCTGACATAAATTGAGGATAAATTTTAGATTGTAATGTGTATTGCTGTAGTGACAGGTTGTCAGCCCATCGCCTAAATTACAATACACTGTAACCCTCGAATCCCTTTTGCTGACTTCTACAGCATGCCCGGGAGGAAGGGCAACTGGAACATTCTATGTTTTTCTTTATCTCCCATTCCAGTATGGAAGATAAGTTGAAATTTTTCTCCGTAAATGTTATTTAAGTTTAACATTAAATATGTACCTAATATCTTAAAAAGAGCTTTTAAAATAAACTCTAGTTGCTCAAAGTAAACTTAACTTTGAAATTGTTTGAGTGACTAATATCAAAGAATTTGCGGTTCCGTTTGAATACCCATACAAATCCCTTAACGCGTCATCTATTTGCACTGCGGCTCAACCAGTCTTCTATTGTCACGACAGCACAGCAAGGCTTTAGATGAACGTGGTGAAAAACGAACCTACTATACATAGATATATTCACGCCTTTTGGGTTAGCAGAGCGTAAACAACCTAAACAAAAGTCGTTCCGCCACGTATGACAAAATTCTGAGGGTTATTTAAGATAGATTAGTAGGTATATTGCTGTACTGACAGGTTGTCAGCCCATCCCCTAATGCAAAATATCCCTTAGCTGATTTTTACAGCATGCCCTGGAGGAAATGCAGCTGGAAAATGATATGTTTTTTTCTTGCTCCCAGACCAGCATAGAAGAAAACCTACCTATTCTTAAAAAAAAAAAGAAAAAAAAAATAACAACGTGATTTATATCAGTTCTCCCTGTAATTGCAAAGCCTTGGCTACATTCATTTAAAGTTTTGTCGTACTGTACTCTTCTATTGTCACAACGTTTAACGGCGCGTCTGGGAACTTTGCAGGTACAATCGTGCTTTTTTTTTCTATAGACTATAATGCAAAGCACTTGAGTTTCTATTCAGCCATTTATTGCACTCTATTCACTGCGCCATCAGACGCCAACTCATTCGCCGTTGTCCTTTACAAAATTTAGCGCCACCTAGATACTATTGACGTTTTTTTTTTCTGTAACGTAATTTCGTAGTAAGACAAAAAAACAAAACAGGTTCGGGCACAGGTATGTTTTTTTGTTGGAATTTCGAGATGATGAAAGGGACGGGTCTTTACCGAATTTAAATGAATAAGTGTTACTAAATATCAAAGACGTATAAATTATAAACAATTATAAATTATAAACGATATCTTCCGGCTAGGATTAGCTAAAAGATTTCGAGAATCATTCGATACTTTGAAGTTAGAAATAAGTGCGTTCATTATAAAGTTTTCCACCGAATTGAAACTAAATTAAAAACTTCGCAAATAAGACCAAAATAGATACTAAATCTAAAACAACTACTTAGTTAACTACGTAGTTATTTTAGACAGTTCCTTAGTTTTGAAAACGAGCGAGGAATCAAAACTCAGGAATGTTCTAAGGCATACAGTAGGAAATTCGAGACGCCTTCTCAAACTGCCTTCCAAACAGTTCTAAACATTTCTTGATAGTAATTCGACACCAGACAGAATAAAAAATAAGAAAAGAATGTAAATAACGTTGATACCCTCTCCGGGAGTTAAAAAGAAGTTTTTTTTATTGATGGCGTCTTTTTCATGTTTATCAGTGTTATGGTTGTATTGCTGCGGAGCTGACGTAGCCATAAAAAACGATAGTATTTTTTGTTCGCGCTCGGATTTGAGATTAGAAGCTGATGTGACTAATAAAAACTGACCAACATTTGAGAAGAGTAATTATTTATTGTTTTTTGTATGTCTATAAAAGTTACGATCCGATACTATGTTACATGTTTTGTGATGAAGTAAAATAAGTATTTATAGGTACAACAATATTAATTTCGGGGAGCTGGAGGAATTGTTAGAAAATTATGGAGCGATAATCTTTTTTTTTGTTTGGTTTGACGCGGTTTGCGCATTGCCACTAATAAAAACTTGGGAAACGTATACATAGTAAAAGGATTTTTTAACGAAATTTGGGAAATATAAATAGGATCAGTTAGGAAAGAAAATAAAATACTTATAAACGTATATTATTCAGTGTAATGTAGGAAGATAGTCACTACATAGTATAAAACACAGTCGCTTTCTCTGTCCGTATATCAATATGTATGCATAGGTAAATCTTTTAAACTACGCAACGGATTTTAATGCGGTTTCTTTTAATGGATAGAGTGATTCAAGAGGAAGGTTTATATCTATAATACATGCATAATATAGTAGAGAAACACTGATAATTTCCGTGCGAAGCTGGGGCGGGTCGCTAGTAATCTATAAATATAATGATCATTAGATGCCAAAAGTACATGAATGGATGTAGGAAAAGGATAGGATTATTGTATGTCAGTAAATTATTAATGAAATAAAATCTATTGTAATTGGGGCAGGAGAAAAAAATATGGTTAAGATCCCCAACCTCTCCACATTCACACAAATCACTATCAAAAATATTAAATTTATGCAAATTTTATGCTTCTATTTACATTTGGCTCAAGAGTGTCATGTGATTAAGGGTTTATTAGAAGATTTGTTTGTAGTCTAGATTATCCAATCAAAAACATTCTAAAGCCTGTTTATTAAACTTTGCGTTATGGATTCCAACTTGTTATGCGGCCCATAATCTGTTTTTGCTTTACAACTTTAAAGAAAGTCAACCTCAAAACATATGATTGTAGCCTACTGTTCAAAGTCTGCGGTTCCGAAATTTGAATATCTGTAAGTTGCAAAAAAAACTGTTTATGGACCGCAAAACACGTTGGTTTAGATAGGTCAACGTTAAAAATACAGACTATACTTACTTACTTAGGCATGTAAAACTTCTGCCAAGCCTCGCGACTTGCATAGATTGCAAGCTATAAAAAATTGTGAGATCAAATGGTGAGCCAAGTCAATTGTGTTCTCATTGAAGACTATATTATTCACTGTTATTTGTAGTATCTACATTTTTGGTTAAATTTGCTGGTGACTTGATAATTTGATGCCTCCAAACACAGAGGAAATACAAAAAAGTACGAGTATAAATACCAGACAGAACCAACAGAAATGTATCTCAGGAATTTGTTATTTCTCCATTTACTGCCCAAACCCCCGCTATCTTCTACACAGAATTGTACTCTACTCTATCAGTCTTCCAATAAGCCGCAGACAATAACAAAGTATCACAATGGCTGCGCTCGCGCACCGGCCGGCGTAGCGGCGCCATTGCTATTACGCGCCTTGAGACCACAGGGAGGACAGATAAACAAATACAACTTGGTCTGGTCTAAGCAATGGGCTCCCGATCTGAAGCATGTGGGTTCGATTCTCTGGAGAGGAACACAATGTTGAAATGTACGTGTCAATTTAACACTATGTGAGATTTCCCTAATTCGCTTAGGACAATGCAGGACCATCTGACTGTAAGAAAAAAAACCGTGTTTCGGAGGGCACTTTAAGCTGTCATCTTTTTGATAGTGGCGGTTACAAATAAAACATGTCAGAGGCCTATTATCTGTGCTATTACATACATACATAAATATAGTCACGCCTTTATCCCTAATGGGGTAGGCAGATCGTAAACGACCTAAACAAAGGTCGTTTCACCACGTCTGACAAAGCTTTGAGTTTTATTTAAGATAGATTTGAAGGTATATTGCTTAGTGACAGGTTGTCAGCCTATCGCATAAATTACAATATACTGAAACCCACGAATCCCTTAGCTGGTTTTGTACAGCATGCCCGGTAGGAAATGCAGCTGGCACATTCTATGTTTTTCTCTCGCTCCCAGGCCAGCATGGAAGAATGCTTTTCTATTAGGATGTTTCAAATACTCTGACACCAGGGTTCGTCGGGGTCTACAAAAATCCACTCAATAAGAAGAAAACCGGGCAGCTCACCGGCGCCATCGCTATAAAGCACCTCGAAACCGCAGACCAGATAAACAAACACAATTTGTGCATAATTTAAACCTGAGGATTTTTAACGCTGCCAAGATTGTTGGAGTGTCTGTAAATCGTAAGAGATAACAGGGGCGGATTAAGGTTTAAATAAATAAAACAATAATAGAGTGAAAAAAATGACTATCGAAATGTCTTCAAAGATTGATTCAGCTTTTCAAACATTAATCAATCATTTAAAGAGACATTGGAACTGGACCAGTAGACCTTGAATTTAGCAATCATTATTTTATTAGCCAATGAGACTCATACCATAAATTTTTGATATTATAAGTATAATCGTACACTCTTATTTTGTAACAATTCCGACCTTAATACAAAGGTTCTCCAAAGGCCCAACCCTAGGGTCCAAGGTTATTTGTTAGTCAAAGCCTTAAAAAGGAAACTTCAAAGTGACTCATCCTCACTCGGCCTCTGCACCATAAACTCCAGCAGCGACGCGTAGTTCTATGGACAATGTGCGTTAATTCTCGCCGTAAAACATCTAATTGGTCGTTTTTCAAGGGCCTGAGGACGGACGCGGACGTCGAGCAAAAAGTGGAGCCGGCGAGGAATGCGCCCGGTTGAATAACCAGCCGTCTGCTCGCCGTCGTCAACACACCCACGGTAAACTGACCTGTGACATACGCGGCCTCGATACTGCCCTGTCATTTACGAACCAACTTTTAGGAAAAGTTTCGTATTGATACACAAATATGAACAAGGTCGCTAATGTTACTTCGACCGCCAATTCGCAGAAGATCAAACTAGCTTTTGAAAATGATCAAGAAAGAGATGCTTTTAAGAATTGCGTTCCTATGTAGAGTGGTTTGGATAATCAAAGGCGGGGTTCAAGCAAAACTGGATGCGTAGTAACTATAAACAAAGAGCCTGTTGCGTAAAAATACGTTATACCGGGCGTAGCACATCGTTCTGATTTATTTTTCGTGCCACTGTGCGCACTCTGCGCGGGAGTGGCTGAGTGGGCTTATTTACGTTTGCCACTCGTTTATTTTTTCTTGGATTATCGGAGCCGCGCCAAGAATGTCGAAATCATTCAGGCCAGTAAGTGGGCAGGGAATTTGCCATTCATATCGAACGGGCCGGAATAACAACGCATGACCGAGATCACCGAGTTGCGAATGTTTCACGGTATTTATGGCTGAAAACTGTGTCGAAAATATTCGTAAACACACTTTTCGTGCTTCCAATTTTTCATTTCCATCTTCAAAGAAAATCATTCATCGTCGATCCAGTCATAGAAGCTTGCTTAATGGGGTACGCCATAAATACAAGACAAAGATATTTTTACAACAACCAGTAATTTCTAAATCATTTATAAACGATGTCATCTACTTATGAACGAAAATCCGCAACAACCTTGGGTATAGTACATACAGAAGTATTGGGTGTAAAGCGTAGAACACACACACACACACACACACACACACACACACATATAATCACGCCTTTATCCCTAATGGGGTAGGCAGAGCGTAAACGACCTAAACAAAGATCGTTCCGCCACGTTTGACAAAGTTTTGAGGATTATTTAAGATAGATTTGCAGGTATATTGCTGTAGTGACAGGTTGTCAGCCTATCGCCTAAATTACAATATACTAAAACCCTCGGATCCCATAGCTGGATTTTACAGCATGCCCGGGAGGAAATGCAGCTGTCACATTCATGTTATTCTCTCGCTCCCAGGCCAGCATGAGCAGCGCAGAACACATTCTTCTATATCGGTTGTTTTCTTATTTGCATTTTTCAATAGTCAAATTCAAACTTTCATAACCATATTACTAAATCACAAAGATGAAGAGGTATATATTTGGTAACTGCTGCGCTACTACAGACACACGTTGAACGGGCAGCAGCGTAATGTAAACAAAGAGTATAATTTAAATATTGATTATGCTATAAAGCTTCTGTGTTTACGACGGGCTACTACCCACGCCACGCACCTACCTACAATTATGTAGATACGCTCACTCAATGTTATTTACTCTACACTGTATAATACATAGTACAGTCGGGGGTAAAAGTCTTTGGTATAAAGTAACAAATAATTCAAAATAAGCTCAGGTAGTCCCGCAATCGCTAATTAACTATTAATTAGTCATTAAAACTTGGAATTGGGTGATTGCCAAATATTTAATACATTAGTCTAGTAAAAAAAGCTACAAGCGACTATTAGTACCGGTAGAGTTTTAGAATTCTTAATAATATATCAGAGAATATTTAGTCTGGTCTGGGAGCGAACGAAAAACATAGAATGTGCCAGTTGCATTTCCTCCCGGGCATGCTGTAAGATCCAGCTAAAGGTTCCGAGGGTTTCAGTATATTGTAATTTAGGCGATGGGCTGACAACCTGTCACTACAGCAATACGCCTAGAATTCTATCTTAAATAACCCTCAAAACTTTGTCAGACGTGGCGGAACGACCTCTGTTTAGGTCGTTTACGCTCTGCCTACCCCATTAGGGATAAAGGCGTGATTATATGTCTGTATGAAAAAAAAAAGCATTCTGAACTCGCCTGTCCTACTACAGATGGTACACAGGCCGTGAACGTGTGTGAATTCACAGAAATGGCCACAGATAAGAAAACTTGCGAGCCTCAGTTGGTTGTGTGCTGATCGCCGCTCGCCTGACTCCGAGTTGTGTACGTGAGGCCATTTCGCGTACGATAGCTTTTTTCTTTTATAGAGTAGAGTTGTTTTCTTTGGATGAAGTTATAGTATAGGTATTGTGGTCATTGAGCTGGGTAAAACTGTTATAGTCACGCGAAAAAAAACTCATGTTACTCTACCAAATGGAAAAATGCAAAAGAAAGTCAATAAGATGAGACTACAGAACAGGTGCAGACATTTTGAAGTCTTGGAGTGGGATATTTTATAGGAAATGATATTATTTCTTTCATGCTGGCCAGGGAACAAGAAAAACATAGAATGTATCACCTGCATTTCCTCCTGGGCATGCTGCAAAACCAGCTAAGGGATCCGAGGGTTTCAGTATATTGTAATTTAGGCGATGGACTGACAACCTGTCACTACAGCAATATACCTTCAATTCTATTCTAAATGAAACTCAAAACTTTGTCAGACGTGGCGGAACGACTTTTGTTTAGGTCGTTTACGCTCTGCCTACCCCATTAGGGATAAAATTGTTATTATATGTATGTAATGATATTGTTATTTTCTGGCCTGGTCAGTGGCGGATTCAGGGGGATGACATCATTGGCATTAGTTTTGGACTGTAGAGTTTCCATAACAGTACCAACATATTTAGAAGCACTGGACATATCTGTGACCCACCCCAGGAAAAAATGGATCCACCTTTGGCCTGGTCATGGTCAATGTTAGTTGTGGATGTAAATCTGAAATAAATTTATTGTATTGTATTGTTAGGTAGCTGGAAGAAAAAATATCCAAAAAATACGAAAAAAAAACAAACATCAGACAATTTCCGTTCATTACGGAAATGGGATAATCCTCTGAAATGAAAGAGGATTCAGAAAAAAAACAAAAGTTCTATCCAGCAGCGTGGTCAGGTCATACCTACAAGATCCGAGGGTGATGCAATATCAAGCAAGAATAGAACACGAACTTGTATCTACATGTCCTAAGTTTGAATCATATCAACTTATACATTCAAATAACGTCCAAGCCTTTTATTTATTCATCGCTCTCTAAGTTTTGTCGGTCATCTCATCAGTCATCCATCACATCAATATGAGTTAAGCTTGTGCTTTTGAAGAAGAAGTTAAAGTTAGTTTTCTTCCATGCTGGACTGGGAGCGAAAGAAAAACATAGAATGTGCCAGCCGCATGCTGTAAAAACCAGCTAAGGGATCCGAGAGTTTCAGTATATTGTAATTTAGGCGATGGGCTGACAACCTGTCACTTCAGCAATATAGCTACAAATCTTTCTTAAATAACCCTCAAAACTGTCAGATGTAGAGGAATGACCTTTGTTTAGGTCGTTTCCGCTCTGCCTACCCCATTAGGGATAAAGGCGTGATTATATGTATGTATGTTAAAGTTAGTCAGCAAGTCATTATCTAAGCAGCTGGCCATTTGGCGTAAAATTATCATCTTGCTACCGTCTGTGCTAGTCCTATAACAAATTTACTTGTAAAATCAACTCTATCACAAGGGCAGAAACTTCCTTAAGTTCGTATCGTATATCTAGTATAGTTGTAATTTGTAAGCCAGTGCTAAGGAGCGTCCATTTATCTCGCTTGGTGTATACGTGTCGTAGGAAGATTTCATAATCCGTTTTTTTGAGAAAATCGTAGGGATATTGTAAAATCACCGATAGTTAGACAGTGGTGAAAATATTTCTTAATTTTCTGGAAAATAATTGGTTCTTTGCTAAAACACTATTCACTATATAGTAACATTGTGAAACAAAACGTTAGATACTATGAAATTATAACTCTGATCTGTTTAAGTCAGAAAAAAATAATATAGCCAATTGGTGATTTGCCATTGTAGTGATAGAATTGGTCAGCCTAGCTACTCCGTTATGATGACTAGCTGCTTTCAGGGTGCGCCGCGGGGAGGCTTCTTTCATACACCCCTATATAGCCAATCAGAATTGAGGATATCCAATTTTACTAGATTACTAACATTTTCGCAAAATACCTATCTTTTTCCAGTAAGATTAGACAATGTTTTCGCCGTTGTCTAATAATTCATGTTTTCGCAATATTCCTAGGATTTTCACAAAGATTCGAATGTTCAAATCTTCCTACGACATACGCACAACAATGCTGCGGGCGCGGCTTGCGCTCGTACGTCTGTAGTACGGTCTATTGTGCGCGCGCGCACGGGTCATTATCCTTACCATCCAGGGCTTGTACTGCATTATTTCAAGCGTTGTTGTTCTTCTGCATCGATCGAAATATTCTGTAGTTTGATTGAAAACTGCTTGGCTGAGGAGCGACACTGATTTTGTTTGGAAAATTAGCCGTTCATCAGAAGACCTGAAATAGATTTCAGCAACAACATGAAGATGTTAGAATTAACAAACAACCTGTCTACTCTACCTTATCCTAATTATTTGGTTGAGTATAACTGTTATCTAGGAAGGCCAGTGAAGTTTTATTGCTAGATTTTAGAGGTGGCAGTATTATATTTAATTTATTGTGACATGTACTTATTTTTATTATAAATTAATGCTCAATTTAATGGTTATAGGTATATTATTTTCTGAATTTATATTACTTTTCTAGTCATCATCATCATCGTATGGCGTTTCCAGTGACAATTTAATTGACATGTAAAATTCGAACACAATATTTAATTGTATATGAATAAATAAATAAAGATAAGTTATAGAAAATCGGAAACTTAGCTATGTTGAAAATATGATAGAGATTGAATTAAATTTTTGTGTTTAAATTAAGTTTATACAGTTGATCAAAATTTAATTAGCAGAATCGGCATGCCAGTGACACCACACAGCATGAAAGTCACACGAACTCAGTGTCGTAAATTGGTATGAAGTGTGAATTTAGCCATAGTTTAGCGACACAACAAACATGAAACGACCCTCCGTACGATTTCCTTAACAAAACAATTCTTGTGACGCCGCATAATGAAGCAGAGTTAAAATTTACAAGCGGATTTTGAATAAAATCGTAAAAGATGTTTTGGACTTTAAAGTGGTAGTGAGAGAAAGAAGGATTTGCATAAAAATAAATAAATATTGTAAACAATAAGCTATAATGTTTTATCATAACATGAATACTTCCATGCTGGCCTAGCGAGAGAAAAGCATAGAATGTGCCAGCTGCATTTCCTCCCGGGCATGTTGTAAAAATCAGCTTAGGGATCTGAGGGTTTCAGTGTATTGTAATTTAAGCGATGGGTTGACAATCTGTCACTACAGCAATATACCTACAAATCTATCTTAAATAACCCTCAAAACTTTGTCAAACGTGGCGGAATGACCTATGTTTAGTTCGTGTACGCTCTGCCTACACCATTAGGGATAAAGGCGTGATTATATGTAGGTATGTATACGATGAAAAGATTTGAAACTTTAAATAATATCCTACATTGTGGTGAGATTTCCAATGTCGTCGACTGTAGAGTGTGATGTAATAGTGGCCCGTTTCCTGTAAGTAATATAAATAATTCAATTTAAAAAAACTATAAAAAACGTAATCAAATTTATCATGACGTGAATTTGACAGTCTTTTTGTACCGTCCTATTATCTAAATTAAAATAAATAATGATAAACTTACTATGATCTGGCGACGACAACGTTACCTATATGTATGTGCCTATACCTTTTCCCCCCAACTCTATAGCTTAAAAAACTTAGGCGCCTTAAATAATGATCAGAATCGAATCGTGTCGTGACGTCACATTTTCTCCACCGTTTTTTCCACACTCCATGCAAGTGGCTTGAAAAACCGAGGCGCCTCCAACAAGCCACTGATATCATAAAAACTTGACAGCTGTACGTGACGTAACGTGATGCTGTGGAGCGTCGAAGGCGTTTCCTCCACGGTGTTGGAGCGGGAAAAAACATAATAGTTCCAATCAATCGGATGGCTGGCAGGGCGATGACTGCAGCAAATCGCACCAGGTTAGAGCTCAAACCTGGTCAAAACACGAAGAGTCTAGTAGAGATGACTATAAAAACCTACTATTAAAATCGATGACATAACTAAATAATAATTTATTAAACCTGATAGAGTATTAAACTTTTGGGCTGCAATAACGTTTTTAGATTAATAATATTTTCTACATTACATACAATATGCCTTTTATTTTAACACTAATATGGAAAAAAATTATACCATTTCAATGACACTCACGAACATCTTTTATCTTATATTTTTTTTCTAGGTATGGTTAAAAAAAATATTTGAAAATATTTAAGTTCAAGTATTTTGGTTAGTTAGTTAATATTCCACTTAATATGTAAATATGTTACATAACAGCCGTAATAGCTGTACTAATATCTGAATAACAGATAAAAGTAGTGATTCTTGCCAAGAATGACTATATTCTTTCCCATTTTATCATCCTAGTAGCTATTTTATGAAGCGGTTAAACAAGTCGAGTTAGCCTATTAGGAAAGTTACAAAAATACTCATCTAGTATTTTTGTACATAGTTTTGTCTTCCTGATTGTTCATAATCACGCATTTATCTTTAATGGGGTAGGCAGAGCGTAAACGACCTTAAAAAAAGGTCGTTCCGCCACGTCTGACAATGAAAGTTATTAAAGATAGATAGGTATATTGCTGTAGTGACAGGTTGTCAGTCCATTGCTTAAATTGCAATATACTGAAACCCTCGGATCCTTTAGCTGATTTTACAGCATGCCCGGGAGGAAATGTTTTCCTTTCGCTCCAATTCCATAGAAGACTACCTTTTACTTTTAGCAATAACTCTTATCATACGGGAAAATACATACATTTTTATTTATTCTTTACAACATTAGCAGAAGAAAGAAATTCAGATACAGATCTAGAACATTATTTATAGATAGTATTGATGGTGTTATTTTTAAGGAATGGGAGTAAGGGTGGAATAGCCTTATGCAGTCAGAGCAACCAAGTTGTTGATAGCGGCATTACAGAAGACTAATAAATGCAGTGTGGAGTCTACTATAATGCTAACTGAGACCTGAAGTAAATGACGAACAAGTGATATTCATAGTGATAAATTAACTAATGACTTGTTTGGTTAACGGAGGTGTTAGACCTCTACGTATCGACTCTTTACGGGAGTCTTCTGTCATCATCTCCCTAGCCTTATCCCGTATCTCACGGGGTCGGCTACCTAATCTAGGGGATTGAACGAGGGTACTGGTTTTTACACAGAGCGACTGCTATCTGACCTCCGCAACCCAGAAGGGAAACCAGACCCAATCCTAGATTAGGTCAGAGTTTTCAAGCCGCCAATGCTTAGCACTGGCCTCCGATATGGCTTTACGACCAACATACATACATACATACATACATATAATCACGCCTTTATCCCTAATGGGGTAGGCAGGGCGTAAACGACCTAAACAAAGGACGCTCCGCCACGTCTGACAAAGTTTTGAGGGTTATTTAAGATATATTTGTACGTATATTGCTGTAGTGATAGGTTGTCAGCCCATCGCCTAAATTACAATATACTGGAACCCTCAGATCCCTTAGCTGGTTTTTACAGCATGCTCGGGAGGAAATGCAGCTGGCACATTCTATGTGTTTTTCGCACTCCCAGGCCAGCATGGAAGTACGACCAACATCTACGGTATTTAACGATATTAACCGGGAACAACGGGTTAACATGCCTTCCGAAGCACGGAAAAAGCGCCAAATAAACGTACATATGAAATTCGAAAACCGAAAATCACATTGGTACGTGGTAGGATTAGAACCGCGACCTCCCGCTTAGGAGGCAGCGGCCCTATCCACTACATCATCGGGCTTTCTATAGGAGTGAGTGAGTTACGAGAGTCTTCTCTATAGGAGTGAAAATCACACGGCGGGCGGTGTTAAAGAAGACTCTCCTAAAAAGTCGAAACGTAGAGGTCTAAGTATAACATCTCCGTTAAACACACAAGTGAGTCGTCGTTAATTTATCAGTAAGACCTGAAGTTCAAAAACATTTTTTGTTTGATTCAGTCATAGAATAGGAAAAAGCCTCATCACAATCTAATTCTATCACACGTTAAGTAGGAACATAACAAAATCGGTGACGACAAACTAATAAACGCGATGTAGAGTTTGTAATGGCCTATGAGCAGAAGTCCAAAAACGGTTGTAATTAATTGCGCGCTCAAGGCTGCGGGGAGGGGTGCGGTATGATGGGGGGGGGGCAAGGTCGACGTCCTTGCGTTTGCGCAGCGACCTCAACAGCCAGAGTCGACTGAGCCGTGCTGCTGCAATTTTGAATTTAGAACCACTAAAATAGTTAGGTAGAGTTTTATCGGCGCATGATTTGAATGCTGGATACTTGTATGGATTGTACTGGACTGGGAGCGAAAGAAAAGCATAGAATGCTGGGCATGCTGTAAAAACCAGCTAAGGGATCCGAGGGTTTCAGTATATTATAATTTAGGCGATGTCCTGACAACCTGTCACTACAGCAGTATACCTACAAATCAATCCCAAATAACCCTCAAAACTTTGTCAGACGTGGCGAAGCGACCTTTGTTTGGGTCGTTTACGCTCTGCCTACATCATAAGAGACAAAGGCGTGACTATATGTTTGTATGTACCTGTGGTCGTACAGAAAGGTGACAATTCTGTTGTTGATGTAGTATGTATTATTTATTGGTCAGATTATGACAGTGATACAAGGATGGAACCAGCTCACCCAGAGTAAGCTAGTAACATATCTTTTAGACATAATTTAAAATTTATTGTTAATGATCCCACTATAGAAAAGATACGGCGAATAAAATTGTAAGAAACTTTAAGAAACAAAGACCACTTAAAATAAAATAACTTGACAAATTTACGTAAACCGGTTAGCAAAATTACTCCTTATACTGATATGAAACCAGTTTAATCCGACCGTAAGTAAATTTAGAACGCGGCACAAGCAAGTAAGCAAGTTACCCCAGTCAATGAGGAAGTTTTTGTATGAAGGACCCGGAAAAAAATACGTTTTATGAAAATTGTGACAGATCGAAGTCACTAATTGGTCATAAAAAAATTGTTATACCACCATTGTTTCCCGTTCTTGTAAATGTTTTGTGCAATATAGAAATAAGTACTAGTTTATTACTGTAATCTACTTAAATTGCAAAAGTGAGATTTAGTTTAAAAAAACTTTTGGATTACTGTGAAACCCCCTAAACACACGGTCACTGCCTGCAAACAGCACATTTATTTTTCTGAGTCAATTTGTCTCTAAGGTTCGTATGGATTTGACAGACTTCTTTGTACTGAAATGACATGACTGATACGAACTCAAACTTGCTTTCACTCATAAGAGCTGATTATAAATACGGCTCTTAAAAGCCTTTGTGGATAGCTCGTTTCGCAGTATCACAGTCCACCACCGGCCATCTGCGCTGCAGACTACCGCCACAGAATATAGTACTAAGCTACCGCGCTACGCTGCGCCTGCGCACCAATAATTGTCAGCAATCGTTGTTTATTGGCGCGTAGAGGCCGGGTCATACTGCGCGCGCTTTGCGTGGAACGAGCAGAGATAGCGATCTTGTATTGTATGTATCTTCCACACCTATGGTTATGGTTACATGCTGGACTGGGAGCGATATGGCATGGAATGTATTGTTTTTGAAGATTTAGCACTCACAATGCTATTTTCATTTCATATAATATGAAAGAAAGAAAATAATAAATTCGTTTCTGGTAGGACTCGAACTGCGTATCTGGAATGCCAGTTCATTACTCTACCAACTGAGCTACAGAAACGGTAAATTTATCATAGTCTATCTTATGTATGCGTCATAGAATGTAGTTTAAGAACTACGAAGGGCTTAACCAGTCCAAATTAAGATTGGAATTCAAGTCAATAATGATATCGCCTCACTTTTTCCATATTTTCAAGGATTTTAGCACAGACAATAGAGACGCAGGTTCGAATCCTGCCAGAAACGAATTTATTATTTCTTTCTTTGATATTATATATAATGTAATAGTTCTTTCTCTTCTTTTTGAGAAAATAAAGGCTTGTGAGGGTTTCGGTGTATTGTAATTTAGTTAATAGGCTCACAACCACTTCTATATTCTTCTACTTCTATTTAGTAAGGCACAATATTTTCTGAAATGACTAAGATTTTTAATATCTATGTGTCTTTGACTAACCCTCTGCTAGATAACCAGATAAAGCGTGGAGCTCACAGCTGATTTTGATATAAGCATAAGTTTCAGACCAAGGCTGATTTTTCTTGAGGAAAGTATTCCAGTTTCATAAAAAGGATCCTAAGAAAAGGAAGACAACAAGGATCAATTCAATTCTAAAAGAAACGCACGCAGATGCTACGTGGAATGACACAACTGACCCGTCGTAATTACTTGATTGTTTATTGTAGTGAGAAGAACTTGAAATTAATGACTCAACCAAAGTACAGTATTTTACACAATGACAATCTTTTAATGGACCTCTGGAAGAAACTGGGTAAACTGAAGGCCTTAAGTCAAGTCAAAGAATTTCGCATTAGATGGACTAGGTTGTGGAGCTAAACTCATAAATAGGATCCTATAAAAAGGCCGATAAGAAGGATCATTTCAATTTTAAATACTCGCACACAATAGTAATATGACATGATTGACCCATCGTAATTACTTGATTGTTTATTGTAGTATCGCATAAGTAGCTACTCATCGGGCCGTCTGATGCGATGCTATTCTAAGCGACCTGACCCGTCTGCCCCACTTCAATTGTATTCTACACTACACTATTAATATCGCGGAGTTACTACGGCAAATGAAATATAAACATGCTCCATGCTAGACTGGGCAGTAAAACTAGAATAATGTACCTATAATTTTTTTTCCTATGCATAAAAGGTCAATAAAAGGGATAAAAGTTGTCGGCTAAAACAGTGATGCGCTGCTTACACAATACATGCTTTTATCAAAAACTGAAGAATAAACCAATTGTTATTCTGACTACGTTTGGGGTGTGGCGCATTTTAGAGAAAATTTTGATCAACATTGACATTGTGTTTGTAGTAAATTGAATATTACATACATACATACATAAAATCACGCCTCTATCCCTTACGGGGTAGGCAGAGCGTAAAACGCCTCGTAACAGGCGCTTTCGCCACGTCTGACAAAAATGAGGGCAAATTTTTTATTGTAATCATGTGTATTGCTGTAGTGACAGGTTGTCAGCCCATCGCCTAAATTACAGTACTCTGTAACCCACGAATCCCTTTTGCTGACTTCTACAGCATGCCCGAGAGGAAGGGCAGCTGGAACATTCTATGTTTTTCTATCTCTCCCAGTCCAGCATGGAAGAAATTGAATATTACCTATTTATTATCACAATAATGATAAAGAGTCATCCTATTTGTATCTGTGTATGGTACTATTAATATCAGAGTTGTGACTGAGTGCCTACTACGGCAATTCCCGCAATTGAAACATAAACTGGCCATTTAGCGACCATCTCGAAATAGCTCATTGGCGACGACAAAAAGTTGTTTACTTTTGCAATCTATATAACAAATTCACACTAGGTTAATATTAAGGTATGTAATACGAAAATTAGTTACATCTGTAAATATGGAACAAGGCCTATGATGATTAATGCTACCAGTAAAAGTTCTAAAATAATTCAATATTTTAAAACATCTAACGACTCATCATCATCTCCCTAGCCTTATCCCGTATCTCACGGGGTTGGCTACCAAATCTAGGGGATTGAACGAGGGTACTGGTTTTTTTTTTACACAGAGCGACTGCCATCTAACCCCTGCAACCCAGAAGGGAAACCAGACCCAATCCTAGATTAGTTCAGAGTTAAAACATCTAACGACTATGCTGAAAAAATCACGTATACTACTAAGTATTTATCGCGGTTTTTTATTCAGTTTAAAAAAAAAAACCAGTTTCACCTTGTAGTAGAAAGGTAGTGATTCAGTGTGTCTTCCGTAATTGGTGAATGCTGAAGTGTCGATAACGTAACACCACAAAAGATTGGCATTATTTTATTTTCACTAAAAAAGAAACCTTCGATTACATAAACCTGAAATTGGCTTGCGCAACGCCATCACTCTTCTCTGTTTGTCTAAGCTATTGGACATGCTAGAATACCTAGGCTAAATTGACTTGCTAATGAGAAAAAAACACGGATTTTACAAAACCGTATAATATAGACTTAGCACAGATTTCACCGTGTTGACCTAAGTAAAGATTTTCCTTGTCCTCCAAAAGACATGAAAATAAAATTAGGAATTCATTGATAAATAATAAAGGATGAGGTTTCATGTTTACTTCAAAGAATCCTTTGTCCAACGTTGAGGCAATATTACTCATTGCATGCATTATATGGCTGGGCGTGGGCGCAACAAGGACAATAATACTTTTATATTCAGTTAGAGGGGGACAATATGCCTTTGTGTCCTCAAAGAGTACGCATCAATACGTCAGACTGCCTCCGTGGTCTAGTGGTCAGAGCCATGGGCTTACGATCCAGAGGTCCTGGGTTCGATTCCCAGAGGGGGGGACACATACATACATACATACATAACGTCACGCCTCTTTCCCGGAGGGGTGGGCAGAGAGGGGGACACACAAAGTTGCTATATGTCAATGTAGCACTTTGTGAGGTTTTCTCCAGTTTAGTTAGGGTATAGCAGGCGGAATCACCTAAAAGAAAGAGGATTCTGTGCTTCGGAGGGCACGTTGATCCGTCGGTCCCGGGTCGCTGTTTCTCATAGTGGTCGCTACTCAAACCATGTCAGAGGCCTAAATAGCTGTGCTACTAAGCGGTTTGAAAACTCTGACACCAGGATTCATCGGGTCTTTCGACTGAAATATCCACTCGCTATGAAGAAGAAGAATACGGCATAACGTAAAGTTCACTTTGGGAGGTTCTCACGCAGATTCTCCGACCTCGCGTGATCGCACATGTGTGGCTTCCCACTCATTCCGATCCCATGGGAAACAACAACATTCCACCCAAATCATATCATCATTCTCCGCTAATTCAACCCCCACACATACTCATAAAATCCTACGGCAGAATTATACGCCACAATCAAGTTGTAGAAGCTCATTATTATCCGCAAATAGACGCGGAGTATTTCTCGGCAGCACATAATAAAACAACAGGGAATTTGCAGACGACAAAAAGAAGCGCGCGCCGCTGCCGGCATACAGCGGATTGCTTTTATTACTACATGTTTTCTTTTTCATTTCAATGAAAATCATACGCACCGGCCTTAAAAACTGGCATTCCGGCCAGCCATTAAAAGAGGTGCGTTCCCAGAAAATGAGCGGCAGGAATGTAGCCTCGCCAACCGCCTCGTTAGGGGCCCGCCGGACCGCGCGCCTTCCGAGACGGACCGATTTCGGTATGAAATCATATCATCCACATAGCAACGCATATCGATATCAAGACGGATAAACGGCGACGTCGAATGCTTTGACCGTGTATGAACGAACACGCGATTCCTAATCTAAATGAGCAGTCGGACAATTCCTTCAGCGGTTGTATCAATTTTGCCACACAAGAGGAATCCATAAATTTGACAGGCGTGACATTGTAAATATCCGTCTGTAGCGAGGCGGGTGCGTAGTAAGAGCGGAATGCGTCTCGTCTCGTGACCGGTCAGCGAGGCGCTTCCCACGAACCTCTCCCATTATTTTTCCTTTTTATACAGCCTCCTCGTACTATCGAAATAAGATCTCGCGACGCGCGGTTCAGAGGTTGAATGAGTCAAGAACCTTGTCATTCCTATGCGCTGTTTCGTTGCCCATTTCACCGTACAGAGAGCCCACACGCAGCATGAGTTATGTAACGATACAGAATCAATTACGTCCAGTATGGCGGATAGAGCGCGCGGGTAAAAAGCCACATCCGCGAATAATGCATGCGGTGTGCGCGGAGCTTTACATTGAATGCTTTCGAATCGCACAAACAATCAAGTGTACGCCTCGAATGCCATTTTCAAATACTTCTTTTTCTCATTTCGCGTTTTCCTTTCCTGGCTTAGTGCCACATGTTTTATTGATGGGCGGTTCATTGATATTGCTGGCTCGTTCAGTCGGTGGGTGAGTGGCCACTTATGTGAGCCATAAAAGGCCTAGCCTTGGCCATATGGGGAAGCCGCGGTGGTGGCATGCCGCGAATGCATTCATGCGCGGGCGCATATCAGATCGACGAGTTACAAAACCGACTGACGGCGGAATATGTTATGCGAGATTAACGATAGCGCGACATTGTATCTGCCACTTTGTAAATATATTGCGCAATGGTCATTCGACTCTACGTTCCGAGAACTCGAGGACTGGACTTGATACCAAATGAGGATGCCTGCATCTACGCGACGTGTGGTCAGGCAAGATTCTAATAATAAGATTAGATACAAGTAAGGCCTTTGCCCTGCAGTGGGACACCACAGGCTCATAAATAAATAAATAAAAATAATACTAGTAAGAAACATGTTTACACTAACATTAAATAGAATGTAACCAGAAAAAAGGCTCTATTTAGTTTTTACATACATACATAAAATCACGCCTTCATCCTTAATGGGATAGGCAGAACGTAAACGACCTAAACAAAGGTCATTCCACCACGTCTGACAAAGTTTTGAGGGTTATTTAAGATATATTTGTACGTACATTGCTGTGGTGACAGGTTGTCAGCCCATCGCCTAAATTACAATATACTGAAACCCTCAGATCCCTTAGCTGGTTTTTGCAGCATGCTCTGGAGGAAACGCAGCTGGCACATTCTATGTTTTTCCCTCACTCCCATTCCAGCATGGAAGACAATTTGATGAATTTAGTTTTAGGTCAACATTAATACCATGCCATAATTTACGAAGGTCTTCGAATGTACAACCCACACAACAGGAGTATTTTTAACCAAAAATGAGATCTCAATTGGACAATTTCGCAAGACACCTGCGACACAATATCCATTTCCCCGGAAAAAGATATAAATCATAGCTTTATTTTTACGCAGAATACAATACATATATGGATCACGTGCTTACTTATACAGGGTTATATTTTAGACAGTAACTTTCATCACAAAAATTCAGAAGAAGAAAATAATTCAAACATACAAATTGCAGATCGAAGAGGTTATGCAGTATGGGAAAGTAGATTTCATTGCAGCACCTCCTTTCATACTGACAATATAAGATAAGATAAGAATATACTTTATTGCACAGAAAAGACACAAAATAAAATAAAATTAAATGATGTTTCATTTAATAGTATATATATATATATTATATAGTAGCGGCCTTATTGCTAAGCAGCAATTTCTTCTAGGCAACCTTAGGATACAGGAAAATAAAAAGTTGAACTAGTGGGCTGGTATACATTTTAGGCAACAATATGTAGTATAGATAAGTAAATAAACTACTTAGAATCACCCTGTATCCCTGTATCTACCCCTGTATAAAGTTTTTTTTTTATAAACTAAATTGGGTAGTTCTCCTTGACAGAAATGATTTGACGGAATAAATTATCACTATTACATAAAAACTGTTAATTTTTACAAATAGAATTAAGTGACCCACATCCAAAAGCTATATATTATTCACATTTAAAACCTTGTAACTGTAAAATTATTCTAATGTAATGTTTTATCGCGGACTGCCTCCGTGGTCTAGTGGCTGATCCATGGACTCCTGATTCGGAGGTCCTGGGTTCGATTCCCAGGGGGGAAACACAAAATTGATATTTGAGAATTTATCACTTAGCCTCTGACATGGCTTAAAGACTAACTTACGGTGTTAAAAGATATTAACTGGGAACAACGGCCTAACGTGCCTTTTAAAGCACGGAAAAAGCGCCGAATAAACGTACATATAAAACACCATATGCATAAGTATGCAATGGGACAATAATAAATAAATACAATTATTTGTGTATAATCTTAAAATAGAAATAAAATTAGAAACAGTAAGTCGAAACTTCCCACCCAAACCAAAAATGTTCTGTCGTCAACCGATTCCAAGAATCGCTTTTATAGCTGCAATTTGATCTAGAGCCTGTTTAATAGCTGTATAACTTGCTAGAATACAGAGTTTATATTACACTTCTGTTGTTAAAGTGTTTATCTGATTGCTTCCAATAGCTTCCTCAGTGGTGTGAGTGAGGGTATAATGTCATACCTATCTATACAAAATATTGTATCTATTAAAAAGATTGTATGTTTGTTTTACGGATATTGACTGGACTACGAAACTTTGCACCGCAAGAAAATATCCATTTTCCCATGGGAAAACTTCCAGCTAAGGGATCCGAGGGTTTCTGTATATTGCAATTTAGGTGGTGGGCTGGCAACCTGTCACTACAGCAATATACCTATAAATCTATTTTAAATAACCCTCAAAACTTTGTCAGACGCGGCGGAACGATCTTTGTTGAAGTCGCTTACGCTCTTCCTACCCCGTTAGGGATAAAGGCGTGATCGTATGTATGTATTTATTATCCTACAAAGATAAGATAAGCACCTTATGTAGTGTATTCAATCTCACTCACCGCGTCCAGCTATGTAAAAGTTTGTACCTAGAAATACATACATACATACATATAATCACGCCTTTATCCCTAATGGGGTAGGCAGAGCGTAAACGACCAAAACAAAGGTCGTTCCGCCACGTCTGACAAAGTTTTGAGGGTTATTTAAGATATATTCGTAGGTATATTGCTGTAGTGACAGGTTGTCAGCCCATCGCCTAAATTGCAATACACTGAATCCCTCGGATCCCTTAGCTGGTTTTTACAGCATGCCCGGGAGGAAATGCAGCTGGCACATTCTATGTTTTTCTCTCGCTCCCAGGCCAGCATGGAAGTTACCAGAAAGTCACTACAGTTACTAAAGTTACTAGTTAGTAGAAATAGCTGGAAGAAAATTAGTCGGTGCCGAAATAAGGCATTCTATTTTTCATCGACAGCCACTTCGATATGAAATTTTGATGAAATCACTACATAGTATAAAACATGTACATGTATGCATAAATCTTTAAAACTAATGATGAAACTTTTGATGCGGTTTCTTTTAGTGGATAGAGTGATTCAAGAGGAAGGTTTATATGTATAATACATGCAAAATATAGTGGAGAAACACTGATAATTTCCGTGAGTCGCCGGGGCGGGTCGCTAGTATAAAAGAACTCTATAATTGTAGCCACACAAAAATAATACTTAATGTAATCATTATTGGCGTTATATGTTACGGTCAATTGGATAATTCTGGTCATTATAATAAAAGTCGACCAATACTAGTAATGAAATGACCTTTATTCAAAATGTATAAGATGTTTAAAACTACCGCTAAGGAATTATTCGTAAACGTAATGACCAGTGGTCAGTATGAATAAAGCCCGATTATTCGATTTCCCGTGACAAATAATTTCCGCACTGAAAATTGTTGGAAAATAAGTAAAAAAAATACCAAAACAACTTTTCATTTCAATATAGATAGTCGATAACAGCTGTACAGTTTTTACGATTACAAAAAAATCTCTACGAAAATTCCATCGCTCCTCCTACGTATACATCTATAGTACGTATACGTATATTTAGTCGGAGTATACATCCCGGGCTGACCCAGGCTACACTAGACATCACAGTATAGCTGCACGTGTCTCTCAGCTGATAGGGAGGGGAGGGGGAGGGGGCTGCTCCCTGCGCCTCATTGAGTAGGGATGTCCCTGGATAGTTGTAGTATCGATAAATTTTCTCTTCATTTTCCTAGCGTAACGTTTGGAAATGCTAATATAAATGGGGATAATATACCTACTTATTCCTTCTGGACTGAACTTCATAATTTATATTATAACGGTTAGTATGCTTTAGATCACTATCAGTAGAGTAACCCAGACATAAAGCATACGTTAAGATTAGTCATTACAGCCACTAAATCAACTGCTGAAAATTCCTCTCCTAAAAGTGATGCTATTTAGCACAGCACGTCAAAGTTGTTGTATTTAAAAGTATAAGTATAAAAGTAAGTAGTTATATAAGTTATAGTAAATTACACTTGCAACAATGAAAGTTCTATATATACAATGTCAGTTTGTAAATAACGCAGTTAAAAATACGCAGGATTACGAGAGTAAACAAAGTCACTCATTGTCCCTGTTAAGTATGAATCAACAGTGCTCTTGATCAGAGTAAAATTGTTACTCTAGATACCTATAGACTTTATTATGAGTCATGCAGAGCCTATTGCACAATGTTTGTTTGTAGGCTTGTAATCAGCAGTGCACAGAATAAATGTGGACTTGTGAATGTGTGTGATAAGTACCTCCTGATATTTATTTGTTTTGTGATTTTGTAGGCACAGTGTTACTAATTACAGAACCATTGATTTAATCAATCGTAATTATGTGACCATAGCGGTGAAATCATTTGTTTCCATTAAAAATATAATTTAGTAATAAAATATAATTAGATTAAAATTATAATTTCGAAACCCTATCACTACCATTTTTTTTCTGTTTTGGCTCTAGACTTAGATACTTTGTGCCAGTGCCAAGTTATTTTAAAATGAATGGTAAGGAAATTAATCTCGAAAATGAAACGTAATGACTAAGGAAAGTTGGCAAAGGATGCGGAAACATAGGTTTCTAAGTATATATACATAAATTAACTTTTAATACATGACAATATACATACTACAATATTGAATTGGATCCATAAATGGAACAGGATGCTAATAGTTAGCACGTATCAGAGAAGAGAAAGCGCTCTATATTTTACAGGAATATCTATTGTAAAGGTCTCTTTCGAACAAAAATAACTTATAAAAAGTATTTGCAAATCTGAGTAAAATATCGATATGTTGATGGTTACATGGCTCATTACAACCCTACGGAAGCACGTGTCGCGGCGGCCAAGGCTGCGCCGTGAAAGCTCGGAGTGCCGCCCACGCTCGCACTCACTCACCATCACACACACACACTGACACAGGCAGGCTCAGCTCAATCCGAGCGTGTGAGTGAATGCGCCTGTTGCCAGGCTTCTCTGCAACACGACGCAAAACAAAATACTACAACAGACAGACGCGACACTCACCGCTGTAGCTCTGTAGGCGTGTAGAGCGCAAACTGAAACCAAAGCAATCTCGGAATCTGATGATGTCAAGTGTCACTTGATATGTGGCTTACGCTAGGCCTCCCGATATTTTTATAGTTTAGTTTGTTTGGTGAAAAAAATCTGGGGAGCGAAGCGAACTTAAGTCATATGGTTTATGGACTTTCGTTAGAATGTTGAAGGGTCCTTCCTTAAGTTTTGGGCTCTACTTGATACGAGTAGAGAGGGCAACTTATAAGCTTGTCTGGTAGGCATTTAGCACAAATACCTACGTACTGGAAATAATCTGATCTCATATTTACATATCATTTTCACTTTAAGATTCATTTGAAGTAAAATGCACCGGAGAAATCCCTTGGTATTGTATTGTGTCTATTCTAGCTATGGCTAGATATTTACAATGGCTTGGCTTTTCTTATTTGAAACTGTATAGTTATCTGACTTATTTTCTCCGATAATAAGTATTCGTAACAATTGAAAAGACAATGCTATAAAATCACTTAATTAAAAAAATAACATTTTTCTGCTTTCGTCCCGGGCATGCTGTAAAAACCAGTTAAGGAATCTGAGGGTTTCAGTATATTGTAATTTAGGCGATGAAGGCTGACAACCTATTCCTACAACAATATACCTACAAAGCTTAAATAATACTCAAAGTTTGTCAGACGTGGCGGAAAAATCCTTGTTTTGATCGTTAACGCTCTGTCTACCCCATTAGAAATAAACGTGATTATAAATATATAAATGCATTTAATTTATCATGAGAATTTTTAAAAAAAATGTAAAAGTGAATGTTTCTTACTACTCCACACCAAAACGATTTGGTGGTTCTTGATTTTTAATATAAGTACAAAAACAACAATATGTGAAAAATCGCATAGAAAATTATTACCACAAACGAAGCTAGTTATTCTTCTTCTTCGTGTCAATGATCCAAATATTATAATATGTAAATAGGTTAAATCGTCCCTTGCCAGAATTTGGCGACGGCTATTGCATTATCAGTCGCCAGGATTAGCTCCTCCCTGCTGCATGAACCGGGCTGCTGAGGGCAAGAGAGCAAATGTGGCATTGATTGTGCCACATTGTTTGATTCTTAAATGCAAAACTGAAAATCGTAAGAGACAATAACTACAAACCTCGTTACACAGCCTGCATAACCTGGGATTTGCACTTAAATTAATTAGCCATTGAAAAAAAGCTAAATGCGAAATAAACCGTGTTTTTTTGCGTGGGAAGCGCAAAATACATTTTTTACTCGAGCGTTTAATTACTGTTACCTGATAAAGCTTTTTTTAATTAACGTCTAGTTGCTTCCCTCGAAAACAATGTATATTTTTCACTAATTGAATAGTCTTCTTGATAATTCATGTAATTAACAGATAATTAACAATGTAGACAAAACCTGAAACTAAAATCCATCCAACTTGTCGTAAAAAGGTAAGATTTAACAGGTTTTAATTAAATCAAAAATGCTCCATAAAGACTACCCGTGTTTTTATTACTTCCATGCTGGCCTGGGAGCGAGAGAAAAACATAGAATGTGCCAGCAGAATTTCCTCCCGGGCATGCTGTAAAAACCAGCTAAAGGGATCTAAGGGTTTCATTATATTGTAATTTAGGCAATGGGCTTATCGATGCTTACGTGTTTTTTGGCCCATAACCTGTTTTTGCTTTACAACTTTAATGAAAGTCAACCGCATAACATATGTTTGTAAAACATTTATCGTCTGCGGTTCCGAAATTTGAACCTCTGCTAAGTTTCAAAGAAAAACAGTTTATGGACCGCATAACCAACGTGGGTATCGATAACAACGTTAAAAATGCGAACATACATACATATAACCACGCCTTTATCCCTAATGGGGGCAGAGCGTAAACTAGGTACCTAAAAAATGGTCGTTCTGCCACGTCTGACATAGCTTTGAGGGTCACTTAACACAGATTTGTTGGTATATTGCTGTAGTGACAGGTTGTCGGCCCATCGCCTAAATTACAATGTACTGAAACCTCGGATCCCTTAGCTGCTTTTTACAGTATGCCCGGGAGGAAATGCTGCTGGCGCACTCTATATTTTCCTCACGCTCCCAGGCCAGCATGGAAGTATAAAAATGCGAACATACTGTTTGGAACATTGATAATGAAAATGCTGTATCGGGATACAAAAGAGATTTACAATATACTCATGTCAAAGTAAAAGATACTACTTCCATGCTGGCCTGGGAGTGAGAGAAAAACATAGAATTTGCCAGCTGCTTTTCCTCTCGGGCATGCTGTAAAAACCAGCTAAGAGATCCGAGGGTTTCAGTATATTGAAATATAGGCGATGGACTGACAACCTGTCACTACAGCAATGCACCTACAAGTTATCTTAAATAAACCTCAAAACTTTGTCAGACGTGGCGGAACGGTATTTGTTTAGGTCGTTTACGTTCTGCCTACCCCATTAGGGATAAAGGCGTGATTATATGTATGTATTATTTATTACCATTAGGAATAAAAGCGTGATTATATGTATAAATGCATGTAAAAAAGAAGACAAATGAAGCAGTGCTTGCTTGGATTTGAAGGATAATTTCGATTCTTATAGATGGAGTCTTGTAAACGATTAGAATTTGCATCGCCTACTGTGAATTAAAGGCACTTTTTACCGTACGTTTAAAGAAATAAAATGGTAATACATTTACAAAGATAGGGTCACATTTCAGCCAGTTAAATTACCGGAGGTGAAATGAAATTCGCACCCCACCTGCTCCAGGCCTTCGATGAACGAGTCCCGAATGAACCAGCGGTGAAGCGAGATACGGCCCAAAGCCAATTTCCAAAAGCTATGAATATTTTATTAACGAGCACAGAGTATTACAGGATAGGCGTAAAGATAAGCAGTTTATACGAATATACATACATATAATCACGCCTTTATCCCTCACGGAGTAGGCAGAGCGTAAACGACCTAAACAAAGATCGTTCCGCTACGTCTGACAAAGTTTCGAAGGTTACTTAATATAGATTTTTAGGTATATTGCTATAGTGACAGGTTGTCAGCCTATCACCAAAATTGCAATATACAGAGACCCTCAGATCCCTTAGCTGGTTTTTACAACATGCCCGGGAGGAAATGCAGTTGGCACATTCTATGTCTTTCTCTCGCTCCCAGTCCAGCATGGAAGTAATCAGTTTATGGTATTGAATTTTCGCCATTTTATAAATGTTGGAACTTTCGGTTGAAACTTATTAAAACAGATATAAATATAAATTATCGTGCGATTAGTCTATAGTCTCATTGTTGGACAAATGCCAAAGGAAAATGGCTTCCTTCCTTTTTCATTTCATATGATTAGTTGTACCCTCTACCAATTCTTGTTAAGGTTTCCCCTTCTTCTTCCATCTCTGGTTCTTCGAAATACGCTACAAAGGTTGAACAAAATTATATCGCTGTCCAATCTTATTTACACAAAGAAGCTGGTAAAGTAAAATTTCAGGGAAACTTCGTCTCGCCATAAAATTTTCTGCGGGCTGCAACGATCTATCTACCCGAGCTAAAGGTACTGATAATCCAACTTCTTCCATTACCGTCTTCCACGAAACGTCACAGAGCCTTCAGCAACTGTAAACTAGTTTCATAATTAACATAATTAAAAGAATAATTTATTAGCAGAGCTATGGCGCTGAAACTAAAGTGTCTATAGAATCCAAGTGTATAGAAGCCAAGTGTCGGCTCGGGCTTCACTAAAGAGGCATTTTCCCTCTCGCGGAGCAGCTGTCATTAGGAAATGCTATGTAGTGTAACGCAAGATTGGTCTTCTTCTTCTGATGTGTGGGTAACGAGCCAATCGACCCGATGAACCCTGGTGCCAGAGTTTTTAAACCGCCTAATAGCAACCAGGACCGACGGCTTAAAGTGCCCTCCGAAGTACGGAATCGTTTTTCTTCCAGATAATCTGGTGATTCGGCTTGCATTGCCCTAATAAATCTGGGAAAAATCTCACAAAGTGATAAATTGACAAATATCGACTTTGTGATATTTAAGTATACGCGAGATTGATAGGCTGCAGCGAGAATGGGTTGACCTCTCCTAGCTTCTATAATAAACAGCTATGGAGCTGAAACTAAAGTGTGTATTGAAGTCGAGTGTCGGTTCGGGCTCCACTAAAGAGGCATTTTCCCGCTCGTGGAGAAGCTGTCATAAGGAAATGCTGTGTAGTGTAACTCGAGATTGGTAGGCTGCGGCCAGAATGGGTTGAGCTCTCTTATATTCTAAAACCTGAATCTGAAACTAAAGTGTCTTAATAAACAGCTATGGAGCTAAAACTAAAGAGTCTATTGAGGCTGAGTGTCGGCTCGGGCTCCACTAAAGAGGCATTTTCCCGCTCGTGGAGAAGCTGTCATAAGGAAATGCTGTGTAGTGTAACGCGAGATTGGTAGGCTGCGGCCATTTTAGCTTGACCTCTCTTATATTCTGTAATCTGAAGCTGAAACTAAAGTGTCTATTCTAAACAGCTATGAAACTGAAACTAAAGTGTCTATAGAAGCCGACTGTCGGCTCGGGCTCCACTAAAGAGGCATTTTCCCGCTCGTGGAGCCGCTGTCATTAGGAAATGCTGTGTAGTGTAACGCGAGATTGGTAGGCTGCGGCCAGAATGGCTCTCCCATATTCTGTAATATAGCTCTGAGATAACATTTTTACTACACAGCTAAATTACACAATTAAATTTATCTGCGTTAGATTAGCAGAGAATAACTTTTCGTCGGGTCTCTGCTCTTTTTCTGAGTAGTATTGCAAGTTTTCTTTCATTGATTTTTGTTTGGTGAGCTAGATGAAAATTACTTATAGAAATGCGGTTGTGGCTGTGTTTCTGTATATCTTTGTGTACAAAGCATAGAATACTAATACTCTCGTACTAAGTATGAAAAATCCTACGACCGCGCCCAAAAGCTTTCAATCTTTCAGGTGTCATCTACCACTAGTCTGGTCGGCGGAGCGGGGTAGCTAGGGTGGGGCTGGGCGGCTTGCCCTTGCCTGCATCTGGGTTACCGGGGCGATGCATCTGCCGCCCCTCCCCTGTCGACCTACATCGCGGTGCAAATACTCTCTTGTTTATTTGTTGCCAGCCGCCCCGTCGCCCCCCCGCCGCCCCGTGCGGAAGTAAACACAGATTTTCAGCTCAACCATTAGTTAATTATGCCGTCTGTGGATAGTCCGGTTAGATACTGTGTTTGTTGGTAATATTTAGATTAGAATTGGGTTGGAAATATTTAGATAGTTGAGTGGTTTAGCTCGGGTTTCCGTATTTTCCGGCGAATAAGATACCTACATTTCTGCGAATAAAGTATTTGAACGAGTAATGAGATTCGTTTCAGAGAATACAGTATTATTGAGTGAGATTATGAATAAGCACCTAACACGTGTACCCCAGTTTTCATTAAATAATTTGAAGTAGAAGGTAGATGAAGCGATCAAATATTTCAACTCTTTTAATATGTCGGTATCGAAGGTTTATTACATTTTACTTTGCACAGAATTTGTAGTAAATTTTCGAATTCTGGTTTTTGATTATAACATATTAAATCTGAAAACTATAAGTAAATATTTTTAATAACCTGAACCTCTGCCAGATTGTGAAAAATCCTAGCCAGCAGGTTACTCGAAAATCATAATTAGTCTACTCTTTAGTTTTACGAGACGGGAACAAGAACGTATATAGAGCTGCTCCGCTCTTGAGGGTAGAACTAGAAGCTTAGGAAAGTTCAGCTGTAACTTGGTGGAAGGCATTTATAATTAAAAGCGGCACGAATGTCACAAAGTATTTTTTTCTTAAGTAATGTACTGCAATTATTATGATTGTGATTATTTATATACATACATAAATTCACGCCTTAATCCCTAATGGGGTAGGCAGAGCGTAAATGACCTTAACAAAGGTCGTTCCGCCACGTCTGACAAAGTTTTGAGGTTTATTTAAGATATATATGTAGGTATATTGCTGTAGTGACAGGTTGTCGGCCCATCGCCTCAATTGCAATATACTGAAACTCTGGAATCCCTTAGCTGGTTTTTACAGCATGCCCGGAAGGAAATGCAGCTAGCACATTCTATGTTTTTCTCTCGCTCCCAGTCCAGCATTAATTACTTAATTTTTAAAATAGGTAGGCGGATGTTGCTTCTTCACTAAATTGACATTGTACATAGCTCTACCCCTCGATACTAACACTTATATTATATTGATGCAACATGATAGAAACCAATCACGATGACTGTGTTGTGTAATTACATAACACCAGCACAGACTTCATTAATTATGAAATGGAAGAATCTTCATAAAGATGTTGTCAACGTTTCAAACCATTATCATTACAACCATGCTGGCCTGGTATCTAGAGAAAAACATGGAATGTTCCAGCTGCATTTCCTCATTGGCATGCTATAAAACCTGCTAAGGGATCCGAAGATTTCAGTGTATTGTAATTTAGGCGATGGGCTGAAATCTGTCACTACAGCAATATACCTACAAATCTATCTTAAATAACACTCAAAACTTTGTCAGACGCGAGTTTGTTTTGGTAGTTTAGCCCTCCCTATTAGAGATAAAGGCATGTTATGTATGTATGTATCCCGCAAATTCCACAGCAAAATAAACAACACGCCTAGTGCCTACCTACTCACCTACATCTCGTGACATAGTAACCAGTAACCATCTCATCCAGGGCAGAGGCAGTGAGGCTGCACCGCCCTAATGACCCAATTCCGAGTATGAATGATGCCCCCCGCGCCCCGCTACCCCTCGACACCCGGCCGACCTGAAACCACCTACTTTCAGCTCCCGAAGGCTTGTGTTCCTGACAGGAAAATGGGGTATTTTGTGTTTCGTTCGTTGGGTGTGAAATGAAATATGTAAGGTTATGCTCTCGGTTGATGTTTAGACACTTTGAAGTCAGTGTGTTAGGTAACATTTTCACGTAGGTAAAAGGGAAACGAAAACCTTGAAATGCAGGAATGATATGCAGATATATTATCTAACTTTACTGTTAGATGTGACAGAATAGAATTCATGTATAATATAAAATATTTTCGGTATCTGAACATATTTTCGAAAAATATCCAAAATTATAATAACATCAGTGAAAACAATAAAAATTTATCAAGAAATCACCGGGATATACCATTAAAAACCTAGTCTATCTATCTCTATCTTTGAAACAACATTTTAAATGGAAGTAGTATGGCGCTCCTGTCATCTGACGTCATATGCTGTTCCGGAACTCTCTTAACCAACCACTGTAAAGCATCATAACTTGTAATCTAATTAGTATTTGGCGAAAATTCTTTCACATTTATTTATTAATGGTGATTATAATTCTTATTCATAATGTAAAAAAGTCATGCATATTCCCTATTTCGAGTAACTACTTCTAATGACTTAAAACCTACGCTATTCGTTCATTCATTTTCATTCATTAATTTGCATTCATTTATTATTATATATTAGAACTTAGGAGTTACTTAATGCTACCCATTTCTACAAGAATTATAAATGATGTTCAAAATGTTGTTTGTATTGATAGGCAACAGTCGTACGATAAAAGGATTACTTCAATGCATGCGGAAAAGATGACAAAAACAAACACTAAGGATTAGAAATGCTTTAGACATTAACCCTGACTAATGGGGTGAAATAAAACAGATATTTTGGTCCTTCGACCGTCGCCAGCGGACCACATTAGTCAACGCCGCCATGTGGATTAAATGGTATTGGACTAAAGGTTTATTGTGCAAAAAAGACGTGACTAAGTATCACACTACTATTTTGAAGTTTGTGATTTGTTGTTTTTATTTCGCAGAAACGGCTGCACGGATTTGGGTAAAATTTAAAACAGTCCTAGTTATAGGATAGGATTGCACACTCAAAACTATAGAATGATAAGCTAGTCTCAAAGATTGTAGTGTTAAAATATAAATTCAAGAAAACCAACAGTATTTTTTTATATTTTTTGACGTTTTTTGTCTTTTCTTCTATAACGAATAGATCTTACAGTATACTATTGTGTATTTTATTAAAAGCGAACGTATTGTAATTTCATATTAGTCCAGGCGTCTGGAAGCTTGGTGTCGCCTCTTCTTCTTCTTCTTAGAGAGTGGATTCTCGAGTCGAACGGCGACCCGACACCTATTTTCTGTGAATAATTAATTAATCTATGAAAAGACAGACGATTAACGCTGCGAATAGTGCTGGCACCGGCGCAGGCGCATCAGCACAACAATAGTGCAATTAATTGACGTCGCTGTTACACGACTAGCACACTAGGGTTGTATTGAGAAGATATTTTACTGTTTTATAAGTACCTACACTCCATAAAAAACTAAGCAAAATTAAAGAAATACTTTTTTAGAGAGTCGAAGTTCCAAAAGAAAAACACTCCTTTGCCCTTTTCTCAAAGGAGTATAATAAATCCTTGAGCTTTTCAGTATACCAAGTAAGATTTTATCTACTTCTCAGCGCCACCGGTGCCTTTCGGGAAGAAACGAAATATACAAATTTCATTATAATGAAAATAAATTACCTACATCTTATTGTACAGTAAAATGATGGATCCATGTCCGATAGGGAAGTCCAGGAGACCTAAGATTCAGGGATTTCCTAGTTTGGGCTCCTGTTCTTCCGAATTTCTTTATTAAATTACTATGAATTGTACTAAAAAATATTGGAAGAAAAATAAACAATATTTTAATTATTAACTTCCATGCTGGTCTGGGAGCGAGAGAAAAACATAGAATGTGCCAGCTGCATTTCCTCCCGGGCATGCTGTAAAATCCAGCTAAGGGATCTGAGGGTTTCAGTATATTGTAATTTAGGCGATGGGCTGACAACCTGTCACTGCAGCAATATACCTAGAATTCTATCTTAAATAACCCTCAAAACTTTGTCAGACGTCGCGGGACGACCTTTGCTTAGGTCGTTTACGCTCTGCTTACCCCATTAGGGATAAAGGCGTGATTATATGTATGTATGTTGTATTTTAATTATTATTTATTTATAAATGAAATGACCAAGGCGTTACGTCACCATTGACTTTACTGTGTAGTGTAACTATGTCTGGTCGTGACTACTCTCCCGCTGAGGTCTAACGCCAAGCAACATGCTCTTTTCCATCACTGGTACCTATTTTGGAATGCCTGTAAGGTTTTTCGGTATCTCGATTACTCTGGCTCAAACTACATACATACATATAATCACGCCTTTATTCTTAATGGGGTAGGCAGAGCGTAAACGACCTAAACAAAGGTCGTTCCGCCACCTCTGCAGAAGTTTTGAGGGTTATTCAAGATAGATTTGTAGGTATATTACTAGGTCGACAGCCCGTCGCCTAAATTACAATATACTGAAACCTTTGGATCCCTTAGCTGGTTTTTACAGTATGCCCGGGAGGAAATGCAGCTGGCACATTCCATTTTTTTCTCTTGCTCCCAGGCCAACATGAAATAAAGTGGCTCAGACTAGGCTCAAGTAAAAATTCATTTCATTTTAAGAGGTTGTGCAGGCAAGTTTCAACCCTATCTCATTGTTAGCACATGCTAATGCCATCGTAGTACGTTTGGCGACCCCTGCACATATGACATTTGCACGGATTAGTCTTCGTCTGGCATAATTTTAGCATAGCATTAAAATTATAATATCTGCTGTCTGGCAATGCGCTGGCTAGTTCTAATAGATCGATATTATTTCGATCGCATTGGATAGGGTTTGTTAAAAGAGTTGGCATGAAGTTGCCACGCTTTAAATATGAGCAGTAATAGAACTAACTGTGGTAGAGTTTACCTGTGTATAACTGTGGTAGCTTCTTCCATGCTGGCCTGGGAGCGAAAAACATAGAATGTGCCAGCTGAATTTCCTCCCGAGCATGCTGTAAAAACCAGCTAAGGGATCCGAGGGTTTCAGTATATTGCAATTTAGGCGACATCCTGTCACTATAGCAATATCTTAAATAACCCTCAAAACTTTGTCAGACGTGGCGGAACAACCTTTTGTTTAGGTTGTTTACGATCTGCCTACCCCATTAGAGATAAAGGCATGATTATATGTATGTATTTAGAAGAGTAATGTCATCTTATGTCATGATGGGCCCATACCAAAAGTAGTTCAGAAAGTTAAAAAAAAAGACATAAGCTTCCTAAGAAATTGTCTTATCGCAACACAAAATAGTGCGAATAGTAGCTTATACGGGGTGTAAGGGACAGCATCCCACAGACTGATAGGGGTTGCTCAGTCAATGGCACTGAACAACGTCACCAGGATTTAGGACGTGAAATTTATTTTTTGCTTTTATGTACAGAATGTCCTCTTCAATTAGACAATTAGTTAAAAAAAAACAAAATTAAAAAAACACTTCTTGATTGAATTTACTAGTAAAAGGTGCTCCGTGTTGTTGACTTAGCAACCAGCAAGGGGCACGTACCCTGAATTAGAGCGAAATTAAACGAAAACATCTATTAGATCAAAAAATAAATTGAAGCACTACAACCTACTCATCTGAAGACGAGCTTTTCAAGAGACATTCGTTATAAAAATAATTCCCAAAACTCCCTGAGGCTAAGAAATTGGCAATATTCGGGGCGCGTGTAATGTTCAACGAAGCTTACATAACATACTTTATTAAGTTACCCAGTAAATTGGCGAGCGAAAAAGTGCCCTAATTAAAAATAGACATAGGGCTCTACTCTGGATGACACTTGCGAAAGCTAAATTTAATTTAGTCTTGTCGCTCCAAAATTAGAAAATATAAAAGACACAGTAGATCATAACTTTACACATTTTTACGTAGGTATCTTTTCAGTTTTTTTACTAATTATTAGGAAGCAGTCCACTGCTAGAATAGGCCTGCTCTAAAAAACGGCTCTACAGAAACGGTAGCGGAAGTGACGAATTTATCGTAGTCTTTCTTATGCACACGTAGCATAGCGACGTTAGCGACATCTAGCCACGTAGTTTAAGAACTACTTAGGGCTTGACCATTCCAAAGGAATTCGCATATTCGCTTGCACTTGTTTCAGAATTAATCTAGCAGGTCATCGGTTCATGTTTGTCTTGCAATTAAAAGAACTAGTAATGAGCTGCGCATACCCCTCCGTGGTCACAACTGTGATGTATTGATGGAGAAAACTGCAAGTGACAGAACGCATTTAAAAATTTCAGCTCGAGCTTTAGCGAGTGTCATGCAGAATCGAGCCTATTGTAAACAAGGAATTCGCATATTCGCTTGCTCTTGTTTCAGAATTAATCTAGCCGGTCGTCGGTTGATGTTTGTCTTGCAATTAAAATAACTAGTAATGAGCTGCGCATACCCCGCCGTGGTCACGACTGTGATCTATCGGTGCTCGTGCGCAGTACGTGTCGCTTAAATTGATCCAAAATTAAACGCTAAATGTGTTAATTGCGGATAAACAGTTTTCGAAGAGGAAAATGGTAGAAATTCTCGCGGATATACGTAACTACATTAATCAAAATATCGATGTACGAGTATCATACTATATGATTAAATATCATGGTATCGAAACAAATTTTAGATTCTGTCGGTGAAATGTTTAAAACATTCAGATACCGTTTAAATACTGACAAAAGTTGGGATTACATTGTCATATCTTTACTAGTTAGTTATTTCTGGTAACTTAATTAGCTAGTTACTTATCTAGTTAGTTCACTTAACTAAACCGACTTCAATAAAAAAACAATATGTTTACCGATCCTAGTGTGTACCATACTGAACGCACCATAATATGTACAGAGCGGGCAATAAGTAATGATCCGTAGCCTCTTTGAACTGCGTCTATTTCAGCCGGTCGTTCTGTTGTTCTGGGAAAAGTGAATCTTCACACGGAGCGCGGCGAGTGTTTACTATGAACGTGCGCTCTGGTTTCTTTCACTACAACTCCCAGTTGTGGTAGATCACAGTTGTGACTTGAGTAACAGGTATGTAACTAGTATATTTACTAATAAGGAGCTGTAGCCTCTTTGAACTGCGTCTATTTCAGCCGGTTGTTCTGGGAAAAGTGAATCTTCACACGGAGCGCGGCGAGTGTTTACTATGAACGTGTGCTCCGGTTTTTTTCACTACAACTCCCAGTTGTGGTAGAGCACTACCACTAGAGTTGTGGCTGGAGTAACAGGTATATGACTGGTATTTGTAACTAATATATTGCCAACAGAATTATTTTAAATATTGATGATATAATCTTTCTTAAAATATTGTGTTAAAATTTTGCATTGTGTGGAAGAGAGAGATATTCATAAATAGCTACACCGACAAAAGATAAGGCTGGAAGAGGAAGTAAGCATCTTAATCACAAATCAGTAATGTTTACTAAGTACTTATTTGATCTTCATTAATTAAGTAACGAAACGGAAATACCTGGCTATAAGGTTTTGAACTTATAAAGTGTCTTGTGACCTGTTACACGTAGAAGTTAGTCTTCTGACTGAAAGATAATCTATAGCTTTCAGTAAGTCTCTTATCGAGAAAAACTCCTTCGTTTCAGTAACTCGAAGTACTCAAACTTTGTCCCATCTCTATCTAAAGTATGAATTCTGAATTGTTGCACGTTTCCCCCGTGTTGCTTTTAACCATTTCGATAACAGTCAGTTCAAATGTCGAAGTAGAGAATGTTATCAAATACAAGCTAATATAGTTAACTTAAGACGTGTTTTGAGATTTTCTTACGTTTTACTCTGCATCAAACTCAAGTTGAAACTTTCAACTGAAAATTGATATTGCATCTGGAATTTCAAGAACAATCACTGACTACGTTAGAAACAGTCGAAGTGAGTTTTTAAAATAAAGAGGAGTTTCAATAGGGACGACGGGTAGATACATAAATGCAGAAAAGTTGTAACTTTAAAAATGTTGATGAGTATTTGAGCCCACGATTTTCGGTATGCCGTAACGTTCTTCCATGCTGGACTGGGAGCCAGAGAAAAACATAAAATGTCCCAGCTGCATTTCCTCCCGGGTATACTGTAAAAATCAGCTAAGGGATCCGAGGGCTTCTAAATATTGCAATTTAGGCGATGGGCTGACAACCTGTCACTACAGCAATATACCTACAAAACTATCTTAAATACTACCCTAAAACCTTTATCAGATATGGCGGATCGACCATTGTTTAGGTCGTTAACGCTCTGCCTACCCCATTAGGGATAAAGGAGTGATTATGTGTATGTTAAACATGTTGATGAGTATTTGAGCCCACGATTTTCGGCGTGCCGTAACTAGAGAAACATTTTTCTCTTTCAAAAGCCCCACGTATGTCAATTTTAACATAGGTAATACGGATACTGATCAAGATTCAATAAATACCACCTGAAATCTCTGCCTACCCCATTAGGGATAAAGGCGTGATTATATGTATGTATGTTTGTATGAAATTTTTGAAACTTTCAGTTACACGGTCAGTATTAACGACCTACTTACATACATACATACATATAATCACGCCTTTATCCCTAATGGGGTAGGCAGGGCATAAACGACCTAAACAAAGGTCGTTCCGCCACGTCTGACAAGGTTTGAGGGTTATTCAAGATGGATTTGTACGTATATTGCTGTCGTGACAGGTTGTCAGCCCATCGCCTACATTGCAATATACTGAAACCCTCGGATCCCTTAGCTGACTTTTACAACATGCCCGGGAGGAAATGCAGCTGGCACATTCTAAGTTTTTCTCTCGCTCCCAGGCCAGCATGGAAGTTAGTAAGTATTCTAACGAACTACTTACACCTAAGATAATAGTTATTCACAACTCCCTTATTGAACTATTAAATAACAAATGTTATTTGAAAGATGCAGTAGGTGCTAGGATTGGAGTCAGACGCCGTAACGACTGGAATTTATGTTGCAAATAAACAGAATAAATAGTTTAGCGTAGACTGCGCGTGGGCACGCTGAAATAGCACCAGACTGTTTGGCTAATTCTACTAATGTGGTTGTAGTAGGAATTTAAACACAGAATAAAGAGACTGAAAATTTCACGGAGTGGGAATTGAACTATATACCTACAAATCTATCTTAAATAACGCTCAAAACTTTGTCAGACGTGGCGGAACGACCGTTGCTTAGGTCGTTTACGCTCTGCCTACCCCATTAGGGAGAAAGGCGTGATTATATGTATGTATGTATGGGAATTGAACTAACAACTCTAGCGATATGGGCTTCTAGCAATACTGAGTGTGTACACAAAACTACCAACATGTAGAGTAAAGCGGTATATAAACTTTATTTTTTACATTCGCTTCCATGCTGGCCTGGGAGCAAGGGAAAAACATAGAATGTGTCAGCTGCATTTCCTCCCGGGTATGCTGTAAAAACCAGCTTAGGGATCCGAGGGTTTCATTATATTGTAATTCAGGTGATGGGCTGACAACCTGTCACTACAGCAATATACCTACAAATCTATCTTTAATAACCCTCAAAACTATGTCAGACGTGGCGCATCGACCTTTGTTTAGGTAGTTTGCGCTCTGCCTACCCCGTTAGGGATAAAGGCGTGATTATATGTATGTATTTTTTACATTTTAAAAATCAGATATTGCTCAGAGTTTTATATCTCATCTTTTGCCGATTTAAATTGAGGGCAATTTTAGATTGTAATATGTATTGCTTTAGTGACAGGTTGTCAGCCCATCGCCTAAATTACAATAAACTGAAACCCTCGGATCCCTTTGCTGGTTTTTACAGCATGCCCAGGAGGAAAGCAACTGGCACATTCTATGTTTTACTCTCGCTCCGCGACCAGCATGGAAGAACGTACTTTACTCGCAAAAAAAAAGTAGGTAAGGTGCATATCTCTGATTGGGGCAGTATGTAAAACTATTTATTGTTATTGTATGTGGCTTTTGTGGTAATATGTAGAGCTATGATATTCACATTATAAGAATAAGATAAGAATCTGCTTTATTACACAGAAAAGACACAAGAAAATAAAAAAATAAAACAAGTAGTTGTACAAATAGGCGATCTTATTGCTACGCAGCAATTTCTTCCAGGGCACAGGAAAATAAAAGTTGAACTAGTAGAATAGGATCTCTAACCAAACGTAACGCAAACCATTGGCACTACCGCTTTTAAATTAACGCAGATGGAGGAGCAATTCATTTCACACAAAATAAACAACGTATTAAAATCCGCGTGGAACTGGTCGAAATATTTTAAAAGCATCGTAGTTCTATTTTTAAAAAGATATAACGGATTTGTTATTTCAGGATTTAAAAAAATTGGTAAAATTGTCAGAAGTCATTCATGTGGAATAGAAATAATTTATTCGACAGTGTATATTTATATACTGTAGGTTTGTGTACCTACTCGAGAACTTCCAGCCTGGATTTAAAAGATACAATATTTCTACGGATAGCATTTATTTAGTTTAATCTACTAAAGGAAAGTGTTCTTTTTTTATTCATACATTCATTCGTCATAAATTGAGCCCGATGGTGTATTGGATAGTGCCATTACCTCCTGAGCGGGAGGTCGTGGTTCGAATCCCACCACGAACCAATATGTTTTTCGGTTTTCGAATTTCATATGTACCTTTATTCGGCGCTTTTTCCATACTTCGGCTAATATCGTTTAATACCGTAGATATTAGTCGTTAAGTTATATCAGAGGCCAGTGATAAGCATTGGCGGCTTGAAAACTCTAGCATTGGGTCTGGTTTCCCTTCCGGGTTGCGGAGGTCTAAAGGCAGTCGCTCTGTGTAAAAACGATTACCCTCGTTCAATCCCCTAGATTAGGTAGCCAGCCTCGTGAGATACGGGAAAAGGCTAGGGAGATGATGATTCATTCGTCATAAATTATTCACTTAGTAAATCCTACAGATTAGCTTAAAATAAACCTGCTTTGCACTGTACAGGGGACTGCAAGCAAGATATTTCAAAGGGGAATTTATTTTCATAGAAAACACCTGATTAACGCTGGTCCGTTTATCTATTGTACAGTCAGCTAAGTAGAAATATTTTAATGAAAGTTGGTGAATGTAAGACTACTGTAAAAGCTCTCGACATTAGTCTAGTCTAGCAAAGGTTTCTTCCATGCTGGCCTGGGAGCGAGAGAAAAACATAGAATGTGCCAGCTGTATTTCCTCCCGGGCATGCTGTAAAAACCAGCTAAGGGATCCGAGGGTTTCAGTATATTGTAATTTAGGCGATGGGCTGACAACCTGTCACTACAGCAATATACGTACAAATCCATCTTAAATAACCCTCAAAACTTTGTCAGACGTGGCGGAACGACCTTTGTTTGGGTCGTTTACGCTCTGCCTACCCCATTAGGGATAAAGGCGTGATAATATGTATGTATGTATGTAGCAAAGGTGACCAAGACGAAGAATATGATGTAGAAATCATTTAGAAACCTTAAGAATGCTGGTTGCCCTTCCTCCCGGGCATGCTGTATAAGTCAGCAAAAGGGATTCGAGGGTTACAGTGTATTGTAATTTAGGCGATGGGCTGACAACCTGTCACTACAGCAATACACATTACAATCTAAAATTGCCCCCAATTTATGTCAGACTTGGCGTTTTACGCTCTGCCTACCCCGTAAGGGATAAAGGCGTGATTTTATGTATGTATGTATGTAGAATGCTGGTAGAGCAAAACTTGCGGCTCCCTGCGGATCGTACTCTCTATCTAATTAAGATTACGATACATAATCCATCGCTCATATTATTATCAGGACATACATACATATAATCACGCCTTTATCCCTAATGGGGTAGGCAGAGCGTAAACAATTTAAACAAAAAGGTCGTTCCGCCACGTCTGACAAAGTTTTGAGGGTTATTTAACTTAGATTTATAGGTATATTGCTGTAGTGACAGGTTGTCAGCCCATCGCCTAAATTACAATACTGAAAAACTCGGATCCTTTAGCTGGGTTTTCCTAATTTGACATAAGACGCTTTAAACAAGAACTGAGCAAAAAATCATGATGCCTTATTTTACGTGAAATAAGCAGTCTTATGTCAAATTAGGGATTTCGAAGTCATGTGTTTATGTGCTATCCTGCTCTTATTTCAAAGTCAGGCATGCTCGGGAAGTAATGCAGCTGGCATTATCACGACATGACTAACAATATAAGAGGCTTTATTGCAAACAGTCAAAAAGTCATACACAGTCATTGTTACACGAAAATCAAAAAACAAGGAGATCTTCCAGCGCGTCCCCATGAGACCTGATCCCCAGCATACTGGCAGCATTTTCTCTTTGAATGGCCAAGCTGATTCGCTGGGTGAGGAAAGCGCCAGGTCTGCAATCGCCAGTGGTCTCGTTGAGACGCGCCTAAAGATCTGCAATAATCTATTTTATTTGGCTTCAGGGCCTCAATGGCCCATCGTCTCAAAGTACTACTTGGTTTAAATTATATACTCAGGGTATGGTAACTTTTAAGATTCGTTTTCACGAACAGCAAATATGAAAATTGTGTAGCCAAGCGTAGCCCTATCTATCTACTAGATTATACCTAGAGTTGCAACCTGTGCGTGGGAAGGCAGACGTCTAGGTGTTCGAGTCAACAAACTGCGGTGGGACGCAGTAAACTCCGGGCCACGGAAATGTTCGCTAGTAAACAAGAGGTTGGGCTCTAGGTGGGATTGGAACAAGGTATGCTGAAAATGTGTGGGACATTGTTGCATTTGTACATACATACATAAAATCACGCCTTTATCCCTTACGGGGTAGGCAGAGCGTTAAACGCCTCGTAAAAGGCGCTTTCGCCGCGTCTGACAATAATTGAGGGTAATTTTAGATTGTAATGTGTATTGCCATAGTGACAGGTTGTCAGCCCATCGCCTAAATTACAATACACTGTAACCCTCGAGTCCCTTTTGCTGTCTTCTACAGCATGCCCGGGAGGAAGGGCAGCTGGAACATTCTATGTTTTTCTATCTCTCCCAGTCCAGCATGGAAGTACCCAGTCCAGCATGGAAGTAATGTAAGTTGCACTTGTGTAGCTAGATTATGGGATTTATTAAAGGATGTCTCCCTGCACAGCTTCAGAATTAGAGAGCTTTTTCTACGCATAAAGTACCTATATACATCAAAGGTAGAAAATAGATGAATAAGTTAAAAGGAAAGGGTATCACCATGGATATCAATCTGTAAAGTAGGTTATTTGCTTAAGAAGCTTATAACCCATTAAAATATACATATATGGTATATTGATACCAAATTTCCGATAACTTCTAAATAATGGGCTGAGAATTTTAGGGTACACATACATACATACATATAATCACGCCTTTATCCCTAATGGGGTAGGCAGAGCGTAAACGACCTAAACAAAGGTCGTTCCGCCACGTCTGACAAAGTTTTGAGGGTTATTCAAGATGGATTTGTACGTATATTGCTGTAGTGACAGGTTGTCAGCCCATCGCCTAACCTGCAATATACTGAAACCCTCAGATCCCTTAGCTGGTTTTTACAGCATGCCCGGGAGGAAATGCAGCTGGAATATTCTATGTTTTTCTCACGCTTCCAGTCCAGCATGGAAGAACACATAGCTAGATTTTCATACATACATATTTATACTTCTTATCTAAAATTGAAAAATAGCTGTGATAATACGAATGTAATTCCCATTAGTGGAACGATGTATTTTAGGAGCCAAGGGTTGCCAACTCTATCTACTTTGTGTGTGAAGTCAAAGACATCCGTCAAATCATACGGTGCCAAAATTTTACGACGCTAGAAGATCGTAAATCTTTGTTATTTACGGATTTACTGCACATAATAGACGTTATTTAAGTCTTTCTATTTTGTAAATCTATATTTAACATATCAGAGAGAGTTTACTGAAAAATACACAAGTGGCGAGAACTCAAACTAATCAGCGTAAAATTGAAAGTTACGAAAGTAATACATACATACATACATATAATCACGTCTTTATCCCTAATGGGGTAGGCAGAGCGTAAACGACCTAAATAAAGGTCATTCCGCCACCAAAGTTTTGAGGGTTGTTTAAGATAGATTTGTAGGTATATTGCTTTAGTGACAGGTTGTCAGCCCATCGCCTAAATTAAAATATACAGAAACCCTCGGATCCCTTAGCTGGTTTTTACAGCATGCCCGGGAGGAAATGCAGCTGGCACATTCTATATTTTTCTCTCGCTCCCAGTCCAGCATAGAAGTAACTACGAAACTAATATGTAGTAAAAATGTGAAGACAGTGCTAGGTATGCTACAAATATAATGTAGAATAATAATAAATAAGAAGAAATGCTTCCATGCTGGACTGGGAGAGATAGAAAAACATAGAATGTTCCAGCTGCCCTTCCTCCCGGGCATGCTGTAGAAGACAGCAAAAGGGACTCGAGGGTTACAGTGTATTGTAATTTAGGCGATGGGCTGACAACCTGTCACTATGGCAATACACATTACAATCTAAAATTACCCTCAATTATTGTCAGACGCGGCGAAAGCGCCTTTTACGAGGCGTTTAACGCTCTGCCTACCCCGTAAGGCATAAAGGCGTGATTTTATGTATGTATGTATGTAAGAAATGCACAAAATTATTGTGCTTATGATTATCAAAACCAGTAGTGCCAATACCAGTAGCGCTGAATTTGATGATGCGGGCATTGAGGGCATGTGTGTGTGTGGACAGTATCGAGGTTTCTGTTTAAGCTCACTATATTGTCGACACTCTATCCTTGTCAACACTAGTCTAGACTACAGTCAAAAACAGAGCAATGGTACGTAAAAAAACCAACAAAGTCCGATCATAAATAATAAAAAAAAAAACATTTATTCACATAAGACAGCATGTTACACTAAACAATAAATCCGCCAAACTGTACACCTGTACTTCTTCTGTCATGTAGGTATCGAGTCAATCGACCCAATGAACCCTAGTATCAGAGTTTTTAAACCGCCTAATAGCACAGGTTATAGGCCCCTGACATAGTTTGTGTAACGATCACTATGAAATACAGCGACCCGGACCGACGGCTTAACGTGCCCTGCTAAGCACGGAATCCTTTTTCTTCCAGACAATCAGGTAATTCGGCCTGCATTGTCCTAATAAAACTGGGGAAAATCACACAAAATGATAAATATCATCTTTGTGTTACCCCTGGGAATCGAACCCAGGACCTCCGGATCGTGAGCCCATGGCTTTGACCACTAGACCACGGAGGCAGTTCAGTCCGATTCTAAAACAGGACGACATGGTTTGCGGTTACTGCCAGCACACCTGCCATCCGTCATGTCATGATCCAACGCATACAAAATAATAGTATGTATTACGTCAACATCTAGCTAATGATAAATTAAAAATATGAAATCAGTCTCTTGGTACAGATATTGGCGTCGATTCTCGCGACATAATCCTAATACAAGAACAAACATAAGAACAGGATAGGAAATAAACACATGACTTTCACATTCCTAATTTGACATAAGACTGCTTATTTCACGTAAAATAAGGCAGCATGCTCTATGCTCAGTTCTTATTTTAAGCTTAGCTTATTCGTCTTATGTCAAATTAGGAATGTCAAAGCCATGTGTTCATTTGCTATCCTGTACTTACGTCAAAGTTAAGAAAGTGATAGCGTTAGCTAAGAATTATTTAAGGAATAATGCGTCTAGAATTGCCTGCCATGTGCGTCTATGTTAAATAATTAAAAGAAACTTCTTCTAGAAAAGATCGACAAAAATAACATCTCAAGATCATCTATTTTAAGGCGCTTTTTTTCCATCAACATAAGACTTGCTCATTCAGTAAAAGATAAATAAGTAATAGCTACATTAAAGCCCATATTTACATTGTATAATCAGTACTTGAGAGTGAGAGCGAGTTTGAGTTCATATCAGATATGTCATTTTAGTAGAAAATGGCCTGTCAAATCCAAACTTAATATCGCTTTTAATCTTGAGATTGCTTTATAAACACGAGCCTAAGTATCATGCACGTGTCAGGCGTAATTATAAAGGGAAAGTATTAGCTGTGGCACTATTGGTAAATTATCAATCAATCACTTACTAGATAAAAACCCGGAGAATTATACTAGTATCCCTTTATCTTTTCGTATTATTTAGAGTTGTATTATTTTAAGATAAAAAAATCCTATATTTTTCCGAAAATAGTAGTATTTTATGTATGTTCACATCAAAGGAAACTGATGATGTTGGCTACAAAATTCAAAATTTTACATCCTGCGTAGGTACTTAGTCACTTACTTAAAAGGAATAACTATAATATAAAACGTGGGTAGATGCCAGGGACCATTATTGAAAAACATTACGCACATTCTATCTTAATTCTATTTTTTTTTTCAAAGTTTCACTTTTTAAGGTCAAAGGTAAAGTATTTTTAGTAGGTAAAAAAAATACGGAAAGAAAATTAAGGATTCCATTTCAATGTAATTATAATTGATTTTTATAGCACTCTTAGTTTGTATCCTATCTAATTAATCTAAGATCCCATATCCTTGATCTTATCCTACCAAAGACTGTCAATACTGTCATATAGGATACAAAATGTTGTGTCAAAACAAAAAAATATAACATTGAACTCACATCGCAAATTATTTATATTTTATGCGCATCAATATCATTCTTCCATACTGGACTGCGAGCCAGAGAAAAACATAGAATGTGCCAGGTGCATTTCCTCCCGGGTAGGCTGTCAAAACCAGCTAAGGGATCCGAGGGTTCCAGTATATGGTAATTTAGGCGATTGGCTGACAACCTGTCACTAAAGCAATATACCTACAAATCTATCTCAAGTAACCCTCAAAACTTTGTCTGACGTGATGGGACGACCTTTGTTTGGGTCGGTTTCGCTCTGCCTACCCCATTAGAGATAAAGGCGTGATTATATGTATGTACGTATATTTCAATATGAAGTTGTAGAAAAAGCGCGGGTTGAAGTCTTTTGTATCGCGTGACGAATCGATTGACTTCTGTAAGCTGCTCACAAGTTCCACGCATGAAAATGTATCAATACTAGTTCCAAGACTAATTTTTTGACGGTATGCCTATGCCGTGAGGGACAAAGGCGTGATTTTGTGTACGCGCACCAATTTCAAGTTGAAGAAAAAGCGCGCGTTGATGTCTTTTGTATCGCGTGACGAATCGATCGATGGCCCATGAGCTGCGCACGATTTAAACACATTGCAACAGAAGATCTATCAATACTAGTTACGGGGAAAAAAATACCGTCTGCCTATGCCGTAAGGGACACATACCTGTATGTATATATTTAATTCAACTTGTAGAAAAAGTTGCTGGATTGGAAGCGATAGATCCGAGGGTTTCAGTACACTGCAATTTATCAATTTAGGCGATGGGCTGACAACCTGTCACTACAGCAATATACCTACGAATCTATCTAAAATAACCCTCAAAACTTTGTCAGACTTGTTTTTAGGTCGTTTACGCTCTACCTACCCCATTAGGGATAAAGGCGTGATTATATGTATGTAGAAAAAGCGCGCGTTGATGTATTTTGTAGCGCGTGACGAATTAATTGATGGCCCTTGAGCTGCGCGCGATTTAAACGCATCGCAACAGAAGATCTATCAATACTAGTTACATACACAAATACATGTAATCACGCCTTTATCTCTAATGGGGTAGACAGAGCGTAGACGACCTAAACAAATGTCGTTTCGCCACGTCTGACAAAGTTTTGAGGGTTATTTAAGTTAGATTTGTATGTATATTGTTGTAGATTGTCAGCCTATCGCCTAAATTTTGATATACAGGAACCCTCTGAGTTTTTACAGCATGCCAGGGAGGAAATCCAGCTGGCACATTAAATGTTTTTCTCTCGCTCCCAGTCCAGCATCGAAGAAATACTAAAATAATAAAATACTAGTTCCGGGGATACATTTTGGACGGTCTGCCTGTGCCATCTTCTTCTTCTTTCATGTCGGCAAGAACATGGCCTAAATCTTACTTGCCTACAGTGGCTACCGTAGTGGCTCTCTGGTTGCTATCGAGCAAATCCTCGCGTGAACTGGTGGTCGGACACGCGGGACAGTCGGTAAGGTGCGCCATGGTTTGCAATGGTTCTCCACAGTGTAAGTGTAAGAGACAGCGTCCCGCAAACTGATATGGTTTGGTCAGACAACGACACTGAACAACTATCAGCAGGTTTTTTTTATCAGGAAGTGAAAACCAATATTGTTTTTTTCGTACAAAATGTTCACTTCGATCAGACAATTTGTATGGGAAAGCCTTTCTTTCACTTGTTTTTCAGTTGTTCCGTGTCGTTGACTGAGCAACACCTATCAGTTAGCGGGACGCTGTCCCTTACATCTGGTATAATATGTATTTATTTCAACTTGTAGAAAAAGCGCCCGTTGATGTCTTTTGTACGGCGTGACGAATCGTTTGACGCCCGCTGCCTGCGCGCGAGTTCAACGCGTCGGAATCACAAGCAGATCTATCAATACAAGTTCATGGAATAAAATGTACGCTTCAAATATTATTATTATGATTCTTTCTGCTAAGCTGCATCATTCTATGGAATGGTAATTTTCATAATATTTTTTAACAACTTATTTAAAAGTAAGTAAAAAAATAAATTTGTTGTTTCGTATATTTTAGATTCTAATAAGTTGTCAAAGTATATTTATCCCAGATATCCTATAATGTGTAGGATACCAAGATATTTAACAAATATATGAGAAATTTTATAGAGTTATTCAATACTAGTGTTTTACGCCGCAGTTTCACCCGCGGCTTACTTAATAAGTTTTCCCGTGGGAATCAGATATTTTCTTGCGGTAAAAAGGAGCCTCTGTTACTCAAAATGAACGTAGCTTTCAAAAGGTGAAAGAATTTTTGAAATGGATCCGGTAGATTTTGAGTTTATTCGTTACAATCTTACACACAAAAATACAAATCTTTTCTTTTTATAATCTACTAGCGACCCGCCCCGGCTGCGCACGGAAATTTTCCGTGTTTCTCTTCTATATTATGCATGTTTTATACATATACACCTTCCTCTTGAATCACTCTATCCATTAAAAGAAACCGTATCAAAATCCGTTGCGTAGTTTTAAAGATTTATCCTTACTTAGGGATATAGAGACAGAGAAAGCGACTTTGTTTTATACTACGTAGTTATAGTGAAGTATTATTATAGAGTATAGATTAGTATAGATAAAGATGATGTAAATTTCATCTCACGATAATCATATTTCATAAATTTGAAATCTATTCGAGGTTGAAAGAGAGATCGGAATATAGGATAGCATGAAAAAAAGATGATTCGAAATAGCACATGAGATTTTTTTTAATCAATATTATTTATGTTGATACTGGTACTTTATATTTTACATATAAACAGTGCTGTATTGTATGGTATTTGTGAAAGTAGTTCAAGCAGATAATTAAATCGTTCTTCTATTATTGACATGGGCCTTGAAATCACGTTCATATTTGACTTCCAATACTATTGTCAATTCTATACTCAATACTAATAGAGGGTGAGCCTTGACAATAAATTGTTTATAACAATAGGTCGTTGTGTCCTGTTTTGGAGGTGAAAACATATCCATTACTTTCGGTTTTCCCCATCGATTTGAACATTAAAATTTACATATTTTGTACATGGTTTTATTGAAAGAGAAACAGGCGCGTTTGTAGTTAGTACCTATAGATTACGTACTTAGGGATAGCAACCTGCTATATGGGCTTCTTCTTCATACTTATTTAATATATCTTATGTTTTTCTTCCAGCTGCATTTCCTCCCGGGCATGCTGTAAAAACCAAGTAAGGATTCCAAGGGTTTCAGGTCGTATTTATGAAGCGATATCAAACTTGAGAGCAATATTAAGTAAGGATTTGGCAGGCCAGTTTGTACTGAAATGACATTTCTGATACGAACTCAAACTAGCTGTCACTCATGAGAGCTGATTACAAATACGGCCCTCAGTATATTGTAATTTAAGCGATGAACAATATACCTACAAATCTATCATAAATAACCTTCAAAACTTTGTCAGACGTGGCGGAACGACCTTTGTTTTGATTGTTTACGCTCTGCCTACCCCATTAGGGATAAAGGCGTGATTATTTGTATGTATGTAAATCTTGAAACAATTTAACTGCCTCCGTGGTCTAGTGGCTAGTGCCATGGACTACAGTTCCGGAGGTCCTGGGTTCGATTCCTAGGGCGGAAACACAAAGTTGATATTTGAGAATTTATCACTTTGTGATTTTTTTCCCAGTTTGGTTAGGACATTGCAGACTGAATTACCTGATTGTCCGAAAAGAAAAAGATTTCGTGCTTCGGAGGGCACGTTAAGCCGTCGGTCCCGGTCGCTGTCTTTGATAGTGATAGTTACTCTAACCATGTCAGAGGCCTGATATTTGTGCTACTAGGCGGTTTAAAAACTCTGACACCAGGGTTCATCGGGTCGATAGACTCGATACCCACCTCGACAGAAGAAGAAGAAGAAACAATTTAAAAAACAATAGGCCTTATCGAATTTTCCACTTTTAATTGTTATAAGTACGTACATTGATTGTTATTCTCACTCATGGAGAACTATTTATAGTTAATGCACTATGATTATGTGATTGATAACATCTTTTACAATAATGACTCCTGTTTCACATATCACTAAATATTTACAGTATTTTTTTTCCTACAACTAGCCTTCAACAATAAAATTATAAGTTTTGCCACTGTAATTGCAGTAAATTTCTACAATAGAGTCAAAGTTTTAAAAAACGCTTCTTTTATTTAACCCATCGAAAACGTAACACACTTGAAATGATGAAAGAAACACTTATTAACTAACGTCACAAAAGTTGCCGAAAACGGTTATCCTTCAGAATGGTTGTTACGACGACAATGCTCCATAATCGGGGGTATAATGGTGACTTAAAGGGCTGGACCATCACTCGCCACGGCTTATCTAGGATTGCGAACACAAAGGGCGGATTACGATGAGCTCTCGGAATGCTACTGGCCAGGGTTCCTCAAAGTTAGGGTCCCATGTTTGATTGGACAAGTTGACAGATCGAGTAAATTTATCGATGGGGAAAATGGATCGATAGGGAAAATGGACTGATTAGGAAAGAAAACCGATTGTTCTGTACTGTACTTCCCAGTCACCATGTTTTCACTTTAACGGAGAAGAAGATTTAGCTGTTCAAGGAAATAAGGGATGTCAATCAAATATTCATGTGATACCTGAATTTGTTACTTTTCTTAAATTGAGTCGACATTAGGAGTTATTTCGGATAATTTTAACCTTAATGCAAATTGTTTCTTTTTTCGAAAGAGGGTCTCGGGTTCTCCATAGGTAACGGTCCGCACACCCTCAAAGGTTGAGGAACCCTGCTACTGACCATCTCTGTGTGGGCGTCTACAGGTCCGGAGCTTGAAAGGTTTGCGAATTGTGTCGTTTGTAAGTATAGAGAGGCTTATCTGTCTTTGTTCTGGACTTAAGTGTTTTTGGAGGTGATGCAAATGTAGAGGTTAGTTTTGATCTAGATTTTTTTTGGGATTGAATTTTGTATTTTAGTGTTTTGATGAAAAAAAATATGCGATTGCTCAATTTTGTTATATTTTATCTGATTAAAAAGCATCAACAAATTATGCCGGTCCACTTAAGGAAACCCATTCTCGAGAGTATCCTTGAAATGTCGATATCCTTTCGTGTTGCCAACCTGTCGAAAGATATTTCTGATTAATGTGGCAATATTTCACATTAAATGGAAAACGAATTCCAATGAAGGTAGAGATAGATTCTCTATGTATAGAAACAGGTTACAACCGACAACAATTGATGTCCACGATGGAGCATTACGAACCGGTTCCAACGAGCGCTTGCTCGAGCTGAGAGCGCGATTGGGAAACCCCAGTCACGGAAATCATCTATCAACCTACCTACAGCCAGGTAAACCGAGTGAATAGATAGTTTATTGGATAGTAAAATGAAATGACACTGCAAAATACGAAGTGCCCATAAAATAGGCACGACTCCTCAAGCACCGATCAATGATCTTTTCATCATTCAATTATGCTGTTTGACGAGCTTTTGATAACTTTCTAGGAGCACTACCGATTGCATCACTCGATAAGTTTGCGTGTGGCGAGTGGCTTTGGACGACACACGGCCAGCGGGCGGCGGTCGGTGGCAACGCTCACGGAGGAATTCATTTCGCCTCGAGAAGTATCCGGTTTCAGTCTGGCACGACGAGTGCTCATATTGCGTTTAGTATTTATTTATGTATCGTTCGGGCGCAGGTTCTATCGGCGGCGCCGCGGTGCGGGGGGCGGAGGGGGTATACTTACTACGTGATTAATCCGCCCCCCGCGCGGAGGCGGCGGGCCGGGCCGGCGCGGCGTACTCTCGCCGGGTTTCCTCGTCCCCGCGCCTCACGGCCACTCACTACGCACGGCGCCCCGCGTAGTGCCGCCAGCCGCCAGCCGCCAGTCGCGTTGCGACCCGCGCCGACGTCGCACTCCGCCCGTGCAGATCCGAGCCGTAACATCATATCATTCATGCTAATCTCTGCCGGTTGATTTTACTGCCGAGTGACCCGACCGCAGTGAAACCGGCGCGTGATACCGCGAGTGCCGAATGTTCTTGGACGTCACAATCGTGTACTTTTCCATTGGAATCTGAGCACTGGAAACCAGTTCGGAGTGTCCGACGGCGCCTTCCGCGGATGAGATCTCCCCGTCGAGCGCTGTGACCCGCAGCCTGCGATGCTGCGCCCGTGACCGTCTCGCTACAGTGCCACGAAACGTAAGGATTTGTTCGTTCATTCGGCTCGCGTGCATGAGCCGTCTTCCTATTTGCATGGCGCATACGAGTGGATTTTATTTTCGTCTGGGTGCGGGTGTGTGCGTGGGCGCGGCGGTGTGCGGTGCGGGGCCGCGCGTGTGTGCGACACCGAGACGGCTACTCCCTGCTGCCCGCTTTATTTAGGTTGTTTCTGAGCGTGCCGACTGCCGGCTCTGCCTGGCGCCCGCTACCTGTGTTGTGTCGCGCTCATCTACATGGCGACTCCATTTACAACTGTCATGATCCCAAAGACCTTCAGCGTTTCACAGAACTAGGTAACTTTTTAGCATAATTTACGGTAGACGTTGTCATGTTACCTACTGATACTGCATGGCACTTGATAGAGTTTAACCTTGAAATACGGAAGACCTTGTAATTATCTTGAAAGATGTAGAGTCATGCTAGAGTGCTGTTAAGTTATCGAATCGTAACTTGAATAAACAAAGTTTCAACCGCGTAATTTCTGGTGTGATGCCGACGTGTTTACACTGGAGCGAGTTAGGTCCACACTGGAGCAACTTTGGTGCCCACTGGTCCATCTTTGGACCAAATGACAAGATGTGGTGCCCTGTGGTCCATCTTTGGACGACATTGCATCTTATGGACCAGACCGATCCTCATTTGGACCATATGACAGGGTGTGTTACCCACTGGTCCATATTAGAACTACATGACAAGGTGCGGTATACACTGTTCCATATCGAAACTGCTCGACAAGGTGTGGTGCACACTGACCACATTGGTCTTCTTTTGGACAACATGACGAGGTGTGACTCAAACTGGTCCACGTCTGGACCGCATGTCATCCCGTGTGAATCAATGACTCGTGATCCGTCAGGAACGGAAGACAAGATGTAGATCACACCGATCCACCTCTGACTCGTAAAACAAGGCAAGGTGTGGCTCACACTGGTGCACGTCTGGACCGCATGCCATCCCGTGTGGAAACTCGTGATCTATCCGAAACACAAGATACATTGTAGACCACACTGATCCACCACCTCTGACTCGTAAAACAAGGCAAGGTGTGGTTCACACTGGTCCACATCTGGACCGCATGCCATCCCGTGTGTTGATCCACACGGGATGGCATGACTCGTGATCCGTCGGGACCGGTATTATGCTATGTTGCATTGTTGGCAGTAAACACCTACTCGTGTATAGCTTTCGGCATTTCATTTGAGAGTCAAATAGATTCCATCGGCTCTACTATAGCTACATTCGCTTGGAAACTACGAGTATATTAAAACGTACAAATAAAATTCCGGCTTAATCCAAGATTTTCCGTTATTTTCTGTTTCTTTGAAATACTAATCAAAAGAAAATTGTCTCTTGAAACAAGATTTATGGCACTAGATTTCCTATATCACTCAGTAATTACAGTAAAGATAAAGAAGCTATGGAGCTACTTACTTTATCTTTTACTACAATGCGTCTTATTGTTGTTCATTGTAATTACGATATAATTAGAACTCACGAAGGAGGAAAAGTACGAAGTGAGTAGACTCGTACCAATTTGATAAACTTTAACCTCGTATCTGTAACGATTATGGAGGGCTACAACTGCTTATTTACAAATTAATAAGAGCAATTGTCTCAAAATCATATACAAATAAGATATGTTACGTTATTATAGAGTTTGCGTAATTTTTTGAAGAAGAAAATAATATCTTTTATGTTTTATTTTGGACAAAATGTAGTAGTGTAAGCACAATTAAAACATGACTTAGGTCGTTCCAAATATCAGCTGATTAGTATAGGCAACTATTCCATACAACAAATTATATTCTGATTTAAGGGCAATCAGAGGATGTGAATAAAACTAAACCTTTCATTTCAAATAACAAAGTATCTAAACCTTTTGATATTTCTATAATAAATTCGTAGTTTATTTACTTGAACGTAAAATAGAAGGAAAACCAGGGTCATACGGTCTAACGTACGATAAAGGGTAATAATATTATAATAAATAACATGCAATTATATATTTAACCATTGACCTGATCAATTAATTATGTTTGTACTTATTAGACTCTAATACTTAATGAATTACTTCTTTGCTTTAATGTTTATCGGAATAACATGCAACAACGAGGTGATTAGTTGGTAAATAAAGTTGTACTGCAAATCTTACTACCAAACAAAAACTGGAATCAGAGTTATTTCCATACATACATACATACATATAATCACGCCTTTATCCCCGCATGCCTGGGAAGAAATGCAGCTGGCACATTCTATGTTTTTCTCTCGCTCCCAGTCCAGCAAAATAAACATAGAATGTGCCAGCTGCATTTCTTCCCAGGCATGCTGTAAAAACCAGCTAAGGGATCCGAGGGTTACTGTATATTGCAATTTAGGCGATGGGCTGACAACCTGTCACTACAGCAATATACCTACAAATCTATCTTAAATAACTCTCAAAATTTTGTCAGACGTGGCGGAACGAGTTATTTCCATGATCTAGCAAAACTCTGCTGATGGAAAGTAGTTTACAAATGCGTCATTTTAGCAGCAAATAACATTTTATAAGTAGCAAAAGTATGCAGAAGTTGAATTCTCTCTGTTGTATCTGTCATATTAAAGTTCTGTTATTAAAGTTTATTGAATCAAATATTTCGATTTCTACAACTTAATTTATTGGAGGGAACACCGATTTTTTTAGTACAGATAAATTAAATTATAGCTAATTAAAAGAGCCATCGTTTCTGCGAACTCGCCTAATTATCAGTTACGTAACTAACATCTAGATTCTATCTAGACTACATGTAGAGTAAAAGAGACCTAGATTCGTCTGGTCCGAATTAGGCGATTGTATCGATCGCTTGCATACCTAATTACTGACAACTATAGCTTGGTCCACAATCTATACCTACTTTATAGTCTTTATGTAGAAACTTTGTACAAACTTGTAGGTACATTGTTTAGGTTCTATACTCGTAAAAAATAGTGTAAAGTGGGTAAGTTGCCAATGTGGTGCCGTGTCAGATTAGCACAATCCCAAATTCAGACACGGGTGTACTGTAACAAAAAAAAAATAACTCCCTATTGGGACAGCCCATTGTAGACAGAGAAAGAAGATGGCATGCCTAATACTTTTCGGTTGTAGAGTGGAAGTTGGTTACTATGTACGTCATGTTCCATACATACATACATAAAATCACGCCTTTATCCTTTACGGGGTAGGCAGAGCGTTAAACGCCTCGTTAAAGGCGCTTTCGCCGCGTCTGACAATAATTGAGGGTAATTTTAGATTGTAATGTGTATTGCCATAGTGACAGGTTGTCAGCCCATCGCCTAAATTACAATACACTGTAACCCTCGAGTCCCTTTTGCTGTCTTCTACAGCATGCCCGGGAGGAAGGGCAGCTGGAACATTCTATGTTTTTCTATCTCTCCCAGTCCAGCATGGAAGTACATGTTCCATCATGTTCCATCTTCTACATAAAGACAGGATAAATACATACAAAAATATTTACTTTAGCCTAAATCAGTTAAGAGCAAGCTACCAGAAAAACTCTTAGAAAAGCTATTAACCTTTCCTTTTTCTGTTACTATAAAAGTGTTGTAGAATAAATAGAGGTACAATGATTATTTTCTTTTTCTGGGCTAGTGCTCTACCCAATATATTTGTTAGAAAAGAAAAAAGAAAAGACATAGAAAGATAGGTTAAACTAAACATAATACGAACAATACTTCAAAAGAAACTCGTACTAACTACATGTCCTGTTTGTTATGTTATTCTTGATAGTGTGTTTTTATTTTTGTAATGTGTTTTCGGGAAATAAAGTGATTTGTATTTGTACATTACATATCGAATCCCGAAGGAACGGAGAAGAAAGTTATATCATAGAATTCACTAGCTGGTTATCTTCCTAGGCATACTTTATAAAATTTACGGGACGTAGGATCACAGTTGGTTTTGCAATTTACATAAATTCACGGACTTTATGAAATTACCCAAAATGTTACAGACTCGGTGGCACATTGATGCTCTACCTACCAAAATAGTGCCATATATGCGATTTCAAGTATTTAAGGACGGTTTGAGAGCAACTTTGGTATAACCCGCTCAAGATACACCCCACTAAATTAAATAAGCGGCCAGTTGTCAGATAACGACCAGCTTGCAAAGAAAACAAAGAGATATCACGGATAGAGTTAAGCCGAGTGTCCACCGGCTATACCTACGTATTTAACGCCTGTATCACTCTGTGAGATTTTCCCCAGTTTGGTTAGGACTGACCACCTGATTGTCCAAAAGAAAATAGAGTCCGTGCTTCGGAGGGCACGTTAAGCCGTCGGTCCCGGTCTCTGTTTCTAATAGGGGTCGTTACAGGTCGATGTTGCTCCACGTCCATCGGGACTACCTTAAAAACCCTACACGTGACCCTGCGTGGTGCTAAAGGTGCAACAAAACCGGCGGCTGCACTATCCTCTGGACCTCGCAGCAAAATAACGCCATACCATAAATAAATACATACATAAAATCACGCCTTTATCCCTTACGGGGTAGGCAGAGCATAAAACGCCTCGTGAAAGGCGCTTTCGCCACGTCTGACAAAAATTGAGGAAAATTTTAGATTGTAATGTGTATTGCTGTAGTGACAGGTTGTCAGCCCATCGCCTAAATTAAAATATACTGTAACCCTCGAATCCCTTTTGCTGACGTCTACAGCATGCCCGGGAGGAAGGGCAGCTGGAACATTCTATGTTTTTCTATCTCTCCCAGTCCAGCATGGAAGAAATAAATAATAACAGATAGAGTTGTTAATACTGTAGCCGATTTTCAGGCCATCGCCTTGCGGCACTAAATAGGCTTTTTGTTCAGAAAAACCTCCAGGTGCCTATACTATTTTTTCAATAAGGCACCGGAAAAACAGAAGCTTGTTTTTTTTTTCGGTAACATCTTTAATGCTATAATACTGCGAACTTTAAAAGTTTCCAGTTACGTCACATCTTTCAGTTGATAACGTTCAGCCAGATTTAAATTTTGTCGCCTGACTCGATATTCCATAACCGGTGGACTCGGCTCTTTACAGCACACATGCGCAGTCCCCACAACTGCGTCCGTGTGTGTATTACGTGTGTATATTATTATCGGTGTGCTACCGCCGCCTACGCGCAGCGCAAGCTGGCCTATCAGCTGAGCGGTATTAGCAACGATAAATAAATACCTACCATACCTCACTTTGAAATGCAATACTATTGACGATGAATGAACGCCATATTGTCAACAGGTAAATTGTATTGCTACTGAATTGAGAGAGATAAAAATATAGATGTACCGGCTGTTCCTTCCATGCTGGACTGGGAACGAGAGAAAAACATAGAATGTGCCGGCTGCATTTCCTCCCGGGCATGCTGTTAAAACCAGCTAAGGGATCCGAGGGTTTCAGTATATTGGGATGTAGGCGATGGGCTGACAACCTGACACTACAGCAATATACCTACACATCTATCTTAAATAACCCTCAAAACTTTGTCAGACGTGGCGAAACAACCTTTGTTTAGGTCGTTTACGCTCTGCCTACCCCATTAGGGATAAAGGCGTGATTATATGTATGTATTTTTTTCCGAGACACGCAAGATTTTCAGTGTAGGTACCGTAATTAAGCGACAACCTGTCACTGTTTTTCCCATTTCACTCAATTACAACAATAAACAGACGTATGTCAAAATTTCGCTCTAAATAAATCAGATGCGATAAAATGGCTTTAATCCCGTCGTTGATGTTGTCTATCTACTCCTCAAGGAATATTGGCGTGATTGTACATTGTATTCAATAGTATAGTCAATGTTATATATAATAAATAGTGTATTAAAATTGCAAGTGTTGTGAAGGAAGTACGAACCAGTTAGATAAGTAATAAAAACAAACTCGTTACTCGTGTAGTAATTAAATTATATTGCTATCCCTTTATCAATCAACAATTGATAAACTAGTTTCAAGTTGACTGATAATGTTTCAACAAAGAAATGCACTAGATGACTATAAATGTTTTGATAAAAAAATGTTATTAGTTGAAGTTATGTTGAAAATATAATTTAGACCTGTAAATACTGTAAAACTGACTTTAGATTACAGCTAAGGGATCCGAGGCTTTCTGTATATTGCAATTTGGGCGATCGGCTGACAACCTGCCCCTACAGCAATATACCTACAAATCTGTCTTAAACAACCCTCAAAACTTTGTCAGTCGTGGCGGAATGACCTTTGTTTAGGTCGTTTACGCTCTGCCTACCCCATTAGGGATAACGGCGTGATTATATGTATGTATATTACGTATAAAAATTGCCGTTTCGGTGTGTGAGATAGCCAAAGGGGTGAGTTTGCTCCACTGACGACTCTAATTCTAGGCTAGATTCGATTCATTTAATCAGAGGGATTAGCAAATAACTATAGAGTAGAAACGCTAAAAAATAATATTTTTTATTTTATTTATTAAGACACATCAACAGTATACATATTAACACATATTTAAATAACATGCAAAATCGGTAATTTAGCTGATACAAACACCAATTACAGACGTGTAATTACTTCTAAAACTCGATAATTATACTCAAATTACAATTATACTAGTCAATAATGATTAGAAGTAAAAGAACAGAAGGGTTTATTTTCGTCTTTAGTAACTTTGTATTACTTGGTGTGTTTAATTGTTTTTTCTTCCATGCTGGCCTGGGAGTGAGAGAAAAACATAGAATGTGCCAGCTGCATTTCCTCCCGGGCATGCTGTAAAAACCAGCTAAGGGATCCGAGGGTTTCGATGTATTGCAATTTAGGCGATGGGCTGACAACCTGTCACTACAGCAATATGCCTAGAAATCTATCTTAAATAACCCTCAAAACTTTGTCAGACGTGGCGGAACGACCTTTGTTTGGGTCGTCTACGCTCTGCCTACCCCATTAGGGATAAAGGCGTGATTATATGTATGTATGTATGTTGGTGTGTTTAAAGTTTTCTCGGTGACATCCAAAACTGATCTCGGTCGCTAAGCTAGTCGGTTTCTCACGTCATCTTGGTGTTCAGTTGCAATCTGTCAACACGGCATCAGGTGCAAGGATCGTGTTACACTATACTGCAGTTTATTACAGTAAGCTATCCGTCGTATCGTACGGTCATTCGTTTACTCTAGGTACCTACATATTTTTTTACACACACTTCTCAAATGAATGTGATGAGAGTCATTCGAAACGCTGTTTTAAGAAACATGCCTCAATACAGACGTAGAATCATAAGAATCACGTACATACATACATATAATCACGCTTTTATTCCTAATGGGTAGGCAGAGCGTAAATGGCCTAAACAAAGGTCGTTCCGCCACGTCTGACAAAGTTTTGAGGGTAATTTTAGATAGATTTGTAGGTATGTCGTAGTTACAGGATGTCAGCCCATTGCCTAAATTACAATATACTGTAACCATCGGATCCCTTAGCTGAATTTTCATGCATGCATGCCCGTTAAGAAATGCTGCTGGCACATACTATAAGAATCACGCTTTAAAAACGAGTTTTCGTCACGTCTAACAAATATTGAAGACAACTTCAGACATAATTTTGTATTACTAAGTGACGGGATGTCAGCTTGTGCATACCGAAACCCTCAGGTTCTTCTAATGGCTTTAACAGCATGCCCAAAAAAAGAATCACGTAGAAAGGTTGTACCACATTCTAATATTTAGCGTAGAACGTGATAAAACTATGTCTAGAATATCAGGAAAAAAGATCTAGGATACAAATAGGGCCTAGAGCTGCTTAATATTCTTAGCGAATCTATTATGTTAATTTGGACGACAACTAATAAATTAGGCTTAAACTTGTTTTTGTTTTTGCCTAATACTTTTTTAATTAGTGCTGTTTAGGCGGAGAAAAACGCTTAGGAGAATTTAATAAAGGTAGCTGCTATATTTTTAAATACTTTTCTATTCTTTTTTATTAACATTAACAGCTGCTGGAAATTTTGTAAAGACCCTTAATTGTTTCGTCTAACTAGAACAATAGTTCGTGTCAGTTTACATATAAATAAAACATGGAACATTGGCACAAACATTACTGTTGCTTATAAACATTTATTTTGTCAAGGGAGTTGTTTACCAACACGACCCTTGCGGTTGCAAACACAGTTGGTTTTGCCACCTAGACGAATAAATTGTACCTATTCATTCATAATACAAAGACCACTATTTAATAAAGATAGGACTTTACTCTCTAAAATCTAGTATGGTAGCTACGACAAATGCCATTTAGAAGGAAAACAAAAGAAAATGTACGTAAACGAAATCTATACGAATTGCATCTGTCACAGTTGCGATCCATATTTTTGAATAGTTATATTTCTGGAACTTTAAGCAACCAACTATTATACCTATCTCTTCAATGCGTAGAAAATTGTATACATCTATAATAAATAAATCTTTCAAAAGATAATAATATAATTTATTAGTTCTTTTTTATGACTCTCAGTGGACACTGTCCATCACACGGTTTTTATGATAATGGCAGCACATAGTCAAGTAATTTAATACGTTTGCTAGGTAGAGCAAATGGAGCAAACTCACTTATCTATTTAAAAAAATCCATCCAATTTAAAGTTTTAATATTTTAAAATTCTAATATCAGGATAATATAACGTTTGACTGGCACATACTATTTCCACCGCAAGCCCGTCATTTCATCAGCATATTAGTCCTAATTGACTATTGAACGAAATGTCCTCACTTGCCGTGATTTAAGCTATTTTCGTATATTCCATGTCATTAGGCAGTAAAATGGAAGCAAGTAGTTTTGTTTCACTGCGCTCCAGAATATTTATTATTCCTCTTCGCTCTACGCTTCTTTTTTAAATGGTTATTTGCAAAAATCATCTAATTATTTTTATCTTTCTAATAATTTCCATTTGTTAAAGTAAATTTATTTTAGTTTCAGTTTATTTCTCTTATTATACCTGAGTTGTACCCGCTTCAATCCCTTTCTGCTAACCCTATGGTTGGCCGATAGAGAATGCCGCGTGGCCTTTGTATTTTGTGCCATAAAGTTTTAAAAATAAATAAATAAAAATAAATAGTGTTTCACAATAAAAACTATCCAGTTCACTTAGTGGCAAATATATTTGAAACAAGGTAGAGAAAAGTGGTTACATTATAGCCAAATTTATTTTCGTCACGTCTTGCAAATAAACATGGTAATTGCAAGGTGATGTCAATGAATAAAAAATATTTTTTGATAACAATGGTTTTTAGAGTGAGGTAGAACTACCCCACCACTATCTCCGGCTCTATCAGGCCATTGCTTGTGTCACCAAATGAGACACAATGGCACACGCCATGACCTTGCGTGTGCATATTGTTTCAATTGTTGCTATTATAAATAAAACCTGCGCTGAATTATGTATGGACACAATAAACGGCTACTATGATGCTGCCAGTTTAATAGGAAATCTTCCTACCATAAACTACAAGCGACACTAACAAATCGCAATAATACTCAACAATGAAGGATTCTCAAAAAAAATACAGAGAAACGACGTTTGTTCAGGTCTTTTCCATTAGGGATAAAGGCGTGACTATATGTATGTATGTACAAATGATGACATATAAAAAAAAAAAAATCTATACTGATTTACATGTCGCAGATGGCTTTAAATAAACAAATGGTGAATGCTTGCATATAACCACAAATTTGAGGAAAAATATTCACCACAAAAATTACAAAAATAAATAATATATTCATAAATACCTTTAACATGGTTTGAGTATTTATAAATAAAGGTATTTCACGCATTCTCGGCCATATGAATACTGATTTCTATTTATTTGCCGTATAGTTTTCCTTTTACATAATCATCGTGATTTTATAACAACTAGAACATTCGTTTAATCCTTAAATTATATTCTAACTTTGAGACTGGCAATGACAATTTTCGATCTTAATATAGTCAATATGAAACGACGGAACAATTGACTAAGTAGCGACCTTAGCTAGCATTAACACCATTACAATAGCATTATAACTAGGTCTCTATGGTCTGAATAATCGGTATATTTAAGAATTAGCTGCATTAAGTAACCGGTTGCCGGGTGTTTAATCAATGGCTGCGCGGGCGCCGGTGTTACGTCACGCAGCGCAGCCGCACCGAGTGCAGTTTGCGAAATGCAGCTTATGCAACTACTATACGATACGAGTATGGTGAGCGAATGTCAACTTAATTTGGACATGAATTTTTAAACAATCTTTTATCCGTTTATAGCGAACTATCTTTTCGCCCTGCGGTTCTACACGCGATTATATGAGTTTGGGAAATGAATGTTTTCCTGCGTTGAAAAGGTTCTTCTCCAGGTTACCATCGACAAAATACCAAATTTCATAACTATCCATTCAGCCATTTAAGCATCAATGAGCAACAAACAAGCGTTACTTTCGCATTTATATTACTAGTATTGGACTGCCAATATAATTGTGGTGGAAATTAAATTCAAAGTTTCGAAATTTCGGCCATGATTTGTTTCAGCAAATACTTCAAGGTGGTGATAATAAATCGAATAAGTATTAGCAACAATAATACATTCAATGGTTCTTATCGAAAGATATGCGCTATCTACATAGTGGCATATCGAATGATATCAGCAAATACATTTAAGTATTATGCTTATTTTTAAATCTCTTGTAGAGCCATTCATAGTGGAAGTATAAATATTTATATGTATGACGTAAATGTAGGAAAAATATCTCATTACGTGTATTATCTTTAGTAGAACTAAAGTTAAAGATAGTAGCAATAATATACAATCCTATTTTTTATAAGATAGCATATCATCCACTCGAATTGTTCTGATATATTCATTGACTATATGTACAGTCTATCATAGATATTGGATATGACTTATACTATTAACCCCTCAACTTTGGCAAATCCCGGGCTGGGGCGCATTCGCCATTTTTGCTTCAACAACGGTTAAGAGGTTAAGTATATCAACATAGATTTTCTTTTGAAAAATGTATATTTTCTGTCTCGAGAGCCCGATGGTGTACTGGATAGGGCCGCTGCCTCCTGAGCGGGAGGTCGTGGTTCGAATCCCACCACGTACCAATGTGTTTTTCGGTTTTCGAATTTCATATGTACGTTTATTCAGCGCTTTTTCCGTGCTTCGGAAGGCACGTTAAGCCGTTGGTCCCGGTTAATATCGTTTAATACCATAGATATTAGTCGTTAAGCCATAACAGAGGCCAATGCTAAGCATTGGCGGCTTGAAAAACTCTGACCTAATCTAGGATTGGGTCTGGTTTCCCTTCTGGGTCGCGGAGGTCAGATGGCAGTCGCTCTGTGTAAAAACCAGTACCCTCGTTCAATCCCCTAGATTAGGTAGCCAACCCCGTGAGATACGGGATAAGGCTAGGGAGATACATATTTTCTGTCTCTACAAAATTATAAAATACTAGCGTACATTTCCGTAAAAACTTTTGAAAGAGACTTTACTAGCTTTGGTTCGCGATTTTTATAATAATCTATATGAAATACAACCGGAAATAGGTATTCTAAAAGCCATTAATCAAACCTTGCACATAGCTATCACATTATGCAATGAAGAAGCATTACTTAATGTTGCCAGTAAAACTTCTCTACTAAAAGATACACAGATTTAGAAAGGTATTGCATAAGGCAACACTATAGGAAGCTGAAGTGAATGAGTATATGCAAAACCTAGGGTCGTATTTATAAAGCGATCTTTAGATTGAGAGCAATCTTGAGCGTAGATTTGACAGTTCCTTTTGTACTGAAATGAGATTTCTAATACAAACTCAAACTAACTGTCAGTCTCAAGAGCAAATTTTATATACGGGCCAGAGTGGGTAACCATTTTATAGTCACAAGATTATTTTCAGGGCATAAAATTATTATGGTATTTCGATCTTACTAGAACTTTTTGTTTTTATCCTATTAATATGATCAAATTTCTTCACTACAAAGTATATAACAATGTCGCTTTCTCTGTCCCTATATCCCTATGTGTGCATAAATCTTTAAAACTACGCAACGGATTTTGATGCGGTTTCTTTTAATGGATAGAGTGATTCAAGAGGAAGGTTTATATATATAACACATGCATAATATAGTAGGAAAACACTGATAATTGCCGTGCGAAGACGGGGCGGGTCGCTAGTTTAAAATAAAGAGGGACTGGGAGCGAGAGAAAAACATAGAATGTGCCAGCTGCATTTCCTCCCGAGCATGGTGTAAAAACCAGCTAAGAAATCTGAGGGTTTCAGTATATTGTAATTAAGGCGATGGGCTTACGTGTCACTACAGCAATATACCTACAAGTATATCTTAAATAACCCTCAAAACTTTGTGAAACGTGGCGGAACGACCTTTGTTTAGGTAGTAAAGATAAAGATAAAGGCGTAATTATGTGTATGTATATTAAATTATGATGGTATTTCTGTCTTACAAGAACTTTTTGTGTTTATTCCAGAAAAAATATCATATTTGTTTTAAAATAAAGTGGGACGGAAGACAAAGCTATTTTGACTTCTTCACTTCACACAAGAATGAGTGCCAACTTCCAATCAAGTTTAAATAAACAGACCCTACTCAAAGCTTGACAACAGGTCAAAATAATTTCATTTAAGTATCGATATCAACGGCAATATATTTAATCACGAGGCAGTTTTCTCAAGGACACAAGTCCATAGTCAAGGATCTAAATAAGCGCAATAAGTATCAATTTGCAAACGATAGCTTTGATAGCTAAATGCTAGATATTAAAGTGCTTATAATAATTAAAACGCGTAAAAACTCCTCGATAAATCACAGTAACATCATTTCTCCTAAAATATTTCCGACGTATCTCTACCAAATCTAAATAAATTTAAAATTCGAACGTTCCTCCTTCAGTTACCGATGATTCAGTGCTCGTATGAATTGTTGGAGCTCGTCGCTCGTTGCTCGTTCACGGTTTGTTACAGCACACAGCGATAGCCGATAGCGCTGGCCTTGCAGACACGTGGAGCTGTGACGTCACCCGCGTTCAAGTTCAATGCTGCCCATTAATTCTGCCGTGCCTTACCACCAACTAGCACTAAACTACACTAGCGATACGGCAAATAGGGAATTCGCGTGTTTACTTTGTGTGCGCGGTGGTGTAAGGTTATTGTGTGTGAGGGCGTGTGTTATCGCCCTTTTTGCGGCTGTTTTGGGCCTGATACTGCTGCTTTTACAGCTGTTTGGCGTTTCAATTTATGAAAGTTACCTACTTATATTTTGTTGGAATTTATAATTCAACTATATATACTTTAGTTAAGTAGCTAAATTTCTTCAAATAACGAAGAAAGGAAACGTTTACTCAAAAGTCGCGTTTTATAACATAAAATTGGCCAAGATTACAAACGTTGAAGCATACAGACGGTAAAATTCCAAGTAGATTTTCAACTCATACAATGTATATTGTAACGTAGTTTTCAAGGCCCCGCAGAGTCGCGAACATATGACTTTTATTTACTGTTATAACACAACGTATAGTTTATTTATGTATTTGCCTGTTTTGCATACCTTGCATTAACATTTTCCCTATTTATGGCACTTTTACCTTGGCCGGCCATTTTATAAACATCATAGTTTTTGTTCAAACTACTTCTCGTATTACAACTAATAAAAAATAAAGAATGATTTCGTCGTCTGATGCCAAAAGGGCAGGACGTTTTTTGACGGAAATGGTCTACATACCTACTAGGAATAATCAATTATTAATAGAGCTACACGTCTTTGGGGCTTAGATCGAATGAGCTTTAAGAAAGAGGTAAACAAATCTCTTGTTCCTAGGTGTGTACAGGTTTCATAAAGCGTTTGCTAAATTGCTTGCTAAACTTTATTTATCTTTTAGGTAGGAACTACCAATGTTGCTTTCTATAGATTGATAATGGATCTGTAGGTAATATTTTTAGCCAATCTAAGTATAAAGTTTTAAAATTATTGTGATGTATTCCACCTTATTGCAGTATTGTTATTCACAGTAAATTAATCAATTGATCATGTTCATGAAGATTTTCTATACTTGGTACATGTATTATAAACGAAACGTATCAAAATCTGCTGCTTTGCTGCTTATGTTAAAAAACAATTTTACCATAGTTCAATACTTCTACTAAGTTAATTTAGTACAACATTATATTTGCGAAATGGCACATTCCTTACCAAAATATGTCTTGACGATTGAAAATCTTTTTTAAACTAAATTATATCGTGAAAATCCTCTTCTCACTCGCAATATACCCTAAAAATGCAAAGCCTGAAATGCCACACCAGAAAATTTCTGCATTTTAAAATTGGAATTCAAATAGCTAGAACTATACGATTGTCACCGGTGGTGGTTCATAGAAAAGTTTAGTAAACAGCCTGCTCTCTATTAAACGTGTATTCTGTAAACCGGCGTGTATTCTTGTTTCGACATTGATTCGAATTATTTATATTATTGGTCGTCATCGTAACCCCTGGTTCATCGAAAAGTTTGGCAAACTGTTTGCTCTCCTTTGACCGGATTTGGGCATCTACATCTTCTGTGATTTTAATTTTACATTTTGAATTTGGAATTCGAATAGCCAGAACCATGTCACTGACCACTGGTTCATCGAAAAGTTTGGTTTACTGTCTCCATTGAGCGTGGCCTTCTGTGTCTACCGCAAAAAAGGCAAAGTCTGAAATGCAACTTGAAAATTTTGAATTTGGAACTCTAATAGCCAGAACTATGTCACTAGCCGTCACCATTGGTTCATCGAAAAGTTTAGTTTACTGTCTCCATTGAGCGTGGCCTTCTGTGAACCGGCGCGTGCGCCGCTGTCAACACGAACGACGTTTCTAAACATCCGAGCGTTGTCCGCCTTCCAGAAACCACGCATTGTGTGGCGACGAATCTGTTGATTGGTTCATGGCATTTAAAAAGACGGGAAATTGCAGCTACTGTCGGTTGTGTCGTGCGTGATGATGAGCATATGATTCGTCTGATTTTGGAAATTATGTAAGTAAGCTCATTTTATATATAGGTCTTGAGACATTGCAAATAATGTTATCAAAGATATCTATGTCAATGAATCTAAGTAGTTTTCACCACCCGGAGGTATATATTTATTCATAGATGTTAGGTACTTTTCCTCGTTATACACGAATTCCTAAATTTATATCAACATTGTCATTCATTCTTTTACTGGTTTAGAAGAGAATATACATCGTATATCGTATCGTACGCTATTGATGATTGCTAAAATGCCAAAATAACAGAAACCCGACTACATAATGCTGTGAAGTCTGATAACGCCTCGTTTTACGATTCACTTTATTATGAAATCACCTCATCATTATAGGAATGTTTTAATTTGGAGGCGAACTTCTCGAGAGCATAAAATAGAAAGATTTACATTAATTAAAACATATTTTCCGTCGTCTCGGAGATAAGGAGCTCAGCTCAGCTCAGACCGTGTTGATGGAAAAAAGAACTTGGTTTATAATTGCGAGGTTTAAATTCCATGTAAAAAGGATCGTAAATGCAGTAAAGAATATTTATGAAGTACAACTTTTTACGAGGAATTCGTGATAAATATTTTATAATATACCGGGTGTAAGGGACAGCGTCCCGCAAACGAAACTGAACAACATTCACCAGTACATTCTTTCAGGAGATGAAAAAAAATATAATCAGACAGTTTGTATGGAAAAGCAAACTTAATTTTTATTTCCTGAAAGTATTTCTTAGTGATAGTTGTTCAGTTTCGTTGACTGAGCAACCTCTATCAGTTTGCGGGACGCTGTCCCTTGCACCTCGTATATGGTGTTTTCTTATCGTTCAGATTCTTCGAGTTATACCAGACACTGTCACATAAATTATTTTAATCGATTTAACATTTTTATTTAATAATTTTTATCGATTTAACAAAAATGTATTAAAAAAAAGGTTTAAATGACTAATGACCCGAAAAAGAAGAAGAGAAGACTGCCTTTTAATATAAACTATAGGGATATCATTCTTTGTAACAGTGTAAAAAGAATGAAGCAGGTATAGGTAGTTTATGGAGGTCGGATACAGTGGCGCCGCGTATGACGTCACGCGCACATCCGCAAGCGCACTCTCTCTTCCAAATATTTATTGTTTGCGCTTCCAATCGATACACAACACGTTTCCACGTCGCCGGCGCTGGCGCAGGTTCTAGGCCATAAGGTAATCAAACTTTAATGCAGTTGCTTTTTTGAAAATATTTCAGACGTAACGAAAGTTGCTGTTAGCTATTGATGCTTCGTCTACTCCGCAAGGGATAAAGCGTGATTTTAGGTAGGTTTTGTTTTTATGGTGTTTTCCGTAGATAATTATCTAATAGATAAGATGGTTTTCCCGCGATAAAAAGTTGTTTATCGGTAGACGAGGCGTAACGACCTTTGTTTAGGTCGTTTACGCTCTGCCTACCTCATTAGGGATAAAGGCGTGACTATATGTATGTATCATCAACAGTCTATATCCACCTACTACTGGATAAAAACATCTTCTCTATTGCCCTTATCCTCAAAATAATTACTAATCGCACTTCTTCTTCTTCTTAGCGAGTGGAATCACACTAATTTTTATAAACGCTTAATGAGTGCATGTATGTTATCCAGAAGTACGTAACATAGGTACATACATACATACATAAAATCACGCCTTTATCCCTTGCGGGGTAGGCAGAGCGTTAAACGCCTCGTAAAAGGCGCTTTCGCCACGTCTGACAAAAATTGAGGGCAATTTTAGATTGAACTGTTTATTGCTATAGTGACAGGTTGTCAGCCCATCGCCTAAATTACAATACACTGTAACCCTCGAGTCCCTTTTGCTGACTTCTACAGCATGCCCGGGAGGAAGGGCAGCTGGAACATGCTATGTTTTTCTATCTCTCCCAGTCCAGCATGGAAGGAACACCGAAAAATCCAAGAGAATCTGAGTTTTGAAGACTCAGTGAAACCGGAGTCCGGTCATTTGATTCACGTGAATGTAAAAATAGCCAAGTCAAGTCCGATCATCAATGATGATCATACATTAAATTATGAATGACGCTGACTCATATCACGAGTCCAAAGTCCATCTATATACACTAAAAACTGCACTGGAAATTCACCAAATGCTGATCTAGACATGATCAGTTACCAACCAGTATATTAATCAGACTTAGCAACAGCCATTACGTTTACCAAGCAATTATTGTTTAATAATAAATTTATCTTATCCGCGTGACCCAATGTGGCAGACAGGGCAGACTCTGGTTTCGATGTAACCTAATATCGGCTATTCGGGAAGTGCAACCGTATGTGATAAGTGATAGATAACATAAGTCAGTATCATCATCTCCCTAGCCTTATCCCGTATGTCGCGGGGTCGGCTACCTAATCTAGGGTATTCAACGAGGGTACTGGTTTTTATTCCATGCTGGCCTGGGAGCGAGAGAAAAACATTGAATGTGTCAGCTGCATTTCATCCCGGGCATGCTGTAGAAACCAGGTAGGGGTTTGAGGGTTTCAGTAGTATACTGTTATTTAGGCGATAGATTGACAACCTATCACTACAGCAATATACCTAAAAAAAAACTTAATTAACCCACAAAACTTTGTCAGACGTGGCGGAACGACCTTTGTTTTGGTCGTTTACGCTTTGCATACCCCATTAGAGCTAAAGGCGTGATTATATGTATGTATGTATGTACTGGTTTTTATACAGAGCGACTGCCACCTGACCTCCGCAACCCAGAAGGGAAACCTGACCCAATCCTAGATTAGGTCAAAGTTTCCAAGCCGCCAATGCTTAGCACTGGCCTCTGAAATGGCTTAGCGACTAATATCTACGGTATAAACGATATTAACCGGGACCAACGGCTTAAAAGCCTTCCGAAGCACGGAAAAAGTGCCGAATAAACGTACATATGAAATTCGAAAACCGAAAAACACATTGGTATGTGGTGGTATTCGAACCACGACCTCCCGCTCAGGAGGCAGCGGCCCTATCCACTACACCATCGGGCTCTACATAACTAGATAACATAAGTCAGTAGTAGGTACCTATTATTATGGGATTTTAGTTATTAATTTTATTTATGGTTATCTTGTGGTATCAGCTAAGGTATTCGAGGGTTTAAGTATATTGCAATTTAGGTGATGGACTGACACCCTGTCTCTACAGAAATATACCTACAAATCTATCTTACATAACCTTTAGGCCGTTGCCACTCTGTCTACCCCATTAGGGATAAAGGCGTGATTATATGTATGTATGTATACATATGATAAGGCGGATAAAATTTACAGAAACACTGGGGAAACGTGCAAAAGCGCGTCAAAATCTAGCGGACAAAGTGTAAAACCATACAGTATAAATCGCTTGTCCTTTTTCAATTATAATATTGTGAAAGTGACAGATAGATATTTATTTTAGTTTTAGCCGGTGGTATCTAGAATCGAGCCCATTATGAGATTATACATAGACCTATAGGAATTCGGTACGTTACGTTTTAGGTAATGTTAGTAATAATAACATGCAATACAATTAATTAATTAACAAATTTATAATTATCATCCACGTAGGCGTGCTAAATGCTAAAGGTTAGTTAGTGACCTTTAACTGTTTGTGTATTTAGCGGAAGAATTATCAATAAGTTCGCCTGAGTTACTAACAACAAGATTTAACGGTCGACTTAATTGGAATTCATCATCATCTCCATAGCCTTATCCCGCATCTTACGGGGTTGGCTACCTAATCCAGGGTATTGGACGAGGGTGCTGGTTTTTACACAGAGCGACTGCCATCTGACCTCTGCAACCCAGAAGGGAAACCAGACCCAATCCTAGATTAGGTCAGAGTTTTCAAGCCGCCAATGCTTAGCACTGGCCTCTGATATGGCTTAACGACTAATATCTACGGTATTAAACGATATTAACCGGGATTAACGGCTTAACGTGCCTTCCGAAGCACGGAAAAAGCGCCGAATAAACGTACATATGAAATTCGAAAATCGAAAATCACATTGGTACGTGGTAGGATTCGAACCACGACCTCCCGCTCAGGAGGCAGCAGCCTAATTACGGAGAAATTATCAGTCGCAAAATATACCTAATAATAGTAATACTGAAGGAAATAAGAAACAAGCTCCCGTACTAACCATTTTTTGTTGTTGTAGGGTTTTGAGCTTCACTATATATGTTCACTAGGTCATTTTAAGTATTTCTAGTCCAAGACACATATATACGTACATTTTTTTATATACTTTACATAGAAATATGGCTTATTATTTATAATATTATTTATTTAATTTTTGACCTAGATTTTGAAGATATAGCAAGTAATTTGGCATACAGTTTAGAGAAAAACATTCAACAGTTTCCTGTCAGGAAGATCCCGAACATGGTTCGTTTCATAAATGAATGGTTATGATTTTTTATTTTGTATACAAAACAGCTAGCTGTAATATAACTGTGTGATATATTTTTAGAATCAGCTTAAAACGCATTAAATCATTGGATACCCCATACAATAGGTTTTTGAACAAAACAAAATAATCCGAACCCACGCTTCCCCGGATAAAAAAAACGATGAGTCTTGGACTAAAAATACTTAAAATAACCTAGTGAAAATATGTAGTGAAGCTCAAAACCAAAATAAAAAAGTCATGCCCCTTATGTACTGTAGTATTCAGATTGGGTTCAACAAAATCACAACTTATCAATGTAGAAAAAAAAACTAGTAGAATGAATAAGCTCGGCGTTTCATACTAAATAAGCTATAGCGGCTTCAAGCCTGTGAAGACATTTCTGGTCTACTTATATCTTTCTCTTTGATCTCTGAACTATTTTACAAAAAAACAAAATATTATGTAGATAAGAATTAAAGCTATCATATTTATTAAGAAACTTATAAAACAATGATGACATACAAAAAAATATTACAAATATAATATTTCATCCAGCGCGCCACACCGAGGCAAACTACCTAGTACCTATCCAAGATGCTGGCAGCATTAGGCTGCGTTTCCAGCAGAGCTGTGCGAGGATAGATAGCGAGGGATGTGTTTTTAAACAACTAATAGGATCTCCATTTACCTCGCCTCGCTCAGCTCAGCTCTGTTGGAAACGGCTTTAGCGGAGCGAGGTTTTGTCTGTACAAAACAAACGAGTGATGTGTGCGAGGAATAGGCCGCCGACACATTTCACAGCTTAGCAACGCATCCTCGGTCGGCTCGTACCGCATTTTGACAAATTAATGCGCATTTTGACAGCTCCGTTACACATCCTCTTACGACATATTTTCATCGCACAGCTTTTTTGGAAACACCCACACATTTTCACAGCACATCCTCGCACGACACATTCCCTCGCCTATATCTGGAGGAAAGGCATCCTTATCCCTTTATATGGCTAAACTAATAACTATGTAGATAAGAATATTACTATTAATCACGCTATCTAATCTATACAGAATCTTAGTGGATTATCAAGGTATATACCTAGTGAAAACGTTTTTGATGGAATATTCAAAAAATAAACTAGTTTTTCAGTAACTTTAGGTACAAATAATATTTAAAATATAAGCTTATAAGCGATTACTGCAAAGCCATAGAAAAGGTTGTTGTTGAACTCTAAGGCCCGTATTTATAATCAGCTCTTGAGACTGACAGCGGTTTTGAGTTCGTAACAGAAATGTTATATCAGTACAAGACGACCTGTCAAATCCATACTTAATATTGCTCTCAATCTTGAAATCGCATTATAAATATGAGCCTTGATACCCTGTATTTATGTAAGTATCAATCACGTGTAATGTTACAAAACAGCGGTTATTATTTTAACGAAAACCTTCAAACTGATAAAAGATGTTTGTTTTCTCTAGAATTTATATTCGTTGCGGATAAAATAGCCGGTTATTTATAATAACAATATAATAATATACCTATATAATACTGCATAACCATAACAAAATCATCTGTGGCTTGTTATGTCATCATAACAACACAAACTCTAGATAAAGACTTGAAAACAAAATACTAGCTTTAATGTATACAAATCTTCCATACTGGACTGGGAGAGAAAGAAAAACATAGAATGTTTCAGTTGCCCTTCCTCCCGGACATGCTGTAGAAGTCAGCAAAAGGGATTCGAGGGTTACAGTGTATTGTAATTTAGGCGATTGGCTGACAACCTGTCACTACAGCAATACACATTACAATCTAAAATTGCCCTCAATTTATGTCAGACGTGGCGAAAGCGCATTTTATGGGGCGTTTTACGCTCTGCCTACCTCGTAAGGGATAAAGGCGTGATTTTATGTATGTATGTACAAATGAGATATGTTTGTTCATTTTTCTGCACAATATTATACTGGACATTTACTTTGATCGTAGACTAGCTTTCTGTCAGCGGTGTCACCCGTTGCTAAAAACATTTTGCCGTGGGAATGATGCACATTCATGCGATAAAAATATAGCGTAGCCTATGTTCCTCAGTGTGAACGTAGCTTTCAAAAAGAGAAAGATTTTTTTAAATTAGTCAAGTAGTTTAGAGAGCCCGATGGTGTAGTGGATAGGGCCGCTGCCTCCTAAGCGGGAGGTCGTGGTTCGAAACCACGTACCACCACGTACCAATGTGATTTTCTGTTTTCGAATTTCATATGTACGTTTATTCGGCGCTTTTTCCGTGCTTCGGAAGGCACGTTAAGCCGTTGGTCCCGGTTAATATCGTTAAATACCGTAGATATTAGTCGTTAAGCCATATCAGAGGCCAGTGCGAAGCATTGGCGGCTTGAAAACTCTGATCTAATCTAGGATTGGGTCTGGTTTCCCTTCTGGGTTGCGGAGGTCAGATGGCAGTCGCTCTGTGTAAAAACCAGTACCCTCGTTCAATCCCCTAGATTAGGTAGACGACCCCGTGAGATACGGGATAAGGCTAGGCAGATGATGAGTCTAGTCTAGTTTAGTCATATAGGCAAAAGGGTAATGAATTTGAATGTGGATGGATATGTTGGGAGAGGACGACCAAAGAAAAGATGGATGGACTGCGTGAAAGATGATTATGTCTAAAACAGGTGTGAGTGTTGAACTGACAGGAATGAATGGAAGAAGGAAACGTACTGCGCCGACCCCAAGTAAATGGGATAAGGGCAAGCGAATGATGATGATGAGTCTAGTAGTTTATGAGTTAATTCTTTTGATTTTGTTACAAACATACATTCACACGCACACTCACAAAATCACAAATCGTATATATATTCTTTATTGCATTAAAATACAAGAAATGACATACAATGAAAATACATACATACATACATATAATCACGCCTATATTGCTGTAGTGACAGGTTGTCAGCCCATCGCCTAAATTGCAATATACAGAAACCTTCGGATCCCTTAGCTGGATTTTACAGCATAATGCAAATACATTGTATTGAATGTGCCAGCTGCATTTCCTCCCGGGCATGCTGTAAGTCTTTAAATAAGTCTCTACAAATTGTCTGTTCATCTTCTGAAAGAATATCCTGATGGAAGTTGTTCAGTTTCGTTGACTGAGCACCCCGTATATTACGTATCTAGGTAACTAGCTATCGGCCCGAATTTGAACAGAATTCTGTCAGATAGATGTATCCTACAATACATACATACATATAATCACGCCTTTATCCCTAACGGGGTAGGCAGAGCGTAAACGACCTGAACAAAGGTCGTTCCGCCACGTCTGACAAAGTTTTGAGGGTTAATTAAGATCGATTTGTACGTATATTGCTATAGTGATAGGTTGTCAGCCCATCGCCTAAATTACAATACACTGTAACCCTCGAATCCCTTTTGCTGACTTCTACAGCATGCCCGGGAGGAAGGGCAGCTGGAACATTCTATGTTTTTCTATCTCTCCCAGTCCAGCATGGAAGAAATGTTGTATCCTACAAAGATAAGATTAAAAGAATGCACACCGATAGAGAAAGTGACGTCAAATGAATATGATAAAGATATAGCCGGCTTGTCGAATAATCAATATTGATAGGCACCATTTACAAACATATAATCACGCCTTTATTCCTAATGGGGTAGGCAGATCATAAGCGACTTAAATAAAGGTCACTCCGTCACGTCTGACAAGTTTTGAGGGTTATTTATGATAGATTTGTAGGTATATTTCCATAGTGACAGGCTGTCAGCCTATCGCTTAAATTGCAATATACTGAAACCCTCGGATCCCTTAGCTGGTTTTTACAGCATGCCCGGGAGGAAATGCAGCTGGCACATTCCAGCATGGAAGTAAATATACCAAAAGGAAAAAAACACAATATAGATGATGGTGTAGCGGTTAATGCATATTAGGTACTTAGTTCTGTAAGAGATATAAAATCAGCTCATCTCCCTAGCCTTATCCCGTATCTCACGGGGTCGGCTTCCTAATCTTCCTAACCTAATTTAATTTAGTTTTAATAATAAATAATTTATATTTACAATGTAAAAAATGGTCAAAATTTTACAATAATTGTTGTTTTTTCTTCTTGCAGGTAAGTTCCAGTCCATTATGCCGACAGATTACGCTGACATAGAGCGACGGGGCAGGTAACAAAAAGAAAGAACAAATAAATAAAATATACTTGAAGATGATACGTAATGTAAGTATCTAATACCAGGTGTAAGGGCGTCCAGCGTCCCGCAAACTGATAGGGGTGCTCAGTTAACGATACTAAACAACTTCCACCAAGAAACTCTTTCAGGAAGTAAAAATAAAAATTGGCTTTTCCATACAAAATGCCCACCGCGGTCTTACAATTTATTTTAAAAAAAACACTATATATATTTTTAACTTCCTGAAAGAATTTCCTGGTGGAAGTTGTTCAGTGTCGTTGACTGAGCAACCCCTATCAGTTTGTGGGACGCTATCCATTACACCCTGTATGTAACTACATTATTCTCGTTGGAAACGAGATATTTTTCCGAGCTGGAATGTAGCCTATTATGCCCGTCATAAGCATGAGCCCACGATACTACTTACTGTTCTTCTCAAATCAAATAGTTTCTTTTCGTTCGTAATATAAGCACGGTTTTACTACGAATCGAGATTAGCATCAAAACGACCAATCAAGCCGAGAATAGCTGATCGATCAACGTGAATCAACTCGTCAATAGTAGTTTCCTTGCCAAGTGGCGAATGCCCTGGCTTGCCAACTTGCACCTTCATTCTTTTATTCATGCTATTAAAATGCCTGCCGTGCCTGCTACCGACTGCCAGAAAAAACGTCTCTAATTTATCTAGACAAGCCTATTTGCTTCTGTATCCAAAATAGAAACAGCAATATTATAAATTACGACACGTGTAAGTGTTCTAATAATAATAAGATTTTATAATATTATGATAGTAAGATAATTCAGTTGCAAACCGATTTTATTCATGCCTATAGCGGGACCGCAAATATTATCAAAGATATTGGTCATGTTTTTGTTAAGTAAATTAAATATAATGTTTTTCTTCCCTTGAGTGGAGAAGTAATTGATTAGCCTATCAGACGCGTCATGTAAAAAACTATGATATGTTCCCCTCTGAATTATTAAAGAACGTCGCTACTATATATATTTTCGGGAGTTTACTACCTGCTCATCTTCCATGCTGGACTGGGAGCGAGAGAAAAACATAGAATGTGCCAGCTGCATTTCCTCCCAGGCATGCTGTAAAAACCAGCTAAGGGATCTGAGGGTTTTTGTATATTGACAACCTGACACTACAGCAATATACCAAATCTATATTAAATTTGAATATTGAGGGTTACTCAAAACTTTGTCAGTGGCGGATCGACCTTTGTTTGGGTCGTTTGCGCTCTGCCTACTCCATTAGGGATGAAGGCGTGATTATATGTATGTAAGTACTACCTGCTCTTGATCACGTAGGATCAAAAAACCTCTATCGATTTCTCGAGAGTATTCAAAAGGAAATTCACACTTGGGTGCTATTGGTGCCAATTTACTATAAAATAAATTCTAATCTATTTGCTACTAATGTTCGGGATCACGACACGTCAACATATTAATATGCATGTAACGTGTAATAATAATTGTATTGTAAACGTGTAATAATACCGGTTTACGTAAATTTTGAATCGGTTGCGAACGATTTGAAGTAGAAATCAATGAATCATTGATGCTTATTATCGATGTTCCCAATTTCATGATAGATGAACAAGTAGGTCCGAAATTCGTACTCATTGACTCGAATAATGAGGCATAAAATTTATAGTATGTAGGTATGTACAGTTTGAATGCATTTTAACTGGAACTATTTTATAGAGGAAAAGACAGCGAGCGCGAGGACAAATAAATTGAAAACGACTGCAATTAAGAGCTCAGACAAACAGCTGACAATATTATTTTGATTACAAAAACAAGCAATGCATTTATCAGCAAGAACAGAAATTTGCGCTCGTCATTCACGCGTCCTATTTGGACGTATTTGCAAACATATCAGCGGTGACCTCGGTGGACAGTTATACTTCTATTTAGAAAACTATAAGCAAGATAGAGGATAAATAACTTAAAAACAACGCTAAATAAGACCACAGACAAACCGCTACTGACAATATTACATTGATTACAAAAGCAAGCAATGCATTTATCAGTAACAACAGAAATTTGCGCTAGTCATTCAATCGTCCTATTTGGACGCATTTGCAAACATGTCAGCGGCAACGGCGGACAGTTATACTTCTATTTAGATCCCTGAGCCTGTATTCTGAGTTTAGATCTGCATTTGTAAGGGGATAGAATACGTATTTACAGTATACGAAGGCTAAAAAAACAAACAATTCATTTATCAGAAATTTGCGCTAGTCATTCACTCGTCCTATTTGGACGTATTTGCAAACATATCAGCGGTGACCTCGCTGGACAGTTATACTTCTATTTAGATGCCAGTGCTCGTCCGTACGCGCGTGGGATCAGCTTATGGAATAATAAGCAGAGAGCCCGTATTCTGAGGCATTTTATAAGAGGATAGAGTACGAAGTACGGAGGCTTGGGCTTTTGTCGCTTACGCGTGGAGGAAAACTTTTCAAAGCCTTTTGATACTGTATGTACCTACAGTGTACGTACATATAGGTATATTATATTTGTAGTCAGGTAATTTCTTTCTGCTTCAATTTCTGTTTTCCCTAACCTTTAGTATTTTCCGAGAATTTTATTCAAGAAAATGATGAACTGAAAATATTCGTTTAGAATACTCGTAGACATTGTCGTTACCTTAGGCTTGTAGAGAAATGTTATTTTTGCTAATAATCTCGCAAAGTGGTTTCCTAAAAATCAGTCATTTAATATTTTAGATTCGTACAACCTTCGTACGAGATAAAAACGAGAAGGAAAAAAATAGAATAGGCGCTGAATGTAACCGCGTGACTAACTTACAGGAATTACCGACGATTGTATGCTAAGCAGGCAGCACCATTGATGACAACATACCTACTACTAGATCTATGAGATACACTACACTATACAGGGTGTTAGGGCAAAACGGTAGGGTTAGACAGAGATCACATCCCTCCACTTGCTACGGTCCTTGCAAACTTCTTTCGCTTCATCTACATTCATCAATCTTTTCATGCATGCTCGTTGGTTTAGGGTATATGACGTTCCTGATAGGCTTATCAATTACTTCTCCACTCAAGGGAAGAAAAACATTATTAAATATATTTAAGGAAGTCTTCAAGGACTATTTAACACTTTCCCTAAGGGACCCATGCTAATATCTCGAGAAAAGCCAGTTGCATTTTGCAGTGCTATTCTAGATTTTCATCATGGTCCTATAGGGAGATTTGTTGAATAGACAGTACTAAGTTACGTCTTTGAAAGAACACAATGTTCATAAAATCATAAATCATTTATTTCTTTTTACAAAGTGCATTATAACAGTTTTGATTGATGCCTACTTTTAAGCCAAAGGCCTGTGTCAGAAGGCACCGCTCTTCCATAAAATACAGTTGTTTTTAGTACGCTAGTAAAAAGAAAACAAATTATACATTTTTGACTTTACCTAAAATAAAAATTCATAAAACTATAATTATAATAATACTTCTTTAATACTAATGTGCCTGTTTGTGTGTGTGTGTGTGTGTGAGCGTGTGAGAGTTTATGTTTTTTTTACCCATATGCTTGTGTATTTGCTTGGATATTATTAATAATTAATATTAGTTGTTTGTTATATTTTCTACCTCTTCGTATGTTTTATCTTGTAAACATTTTAAAAATTTCGTTGACGTTACGTTGTTCGTCCTAACACCCTGTATAAAATATGTATGAGATACTCTACGCGTCCAAGACACAAGTGCACAATCGTTATGGTCTGATGATGATAAAGCTCGTAAAGTGGAAACTGTGATGTTGTTTCTAGAAGCTTCTTTGATGGATATCAAAACAAAGTTTTATTTAGTTAGTATCAGTTTTGTTTGTAAAGTGATTAAGTTTCATCCAATCATTATTCACTTAAAACTGTAGGTCTAAAAGCAAGTAATTCACTATTTTCTCTTTCAATATATATACATACTATCACACCTGTATCCCTAATGGGGTAGGTAAAGCGTCAACGACCCAAACAAAGGTCGCTCCCGTATAACAAGTTTTGAGGGTTGTTTGAGATATATCTGTACGTATATTACTGTAGTGGCAAGCCGTCAGCCCATCGCCTAAATAAGAATATACTAAAACCCTCGAATCCCTTAGCTGTTTTTTACAGCATGCTCGGGAGCTCACAGCTGGCACATTCTATGTTTTATATCGCTCCCAGCCCAGCATGGAAGAAAGAAAGAAAAAAGATTTTTTCTCTTTCAATGTTTTTTATCAATATTAACCAAAATATTATTATGTATGATTGACATTAGTCTTAACTAGAATGTCCTTAATATTTATCTACTTATTATCTAAGTAGGTTTCAGTCAATAGTCTGACTGATTGATAGACATATATACTATACCGATCCAAAACTGTTAGATCAAAAACACTGTATCTTTATTGCAGATCTTAAGGATCATTTTTGCATCTTTCCGAAGGTAATTTCACAAAATATTACTAACGACTTGACAAGTCAATTATTTTTCGTAAACAAACCATTAAACGAAATATAGGACGGAGTGGTATATATTTATTACTCTATTTACTTAATTATATTTTGGTAGAATTTATCAAAATTTCTTAGTAATTGGGCGAGTTAAATACCTATTTGTGCACAAGAGAGACTAATAAGAGTAAAACTATAAACAAACACACACACTTATATGATAACAGAATAGAAACAGCTGTTACCAGCACAATATTGTCTTTAGCAGTACAAAGACTATTTACATGTCTTTGAACCCTTGAAAGCTTAACAACGTTCTTACTACCTACAGTTAGTTTCAAAGGGCTACACTTCCTTTGATTTGAGATTTATTATGTTTGCTCTTGTTATATTTAACATTCATATAAACACTCGTATGCCTTACGGGGTAGGCCTGTGGGGTAGACAGCGTCAACGGGCTAATAAACGGGCTTTGTTGGTAGACATTTAAGATAGAATTGAATTTCTGCAGTGAGAGGTTGTAAGCTCGTTGTCAGCCCTTACTAGTCGCGAACGAAACTTATTCTATAAAATTACGTACTTAAATTTCGTCAGATATAGATTTTTGATATTAAGTAGAGTGATATTTTATTTCAGCTCTACTTAGAACTTTATCATATAAGACCCACTTCGGGTCGCTGAGCCAGCGAAGTAAGTAAGTAAGAACTTTACCCGGGATTATTATTACTCTGACATTTTATATACTCATAACCGTTATTGTACAACTCATTCGTTCCGAATGATATGCGATTGATACTCGGGCAGGCGATGCCCGAAGGTGCCCACTTGATTGATCACCCCATCGGTCTTCGCTCCATTCGGTCATGAATCATACCCTGCCGACGTATACCCACCTCCCTCCTGATTGAATGATACTGTCAGTCAAAGATCTGTGAAGCCAATCTGCATTTTGATCTAGGGTGTCTTTGCTTGTAGCGGAGCTGATTTTAGGGCCGTATTTGTAATCAGCTCTCATGAGTGACAGTGAGTTTGAGTTCGTATCAGAAATGCCATTTCAATACAAACTGGCCAGTCAAATCCATACTTAATATTGCTCACAAGTTTGAGTAAGCTCCATAAATACGAGCTTAAGTGTTTGTGTCTAGCTCTTGAGGTTCGGTTGATTGTAGAGAAATCACGATATTCACTTCACAAACTGAATTTATTGGAGAACGCACACATGACACCATTAAGGGTTAATTTTGTAAAGTTAAAATCAATAAAAAAAGTAATGTTTTCATTCATCAGTATTCATATATATTTTGTGTAATAAGAGGCCAATAGTACCACTGTCGTGGTAAGGAAGAGAGTGGCTATTTTCTTTGACAATATGTCCTATGTTCTATAAGCACTGAATAATATCGCCAAAGAAAATATTGTTGAAGCTTTAAGTTCTTTTACAGTCCACTTGTATTGACTGTCACGGCGCAGTTGTAGTAAAGATCGCTGTATATAGGTGTATTCTTAAAGTCAAAATTCTTTACTTCCAAGGTCCCTTGTAAAAGGAAGTCATTTTGTGAGTGTGACAAGAGGCTACGTCGCTAACGCTCTCGCGTGGAACTAAGTCGTCCCCTTGGATCTATGAAATGGACAGTCGCAGCGCAGTTGTTGTAAAGATAGACGTATAAAGCTGTATATAGGTTTATTCCCAAAGTCAAAATTCTTTGTTTGCAAGGTCCCTTGTAAAAGGAAGTCATTCTGTGAGTGTGACAAGAGGATACGTCGCTAACGCTCTCGCGTGGAACTAAGGGCCCTATTTATAATCAGCTCTCATGACTGAGAGCGAGTTTGAATGCCATTTCAGTACAAACTGGCCTGACAAATCCATACTCAATATATGTCTCAAGTTTGAGATCGCTTCATAAATACGAGCCTAAGTAGTCATCTTGTATCTATGGAATGGACTGTCGCAGCGCAGTTGTGGTAGATAGACGTATAGCTGTATAGTGGCTGTATTATAGGTGTATTCTGTGTTGCTGGCTGGCTGAATGAACGCCGCCGACACGCGATGTTACGTAAACCCCAGTTTCCACAACATTACTCGGCTTACTTGTTTGCGGTAAAATGGCAACAGACGTGTTAATTACATTGCAGTATCGCTAATTATAATATTAAGCCTGCATTGATTGCTATCGAACTGTATTGAGGACGTGTTTTAATCCCCTCAGCGCACATTTCGCAAAATGCCTTGTCTCCAAAATGTTGTTTACGCGCAATGACTTTTTAAAAATTTCATTCAAAATTTTGTGGCGATTTCCGCTACTAAATTGACTAAAACACATTTTGAAAAAATATTGTGAGAAATGATATTTTGCGAAAGCGATAATTTTCCAAAAGGACTTTTAGCGAAATTGACATTAAGAACTGATACAGTTTCAACGTTTGAGGTAAATTTTATTTTAGGTCCAAGTGGCCGTAATCCGGTTAGCGGCCATGCAAATCGCTGTGGCACCTTTAATTGTTGGTAATTGCGGGCTGTTAAGGCGAAGCGGACGTACAAGGAGGCGGCGAGTTGGTTTAATCGTCCAATTTGGGTTGAGCAGCAGTTTTATTGAGTCACGCAATAGGAGTATAGGAGCCGAGGCAAACAACCCCGCCTACGCGCGCAGCCGGTGACACACGGCCACCGCAATCCTATATTTACATAGTCTCGCCGTTGCAACTACGGTAACCATGAAGTCACGTTCCTACCAGTGATATTCCGACAGGTGTTCAGATTGCTTTTTATAAGTAACTAGCGACCCGCCCCGGCTTCGCACGGAAATTATCAGTGTTTCTCCACAATATTATGCAAGTATTACACATATAAACCTTCCTCTTGAAACACTCTATTCATTAAAATAAACCGCATCGAAATCCGTTGCGTCGTTTTAAAGATTTATGCATACATAGGGATATAGGGACAGAGATAGCGACTTTGTTTTATACTATGTAGTGATAGATACTGCCATCTAGGAGGCATAAGCTGATAGATAACAAATATCTTTTCTCCAAGAACATACGTCCATTCACAATTTTTCCGAGGGAACATAGATCCGTTCACATAGTGAATGAATCAGCTGATCTACAATTGTGTTTAAAGGTGAACATATCGCCGTATTCTATAACTGTAGTCGCGAAACTACATTGCTATGCTAAGTTAATATCAGCAAAAGCAATTCATACTAGAAAGCTGAAAGCCTACTAACCCTAAATTGTTTTTCCTAAATCCAGTAAAGTAATCGCTGAGATCTGGATTTATCCGGTAAAATCCTCGTTCACCGTAACCCCAGTCACCGGCCGCCAACCGGTGTGCGGCCACTTGGACAGTCCACCCACACCATTCACATTGTTGTGTGAAACACATGTGCTTGGCGCCATCGGTCTCGTAACAGATACACACTCACAGAAATACTCAGCGAGTTGTTTATCGCCCTTAAACAGTTACGTAACAGTCGTAAGTGCCTACAGCAGCTATTCTTACTACTTTGTAATCGACAATTTCCATCGTAAAATGACTAAAGGGCATTGCGGTTTAGTATTCAAATTAAGTACTCATACATTGGCTTCGATATTGTAGCTATTCTGAGCGGTGATGAAATACACGTATCGATAACCGAGAGACGGTGTTAAAAGGCTTCATTGAAACGCAAACGGGGTATTATCGCCAATCTGACTTGCATTTACGAAGGAAAGTTGTTTGTGGCAAAATTTTACGTCCGATTTGAATTTCAAAGATACAACCGAATAGAATTGCCGCTAAATTAACATTAAATTACGGTTCAGTGACCGATGCCCGGTAATTAGCTAATTTACACGGAAATCCAGTTTAGTTGCAACATCACATTAAAAAGCAAGCGTAGACAGTTTCTTGGAAAAAAATGGTCAATGTGCCAAAACCGCGACACGTGTGATATAAGTATGTGTGTGTGTTAAATGTTGTGTCTATTTAGCTGTAATATATTTGATAAACGAGGTGATAGTAACAAGTTGGAAGTAAACATACTACCGTGATCGGTACACCGGTCACGTGTTGTGTGACCCCGGCTGCGCCTACGCAAGGATCGAATGCTAAGCGCGTACGACGCGACTCTACTACGCTACTATTATAATGCGAAACAAACAAGCTATCAATACCATAACTTTTTTATTTTTGAAATTATCTTGATGTCATTCAAATACCTAGACTCACAAAAGTAATACTACCCATGCAGTGTATTTGTTCTGAATTAGCGTAATGGACAGAATTGAGAATAAACAAAGCTTATTTGAGTGGTTAGATAAAATGTATGAACGGCTGACAGCCACTACCCACGCGCGCTAAATGTGCTCACTCGAGGAATTTTAGATCGAAAATATTCTAAAATTCTTGGAAACAAACAAAGCGTGGAACACGAGAAAAATATCGCACATTTTTCCTTATACGGTTGAATAATACTATAAATTTTCGTTTAGTGATTTAGACAAATTATTAGAAGCAATGCAAAGTGATTCTTTCTAAAAAGCAGAACAAATACAATACTCTACAAAACAATGGTCTATAAAACTTGCTTGTATTAAATCGTTATGTCCATGACTTTTCCCTATTTGGGGTGCGACATATAAAAATTTTACGCCTATGAACTCCAAAGCTATCAGAAATAATTGAAGCGTATCAAAATAATTTGAACGTAAATAAGGGGAACTGCACACAACGTTCTGGATACGTCGCGTTCGGAAACCCGGTCGCGCAGACGCTTTACGTTTAAAATACCCCGTTCCTATGCCATTTATATTGGAACTTTTTTAATAATCGGGCCACTGCGGGTCTCTTGAATTCGCGAAGTGCAGAGCTGCAACATTTTACTTTTAGACTAGCTTAACAACACTTCAACCTCAATATGTCAAATCGGAATGGAAATCTGTGCATTTACATTTCAGAATTTTGAAATAGCTGCCGTGAATATTTCCGTTCTTTTCTCTCTGCATTGAAGAAAAGTATAGGGTTATTTTTGGTGCACGACGAGTACCTGCCATTTTCCTGATAAAAGGGTTCCTACATTAGTAATTTCAGATCATAATTAGGTCTAAATTTAGCTCCTCGTTGTGGATAAAGCAGGACGGTGCGGTGAGGCATGTCGTCTGCCTGAGTTTGCGCCTCCAAATTAAATTTCCATTGAACCTAATATAATAACGGTTAAAACGCGAACGGACCGTGAAAATGTTGCTCGCTTCACAGACGGCTGACTCACGCTTCGAGCAGCCAGTTATAATATGTCTTCATCGTTTACAAGGATTTTCGCAAGTGATACCCGCCTTCCTAACCTAGCTTTAGTCATCATTCAGAATAAAACCTAAAACAGAAAGAAATATACGTTTATCATCATCTTCAGCCCATATTTATTCAAGGCGGGGTATAGGTCTCTTCAATATTAAACCAATCCTAACAGTTCCTGCTCTATGCCAATCGCATACAGATCCTGTCAGTTTAATGATTTCAAAAGAACTGGTTGGACCATTTTTCCTAGATTCACGATAGAGACATAGCCTCTATGTCACATTCACAGAAATGACTTCCTTGTACAAGGAACTTTGGAAAAGCACTTTGACTTGAACGGTGACATGAAATAGCTCGGGAGTGTCGCTTTTTCATTGTTAGCTGATTCTTTGTTTGTCCGTTTATAGTTGTGTATAAGACACAACTAAGCATCTAAAATACTAGGTTTTTAATACATTTGTACATCTAGCTGAGAATATCCCAGCTTTATGTTTATTCAATTTCCAACTGTCCAGCTTCACTGGTCCCCCTTCTATAAGAGAAATAATTATATATCGTGAATATGAAATGAACACCTACATTTGTACAACAATAAGGCTTTTTCTACTGCGAAATTTTCCCTGACATCATAACATCATTATAGCTCTATGCTAGAGACATGATGTGGCTATTAGGACGTGCTATTGCCAACGATAGAGTACACTTCGTCAATTAAACTTGCAATGAATAGCGACATTAAATTAAAACTCAATTCAATGACACAAATAAAACAAACTACAAGTCCGTTTACAAAGTTATAATGAAGATGGAAATGAGAGCGATCGTTTACGTTTCTATTCGTTTCGATTGAACGAATCTCTTTGAAAAGGCTCTTTATTAAAGATACCCTTGACATACAGGGGTTTTAATTTAATTGCTTAGTTTAGTTAGGGGGTGCTTCGGTAATCGATAAACATTATAGAGGTAAAATGTTTTATTTTTTAAATCATACATTTTTTTTTGCTTTCCCGTACAAATTGTTTGTTTGAAGTGGTAAATTTCTAAACATATACAACATTCTTTTTTAATCCTCCTTAAAGATATTTATATACATCCTCGTGAGTACAAATTAACTACTTAGGCAGACTTTTTATGAGTACTTATTTTTAAAATTATTATTGTATGTGCTCCTTTATCGTTACGTTTAACACCCTGTATAACGGAATGGGTGTTAATATTTCCTTTAAACGAGTTCAATGAATGGTGCGACAATTCAATCGACTCGAAACTGGTTGGTTTTACCTCTAATTAATGTTTTGCAATAAATAACTAGCAACTTTACTTAGTGGACTAATAACTTGTAAATTAATTGGTTGTTTATTCATTCGTAGTATTCTTGTAACACAGAATAATTAATAGCCTACCTACTAGAGCATCTACTTAGTATTTTTTAGTTGAAGACTTTTTAGATTACTTGATATAAAGTCGATCTGATCATACTCATGGATTAACATTTTAAATACTAATAGAAAAACTCTGACACCAGGGCTCATCGGGTCATTTGACTCGAGAATCTATTCGCTAAGAAGAATACTAATAGGAACGTATTATGATGAAGAGCGAACGTACGGTTTCACGTTTTAAAAAATATGGACAATCATTCACGTGGGTTGAAAAGCCGGATAAAAACCGGGTTTCAGAAACTAATGACGTCAATAGACCACTATCTTTTTCTATCTACGCACCTGCGTTCATGCTACATACATTACTTATTATTATCCATTCACGCCTACAACAAACAAATACTAATAAAACGTTACAAATTGAGAAACTATACAAGGATATGACATACAGTAGGAAAACCAGGGAAATATACAAAACCGCAGGGTTCACTAACATGAATTATTATCATTATGCGTGGCGCTTCCATATTATAAGTATTTGTAATTAGAATGGCATTAGAATAATTCATTCTTATTACCATTTTAAACATACATAAAATCACGTCTTTATCCCTAATGGGATAGGCAGAGCATAAACGACCTTAACAAAGGTCGTTCCGCTACATCTGACAAAGTTTTGAGAGTTATTTAAGATGGATTTGTACGTACATTGCTGTAGTGATAGGTTGTCAGCCCATCGCCTAAATTGCAATATACTGAAACCCTCGGATACCTGGACTGGTTTTTACAGCATGCTTGGGAGGAAATGCAGCTGGCACATTCTATGTTTTTCTCTTACTCCCAGTCCAGCATGGAAGCATAAGAAACTAGGTCAAAACCTAGTAAAATTGATTTTAGTCATTCGAGTTTTATATAGAAACAAATCTATAAAGGAAAGTGGCTTAAATTAGAAGTAGAAACACAGCCAAGCCCAGAGCAGACCAGTTCCAAGTTGGAACTGGAAGTGGCAACTGCTTCCAACGGCCGCATAGCATCAACAGCGATTAAAATCAGCTGGTTCATAGGCGTAACAACTGTTCATACAGTTCATTCCATAGTATTACAGAAATAAATGTACAGGGTGTGAAAAATATATGAAAGATTTTAAGCAGCTATAAAACAGATATTAATATCTTCCATGCTGGACTGGGAGTGAAAGAAAAACATAGAATGTGCCAGATGCATTTCCTCCCGGGCATGCTGTAAAAACCAGCTGAGGGATCTGAGGGTTTTAGTATACTGTAATTTAGGCGATGGGCTGACAACCTGTCACTACAGCAATATACGTACAAATCTTTCTTGAATGGCTCTCAAGACTTTGTCTGAACGGCCTTTGTTTAGGTAGTTTACGCTCTGCCTACCCCATTAGGGATATAGGCGTGATTATACGTATGTATGTATTAATGTATTAATGTCTGGTTTTGAGCCTGTCTCCATCAACTCTGATCTAGATAAGAGAGTAGAGAGATACAAATAGCAAATATAAAAAAAAAATGCTATTGTAAAGGAAATATGGCCAGTATTCCACTGCCTGCATCGCTGATAGGCTTTCCTGAGAGAACTGAAGTCAGTCCGTCATCATGGCTTAACCTATCTTTGTAAGGAAATTATCTGGGGAGAAAAGGAAATTTATCGAAAAAGGACGGAAGAAAAGATCGCCTTTAATTTAGCCTCAGTGAAAACTGTCCCTTCTCATTACATACATACAAACATATAACCACGCCTTTATCCCTAATGGGGTAGGCAGATCGTAAACGACCTAAACAGAGGTCTTTCCGCCACGTCTGAGAAGGTTTTGAGGGTTATTCAAGATATATTTGTAGTACTGACAGGTTGTTGACCCTCGGATCCCTTAGCTGGATTTAACAGCATGCCCGGGAGGAAATGCAGCTGACACATTCTATGTTTTTCTCTCTCTTCCGGGCCAGCATGGAAGGTTACAACTACCAGCTTAATACAGTGCTTTCAATTCATCACCCTATCTAAGGGCGTAATTTGCTTGCACTTGTACTGACGACAGCTGGATGGCACAGGTGGCTCTGTCTCCCAACCACTGTCACTGCGTGTGTACGGTAATTAATTTAACGACCAGTGTATGGTAATGTATATGTACAACACGCTTATGCCAGTAGCATTATGTATGGTAATGCGATGTGATCAGCGTGGTGACAGATAGGTAATTCTAGGAATGCTTACTGTTGAGTGATGATTGCAACTGCCTCCGTGGACTAGTGGTCAGAGCCATGGCCCACAATCCAGAGCTGGGTTCAATTCCCAGGGGGGAACAGAAAGATTATATTTGTCAATTTATCACTTTGTAAGATTTTCACCAGTTTGGTTATTACAATATAGGCCGAACCACCTGATTGTCTGGAAGAAAAAGATTCCGTGCTTCGGAGGGCACGTTAAGCCGTTGGTCCCGGTCTTTAATAGTGGTCGTTACACAAACCATGTCAGAGGCCTATTAACTATGATACTAGGGTTCATCGGGTCGATTGACTCAATACCCACACGACAGATGATGATTGGATTAGTATTGATTTATTTATTGGCAACAAACAACTTGTGAGAAAGATATTTGGTTCTGAGAATGTCTGCACAGATAATCTCTATCTAATAAACAACGAAAAATTCGTCTATTCCCAGTGTGATATTAATTCTAGCTAGATATTTTATTTACTGCGCAGACTTGACGGGGACATATTATATAAAAGCTGACGATAGAATGCCTCGCGTGAAACTCACAAAGCACCTTTTCAGACCATTACATTACATTCACGCAAAGAAGTTTCTCCTTACAAAAGAACGAAAGCGATACGCGAACCGCAATACCCGTAACACAACGTTTCGCTTTTAAATCGCAAGCCATCAAACAAATAGTTCGATAAGAGCAACTTGGCGATAAACATATCCCGACAAATGAAGCGTGGTGGTGTTTGTAAGTTGGCTGGGCGAGTGAGGGGGATGTGGGGGGTTCGCCCCCCTCTGGCTGGGGGTTGGGGCGCCAGAAGCGGCGTGAATGGCGGCGGCGGCAAGGTCAGGGGCGCCGGAAGTGGGTTACGGGCGGGGGTGCCCTATCGACCGCCCGGCCCTCCGCCCCAGCGGCCAGTCTGACGGTGTTGCCAGGCTTGCCACATCGGAAACTCCAAATCACGTGTAATGTAACATTACAAGCACGAGTAGTCGTAGCTGTAAGTCTCCATAGTGCCAATTTCATACATAGTATAAAATTACAGTCGTATCAATAGCAGACGTAGTAGCTGCAAGTCTACAACGTGCCAATTTCATACGTCAACAATATAGTGGAAAATTTGATTTAGTCATAATGTTTTTTCTTATAAAATATACTTTACTTTTAATACATACATATATATAATCACGCCTTTATCCCTAATGGGGTAGGCAGAGCGTAAACGACCAAAACAAAGGTCGTTCCGCCACGTCTGACAAAGTTTTGAGGGTTATTTAAGATATATTTGTAGGTATATCGCTGTAGTGACAGGTTGTCAGCCCATCGCCTAAATTGCAATATACTGAATCCCTCGGATCCCTTAGCTGGTATTTACAGCATACCCGGGAGGAAATGCAGCTGGCACATTCTATGTTTATTTTTAATTCATATTTTAAAGACCGGACATTACAATTCCCGGAAACACCTTGACTTCCGGTACGAACCCTGTAAAACCGGAAGTCTGGCAACCCCCCTATTGTAGCCTCACATTCACGCCGCCTCCCTTGTCATTACTAACAGACGAATCGACAGTCGTTACATGGAACCTGTTATTTTCCACTGTTTTTGAATGAAGCCTTATTGTATTGGACGTGTCGGAATGTATAGAAATCTTTTAGGATTATAGAATTGTTTTGAAGGCCGCTATATAAATAGACGGAAAGTTTCAAGAGAGCGTCAACCATTAAACTGATTACTGGGTTAATGAACTACCTAATCTTTTAAAGTATAAACGTCCTTCGGAATACTCTATAATATGAAAAAAGAAACATCCAAACTGATACTTAAAATAATTATTTTAGCAACAAGAGACATTTAAATCAATGAAATACAGGAAGTCGTAAAACTCTACCAATTATCTTGCGACAAAACGACCGCCAGCACCTGTTGATCAATATCGGCCGCATTTATCTAAATTGTAATAGAAACGACCTGTGCAGTTCAATGATACTGGCGGCCATGTTGCCATTGCGCTGGCGCACTCGTGATGTAAGCATTTCCGCGCGATCCGGCCGCGAATTTGGCTCGGCTCGCCATTCATCGCACGGTTTTTTGCCGGCCGGCGAACCCACGGCCTTGCGCCCGCGCCGCGGAGTACGCCCCGCAGACGGCGCTCGCGCAACTTTCAAATTTAGAACGTTCTAAATAAAAACTCAACGACGAAATGTCCAAAGTCGCGAAGCGAAGTTGCCAGTGCGGCGTGAATGAAGCGTAGATTTCGATTGTAGAGTCGTTGTAGACAATGTTGCGGTTGATTTTGTGGAAACTGTAGCTTTTGAAAGGCGACTTTTATCACCTGCGAAGATTTTAACATTGTTTTCTAGTGTCTCACTCACTCTTTTGCTAAACAGTAGAAATTTAATGTTGGCTAACACAGTTGCTTTAGAAACTAAGATATTTTATTTTAGAAGAACATGTAGACTATTTTCCTCACGACTTTTAAAATCTGGTCGGCTTTGTCTTCCTCGTCGGTTCTATCTAATTGGCTGACATTTTTTAAAGGCTTAGTCACGAGCATCTCAGTTCTCGTGAGTCACTCCATTACAATGTTTTCGAGTTTCCCCTTTCCTGGATCTTTTTATTATTATTTTGGCATTCATAAACGGAAAACTATGAAATAATGAGGTGATTAATAGCAATTATTATAATTCAGATTATGAAAATTGTATAGCGATGTATGATTTTATATTATAGGCACGGAAACTGTAACTACTTATTCAAGATTAAAATATTATTGCATAATGAAAGTAGAGCGTTAAATTTACTATACTAAACCATTTATTTATCGCTATGTTCTCGAATGTATCAAATCAATTTGCTTCGAAAGAACTGATCCGAGAAAACTATTTACTATGTGGCAGTTTGATGAAGTTATAAACGTGATATTTTTGTCAATGCTTCATGGGAAATAAAAACTAAGTGTATGGCAGCTGCTACTCCTCCTACTTCCATGCTGGACTGGGAGCGAGAGAAAAACATAGAATGTGCCAGCTGCATTTCCTCCCGGGAATGCTGTAAAAACCAGCTAAAGAATCTGAGGGTTTCGGTATATTGTAGTTTAGGCGATGGGCTGACAACCTGTCACTACAGCAATATACCTGTAAATCTATCTTGGATAACCCTCAAAACTTTGTCAGACGTGGCGGAGCGACCTTTGTTTGGGTCGTTTGTGCTCTGCCTACCCCATTGGGGATGAAGGCATGATTATATGTATGTACTCCTCCTAGACATGCTGTCAAAACCAGCAAAGACATTCAAGGGTTTCAGTGTACCTATTGTAATTTAAATTTATGCCACTGTCTTCATTGTCGCTCCGTTAGGGATAAAGGCGTGATTGTATGTGTGTATGTTTATCAAGGAATCTGGTGTGTAAACTTTAGTATCAAAGAACAATCTTCTTCAATCTTGATCAATCTTTGCATCGCTAAAGCTAGTCAAATTACTGTGATTCATTTACAGGAATGTAGTTCAATCTTTGAGATAATATTTCATACTGAACTGAGCCTTGAGAGAAATCTTACTATGACTCAATTTAAATAAATACCTACTTACGCCATGCAGGAATATTAAATATCTACTACGTGACGTACAACTTGTACTAAGAGAGTACTAAACGAGAAGATATTATTAAACATTTAATAAAGATTTTCATAATTTTCTGTTACTGTAAAAAAGTATTTGTACACGTTTTTACTGTTATTTAAAATTCTTTAGTAAAGTTTCGCGAATTTAATCTATTCCGCTTTCGAAGTTTTACTTCATAATTTTTTAAAACATTGCGAAAGTTCTTAAAAAAACTGAAATATTAATCACGTCTTTGATCTGTAAAGTCAAGGTTGTGTTGTCATCGAATTATCATAATTGTTCAAGAGTTTTAGTCATAGGTAACAATTATTTTCGTCCAATCGGGTAAACCTAAAAAGGATTTTATTCTTCTTCTGTCGAGTGGGTATCGAGTCTATCGACCCGATGAACCCTGGTGTCAGAGTTTTGAAACCGCCTAGTAGCACAACTATCAGGCCTCTGACATGGTTTTGAGTAACGACCACTATCAAAGACAGCGACCGGGACCGACGGCTTAACGTGCCCTCCGAAGCACGAAATCTTTTTCTTTTTCGGACAATCAGGTGATTCAGCCTGCAATGTCCTAACCAAACTGGGGAAAAATTCACAAAGTGATAAATTCTCAAATATCAACTATGTGTTTCCCCCCTGGGAATCGAACCCAGAACCTCCGGATCAGGAGTCCATGGCACTAGCCACTGGACCACGGAGGCAGTAAGGATTTTATTTATTTTCCATCAAAAACGTGACTTTGTACCACTAGGTTTTACAACTACATAGCAAGAATGCTGCTGTTCGTATATACATGTCCTGTTTCAAATAAATTTTACAATTCGATGTACATTGCCCAGCCGGTAAACCTCGAGAATACTAAGGAAATAACAGACCACGCAATGTAAATCAACTTGTGTTTGTAAACTGTAGTTTTCTGAAACGGTCTGTGCTAACAGGCTGTTTGCGCAGGTGCAGCGGAGACGCGGGCGCATCTTTGTTCTCCGAATTAACGCATTCAGCACGACAAGGCTCTACTTGAACGTGGCGAAAAAAGGGAACTATAGCCAGCCTTGAGATTTGACAGTCCTACTTATACTGCAGCGCCACCCACAATCATTTAAAGCCTTGTCTTACTGTTACTCGGGAATGCCGAGGGGCTGCGTGTTAAAACTTGTACTAGAGAAACGTGACCTACTCATATCGTTTGTTTACACTTAACAAATCTCACCGGGGGAGTGTTTTGTGTTGAGATTTTGAAGGATTATATTTCTCGTATGGAATTCTGTCTTGTCTTTCGATTACTACGGATAGATTGCATCGTTATTTTAAAAAAAAAGTGTTAGGGAACGATTAATTAGGCATTTACTTATTAAATAAAATAGTAGAACCTAGATCACATTATGATATATAGAATGTCTTTGACGGTCAAGTTCTGGGGCTCATAATCGATCTATGTCGATACATTTTTTTTACTATGGGCTAAGAGCTGTCAAATGTGACCTTATTATCTTGACAATTATTGCTACTCGATGTTTGAGTAATCTATCAAACAGTATTTCGACCCATAAAAGATTCATTACAAATTATCAGCTGATATGACGTCAACTAGTCGCATATGGCAACTAATAGCACTATTATGAGACTACAGACACTGAATATTTGATAAGCGCTACCTAAAATAAATCACCATTGGAAGCACAAATATAGACTTTACTGTTGGATAAATGATGATGATGTTGAATAATAGTTTCGAACGAGTGTATTTTGAATACAGACAATAACGGGTAATTATTTTATCCTTATATCCTTGAATTTAATTTTAGACCGTTATTGATCGACGATGATCCTGACGAAATTATTCAGTTTCGTTGACTGAACAACCCCTATTAGTTTGTAGAAAGCTGTCCCTTATACCCGGTATAAATTACTAACCTGTATTTTCCTAGTAGGCCATACAATAATTAAATTGTAAATCAACACAGACAGTACCAATTACGAGTGTAATAGCGAGTCAATATTGAGTCTATTCATGGTGTATTCATCATAAATAATAACTAGGATTAAATAGGAATCATACTGCAATCTGAATATTAAGTCCAGCTTTATTACGGCGCATAAATCTCTTCAGATATTTATTTATTGGCAAAATAAGTGAGGCAAATAATATATATTTGTCTATTTGTTATAGAACTTGATGATATTAGGTATTGTTAAGGCACCTTTATAATAATATCAGCTAATTAGTTGGAACTTAAAATACAATATATGAATGATTTGATCTGTGTTCGAATTGTTTTTAAATATTATTTCTTTGGTTTACTTTTATACAAAGAACAAACATGATAAAACTAACTTAGCATTAAAAGTGCGAAGTAATAAAGTAGTAAATAAACCACAACTTTTATACAAAAATGTTTTGTCTAACATCTATATGCGTACATTTTTAACTTCCCAGCAACTACTAGAATGTTCAGAATGCTATCCTAGGACTGTACATCTATTCGCCTTAACTTTGAGCTTCATTAATCACAAGCTGAGCTTGACAAGAGAAGCCAGTTATGAAAAGTCTGCTTTTTCAATGGCTTTAACTTGGAAAAACGCTTTTGTTTGCATCACGAACGAACCTCGGAGTGAAATAAAACCTTAACAAACACGACTGTAAAAAGAAACTTTTTTAAACCGAGTTGTTTTCAACCTTAAATAGACCCTACCTTTTTATGATCAGACGTTGAGTTAATGTGGTTCAGAATACTAAGTATTTATAGTGCTCAGAGGAATATTTTGATCAGATCCTTAATATGTATAGTCATATATTTGAACAAATTTTAAATAAAAAGAAGATTTCCTGAAAATGTAGAGTTTAGATGACAATGTTATTCATACAATAATTAGTTCTTAGTTAGTGCCTAACCTTGGTGCCTAAGTATCGTTTTAATTTAATTTAATATGTAGTTCACTGATATAATGCTTAACAAGTGCAGATGGTGCACAGATTTAACTGCATCCGTGGTCTAGTGGTCATAGTCATGGGCTGACGATCCGTAGGTCCTGGGTTCGATTCCCAGGAGGGCAACACAAAGTTGATATATCACTTTCTAACATTTTCCCCAGTATGGTTAGGACAATGTAGACCGAATCACCTGATTCTCTGGAAGAAAAAAGATTCCGTGCTTCGGAGGGCACGTTAAGCCGTCGGTCCCGTTCGCTGTCTTTGATAGTGACCGTTATACAAACCATGTCAAATGCCTATCTAAAACTCTGACACCAGGTTTCATCGGGTCGATTGACTCGATACCCACACGACAGAAGAAGAAGACAGATTTTATATAATATGCGTACAGAGCACCAAATCTAGAACAAAGATGTTTACAGTATCCACTGAACCGCGTCGTGTGGCGTGCATACTGAATTACCACTTTTATGTCGTGAATAAAATCTATTTATAATGTTGACGAGCCGTCCCACATTCTTATCTCATACTATGAACGAGGAGCACATGTTATTCTAGTCCTATTAATATTATTATGTGTAAAGATTGTTCCGATGTTAATTACTTATTAAAAACTGTTTGACGGAAGCTGCCAGAAAGTTCATAGATTTTCTCCGCGAAGCTCGTGTGTTAGATAAAGGATTAACATGGTATAGGTAGGTATTATTCTATATAAATAAAAAAGAAAAAATATTAAATTATTGTTAGTTGTATTGACGTAAAATAAAAACATACATAATCTTCGCATCCTAATAGAACTTTTAAAACCAAACGCGATTTCAAATATAGAAGTTAATTTAAGTGTGTGATTCAGTGCTCCAGGAAGATGGATAATAATTGTGTTTTGTGTACGATATTAAATAAATTATGGGAATAAGGACCGTTTACTCACATATCTATTTGTGGAAATGATCCGCTAATTAGCTGAGAAACGACAGAGGTTTCATTGTTCAACGAATTCTTTTGCGATGATGCAGGAAGCGTACTTACTTTCTTTTTGCAGCACAGAATTGTGTCGCGCAAATTCTTGGACATTATTTCTTACTGAACTGAGAGCGATATGAAAAAAAAACAGTTTATTTACGAAATTTTAGTCAGGGGGCCGTCAACTCGTTGCTACAGAAACACATTACACATCATATCGTGCAAATGGCTTTTGCTAAGGCAGTTGACGCTCTGCCAACCCCGTAACCTAACCTAATCAAAGCCGAGAATAATCAGCGTTAAGGAAAATTTTATAAAATCTCTAGAACCTTACGCTTTAATTAAAGCACTAGGGAGGCGGTAAACAAAACAATTGTATAACATCGAATGAATACAAAGGAGCTGAATTTACGTTCATTCCCTTTGAATTGGCTTGTGCTATTTTACGACCTAGCTGTTACGAATCTTAAATGGATTAACGGGATAGTACAAAAATATGATGAGCAGGTACTACGGCTTAAAAATTCTAGTACCTAATTATGTTTGCATAACAACGTTATCAATGAATCTATGGAAAACGTCTGAAACTCCTTTTCTCGGTATTCGGGTGTCAAGGTCTCTAATCAAGACCTTGACAAACTTTATCACCTTCAAATGTAGAGCCGTTCGGAAAATCTTGCTAGTTGCGACTTATGTAACGGCGTCTACTGCCATGAAAAATCTTGCCTCAGCTCTGCTTTTAAATCGCGTAGTCTGTAAGCCTTGATAAATGAAGACCAACAAATCTAACAGCCAGTTTTCCTTTGTCCACAGCGCAACCGATGATCTCGGCGAGTCTCCCCAGCGAGGCTCTGGCCCAGCTGGGGCAGTTGGGGCAGCTGAGCCACCTGTACCCGCCCCCTCCCCCGGCCGGCATGACGCCGGAGTTCTTAGCGCCCCCGCCGCGGCCGTACGCGCGGTATGCGCCCCGGCGGCGGGAGCCCATGTCGGCGCCGCCCGTGCCGCACTCTTCCTCGGCGAACGTGCCTAGTCGTGAGTATCTTCATGATATGAGAGGCTCTATAGAGATAGTATGGCGCCGGAGTTCTTAGTGCCCCCGCCGCGGCCGTACGCGCGGTATGCGCCCCGGCGACGGGAGCCCATGTCGGCGCCGCCCGTGCCACACTCTTCCTCGGCGAACGTGCCTAGTCGTGAGTATATTCATGATATGAGGGGCTCTATAGAGCTAGTATGACGCCGGAGTTCTTAGCGCCCCCGCCGCGGTTGTACATGCGTTCCAGCGACATATGTCGGGAGCCTATGTCGGCGCCGCCCGTGCCGCACTCTTTGTCGGCGAACGTGCCTAGTCGTGAGTATCTTCATGATTATGAAGAGTTCTGCACAGCTAATGCGCGTCAGGACATAGCTTTTCTATCGCATCTCCGCTTTAGAGAGAGAATAATCCTAAATTTATCTGATCTAAGCTGCAGCTGAAGGTTGTTTTGTAATATCCAAAATTAGAATTTAACAGTTGTTTAACGGCCAATGACTATTTGTGTCAACCAGTCAATCATAATTTTAAAATAAAAGACGTCACGGTAATCTTCTTAATACCGCATTGATATTAACCTATTCTTTTCTCTCTATTTTCAGCTCTAACGCCAGCATTTCCTCCAGTCCCAGGAGCGTACGCGCCTTACCTCCATCATCCGTCGTATGCGCAGTATCTCTATCGAGCGAGAGCGCCTCAGCCTCCAAGCCCGTATCCTCTAAGGCCGAGACCCACGTCAGGTTTCGTGCCGCCCGCGCCCGCGCCGCATTCCCCGCCTGTGTCCACCCCGGCGCCTGCTCCTCCTCCAAGAGAGGTAACTATCAGCTAAGCGTATATAGAATAACCAGTTTCAAGCCTACTCACAGATCCCAGTCTCGTCCAACGCATCTGCCCCTAGCCCAAGGAAGTTTCCTAAACCACCTATCTAAACCAACAAAACGCCAACGTTTCCTCCAGTGACAGTTGAAGAGACTAGTTCAATACGTAAAAGTGTTTGAGCAGTAATGAAACACAACTCAAGAATACAACCAAACTAATTCACAACTTATAACATTCCAGTCACCCCCAACGTCACCAGAACGAGGCGCGCCAGCTCCTTACTTCTGTCGAGGAGCGCTCATCAGGCTAGAAGATGGCTCTTTTCGGAGAGTGGAAGAAATGCGCACAGAAGACTTCGTCATGAGCGCGGATAGGAGCGGAGATCTAACGCTGACGCAGTGCACGCTGCTGCGGCTGGAGGAACGAGGGGACCGGATAGCGTTGACGCTCACTTATGACAGGAATCGGTCACAGGTAAGGCATCACATCATCCATTTTGAGACTCCAGAAGAAGTATCAATATGGGCTTCTTCTTTGTCGATTGGCGAGTAGGCCACAGGATAGATTGTTTGAGAGTTGAGAAGATGCGTACATATTTCTTCATGAGCGTAGATAGGAATGGGGATTTAACGCTGTTGCAGTGTATGCAGCTAAGGCTAGAAAAAAGTAGTTGCAGAAGGTTGGGGAAAGTGCACAAGACCTTATCAGAGCACTGACAAAAAATGCTGGTTACTTTGAGCAATATTTAACAAGATTTCTGTAAATTTCAGGTGGAGCTAGAGTCAACAGTGGAGCACCCATTCTTTGTATACGGTCGAGGATGGGCGTCTGTGAAGCCTGAGCGCACGATGACGCGGTATGGGCTGCGGGTGCAGAGGCTGCAAGTGGGAGATGTGTGCGTCTCCTTAGTGGCCAAGAAGCACGCTGCGAACGCGGTTCCAGCCACGCCCACTGCCACGCATACGCCCACAACGCCAACAACCACCGTGGCGATGCCGACTTCGGCCCCACCACAGACACACCCAGAAAACCTCAGCGTGAAAGAAGACGCTCGCAAAAGGCGGTGGTCCGCCTCCGACCTGAGCGAGGACGCTCCTCCACTAAAGAAACGCTGAGCTTACAGCTCGTGGCGTTGGAAAGTGAGGACTATGTGTGTTGTGATCGCTTTCGTTGTAGACAGACTTTGCCGTTTCAATCTTTCCCGAATTGTGAATACCACGGTTACAACAAAAATTCCGGATCCTCATTTTTTGTACGTCGTGTCATGACAAACCCAGTGAATTACGTGACTCGGTTATAATTTATTTGCACAGTTATCTACAGCGAGCGGCAATCCAGTTTCGTAAGCTTATGATATTCTATTCGGGAACTCTAGGTGCTTTCTACTGTCGGGTGCTTCTGTACGCGTTTGTGTACGATATTGTAAATATGTATGTAACTTAGATAAAGTTGAATGTTACACTCCATGACTGTTTGTTTATGTGTCACAAAGCAAGTGTGTCGTCGAATACTATTTAATAACTTTGTTATATTGTAATATCCGAGCGTTTTAAATAAATTTCAAGTAAATAGTATGCGACAGACGACTTCATGACACAAAGTAGATGCATTGCAATGCTACTGAACTGCAAACAAAATGCAGATAAAAATACAATTATCTGAGACAAAAACATACGCGTAAAATATCGTGGAGTATTTTTCCAAATGAGCACAAAAATAACAATGACTAAGTTTCTACCAGATCTTAAAAGTAGGTTAGATATTGTGATAACCAATGAGATTTTAAATCGCCAGTCTGCCTCGGCAGTGCATACTTTAGACAAAAAATGGTACAATGAATGTTAGTAGTAGATAGTAGTAATGGGCTGACGTGTGCTTAAAGTCTAGACTGATTCTCTTCTGCGTGATTTTTCAAGTGTAGGCTCGTGGGCCTTTCTCATATCGTTAAACTATACCGGGTGAAAGAGACAGCGTCCCGCAAACTGATAGGGGTTGCTCAGTCAACGATACTGAACAACATTCACCAGGAAATTCTTTCACGAGATAGAAAAAAAAAAGAGTTTCCCATACAAAAGCATTTTATTTTTTTCTTGAGAGAATTTTCTGCTGACAGTTTTTCAGTTTCGATGACTGAGTAACCCCTATCAGTTTGCGGGACGCTGTCCCTTACACCCCGTGGAAAGAAGACTCGCACGATTTTGCCAAAGGCTAAATTTGATAATTCTCTTTCGCTTTACTACCGAAGCTCATTTCCATCAGAGCTACATAGGTTTTATAAGCCGCGGCGAAATTGTGATCGTCTTCTTACGTCAAAATAAGCTTGATATACGGGGTGTAAGGGACAGCGTCCCGCTAACTGATAGGGGTAGCTCAGAAAAAAATTAACTTCCTAAACAGAATGACCACCTTGACCGGAGAATTTGTATGGAAAACCAAAATATTTTTTCACTTCCTGAAAAGAAAAAATATAAAAAATTTGTTCAGCTCCGTTGACGATCTGTTTGCGGGACGCTGTCCCTTACGACCGGTAGAGCGGTGTACCAGTGTATGATAATACAATAATCGAACATTAGACACTGCCTATAGTTCTGTATCTGTTGAAGCAGTCATGTCATAGTTCCATTATCCTTAAGGTTGTGACTGCAGACATATCCGGTGATAGCGTAATGTCGCTCTTATTCCCTTGCAATACAATACACGGGCATTCACTCCTCAACTCTTCCCAACCGTAGTAATAGGTACTTCGCGAATAGTGGCAAATACTTCCGACAAATAACAAAGTTTTAATACAGGATGTTAATTTAATTCCGTGCCATAGCTTAGGGGGTGTTTTAGTAACTTAGAAACGAGCCCATAAAAGTATTTAAAAATACAGCTTAAAAAATAAACAATAGTCAGTATTTTTTTATGATTCCAAGAGCTGCGTCTAACCGTCGCGCTATAATCGAACCCGCGCAAGTCGTAATCAGTGGTCGTTATCGCGGGATTGGTTATAGCACGGCGGCCAGACGTAGCTCTGGGAATCATTATAAATACCAAATACCTACCGACTATTGTATTTTTTATTTCTTGAGATGGATTTTTATTAAAATATATATGGGCTCCTTTTACGTTACTAAAACACCCCCTAAGCTATGGCACGTAATTAAATTAACACCCTGTACAAATGTTAATAAATGATATATTATATAATATGTATTGTATAGAAGAATTATATATGATTATGGTTAATAGATGTCATCTCTATTGATTGTTGGCGTCCATGTGTGATACACATAACTTTTCTATGAGAAGATGTATACATAATAACACACCGTCTGTGATATTTTGTAGTTATTGGTCAGAGTAGGTACGAAGTATTGCTTGAATAAAAGAAATATTATATATGTTTTAGAAATATAAGCGAGTTATTGGTAAGAAAATGTATATTTGTTGTATACTCAAAATGAAATACCCTGATAAAGAAAAAACTACACGGAAACAAATTATAAAAAGTAGCGTCTGTGATCGATATACATATATATCGTTATATATTTAATAACGACAAATGCATGGCCATATCAAATCGATTGATTTTGTATATATCTTTAAGTGGACATCCTGTCTAAGTGTTCTTTTCGTAATCTTGTCTAAATTGTTTTGCATAATACCTTACTTTATTCTTGTTTAACAGTTCCGCAATAAAAGATCTTATGTAAAAAGGTGACATAAAACATCTTGCGATACAGCAATATTCATTACTATCACACTGTCCAATCATATTACATCTTTCCTGCTTTGCCGGACTCACTTCAGCCATACATTTACAGCCAAAAAGTTGTGAGTAATGCGCTTTATGTCATCTTCCCGCACTGTGTGTATGGTGAAGCATCGTGTGTTATGTGTAGTTTGCCATAAGATGCGCAGGCGCCGGTCGTGCGCCATCGTGTGTCTGAGAGCTGGATGGCTTTGCGAAGGTTTAGTTTCATTGTACCGTCAATTGTTACGTGCTTGTTAATATATGTTAATATACGACCATTGAGTACGGACGCCTCGACAACGGTGTTGTACAAAAGTTAATAATTTGTTGTATAATGTATGTAATTGTAGTTTTTATCGTCTTTATATTATTAATTTTGTAATTGTAATGCAAGATCTCATTTTATTAATCGGTATTTTCTAACAAGGCGCTTTCATTAGATCATGACTAAGCCTACCTCACAAACTTTAGGGGTGGCGGCACGTGAGACTACCCTCCGACCGAGCCACCCCTCAAACAAGTCTAAACAAGATCTCAATTTGATGAAAATAAACTTTTAAAAAGACTGGGACGCTTTACTGAATGTTGTGGGATAGTAGTTTCTTTGAGGATATTACTTAAATTATGAGATAGGAGCATTTATTTGTAAATGGGCGCGCGCTCATTCCGTGGCAACCCTAAGCTCCGCACAGGCACTAGTACAAAATTTGTAACGAAAAAAAAAAGTATTATTTCCCAAAATCTAAATTCAGAAAGTATTAATTTAATTTCAATGAAAGGTGCTATGTTTTGAATGTGGTTAAGGCACAATCATGATAGATTTTTTTATTCACTAGATAGAATATTGGCACAATCGTTGTTCTTCCGCGCCTCTAGTACACGTTAGAGTCAGTAATACATTTAAAATGTGTGACTTTTGGTAGTTGTATTTTAATAATAAATTGGTGAATGTGCTATGTCATTATAATATGCCATCGGTTTTGTCGAGAAACTATATCTGTAATTTTATATCACTTCTATACATTAAAAATAATGTTACAACACTGGTTTTAAATAAAATTATAATCAACATTCAATGAGTCAAACTCATGGTTGAGTTCTTTACTAAAATGCAAATATTTGTAATTTGTATAAAATATAATTGTTTTACTGTTGCCTTTGTTAGTTATGGCACGTTATGGCCAGTATAATTTCCAGTATGGTAAAATACTAACAAACTCCTTGACACAAAAAGATTGTGCCATTCCAAACGTTTTTTAAAGTCTTTGATACAATTTTGGTAAACTCTTGTTTTTAAGGTATGCATTTAATAGGTTTATTCTAAAATGATTATACAACCTAACAGCGATTCTCACCGGAAAAAAAATTTACATTACTATAATACTGACTGTTTTGTAAATTCGTAGAAAAAGTATGTTGAATAGAGAAGATACATATTTTTTTTAGAATAGACCTCCATATTTAGTTGATATAACATAGATTTTACCAAATTGTTTCGATGATACAAAAAATATTGGTACAGTAAACTAAAACATATTTCTGAATGTTTTTATATGCGTTTCATTAACGGTTGTTTTCAATGCTACGCTAAGTAGAGAACAGGAAATGTTGTGTCATTTAATTCATAGATATATAAATATAAAAATTGTTATAATCATATTATGACAAATATGGCAGAAATATACAGGGTGTTACGAGAAAAGGTGCAGAAACTGCAAACAATCCGAGGTCTTAAAAACCATTTTATATAGACTTAAACCATATAAAAAGAAGACGTTTTTCGTGTCTGTATCTTATCATGGGACACTCTGTATATTGTATATTTTATTGTATAGCGGAATGAGTACTATTTCAGATTAATGTAAATGAAGAAATGTTATAGATCGAGAGTATGTTAAAAATAAGTTAACTGTTTGTAAAAAGGAGAGAAAATATGTATAATTGAATATTTGCTACGAAGTTGTTTTAATCCACTGCCCCGAAACATACCTAAAAATAACAGTTTGTTTCAATGACAATAGTCTACATTATCAAAAATAAATAAAACAACAAAAATAACTAAAATCAAACTACTCAAATACTATTTCTACTATACGTATATACTATTCTTTTCTTCCATGCTGGCCTGGGAGGGAGAGAAAAACATAGAATGTGCCAGCTGCATATCCTCCCGAGCATGCTGTAAAAACCAGCTAAGGGATCGGAGGGTTTCAGTATATTGTATTTTAGGCGATGGGCTGACAACCTGTCACTACAGCAATATACCTACAAATCTATCTTAAATAACTCTCAAAACATTGTCAGACGTGGCGAAACGACCTTTATTTAGGTTGATTACGCTCTGCCTACCCCATTAGGGATAATAAGGCGTGATTATATGTATTTATGTATATACTACAAGCATGGGTTGCACTATACTACAACATGCAAAAATAACTAAACTATAACCCTGAACTGAACCGAAAACGTATACCAGACACTGAATAACACCATTAAAAAAGTATAATTTCATACTTTAGATTTTACTTCACTACAAAGTATAAAACTTTATCGCTTTCTCTGTCCCTATATCCCTATGTATGCTTATATCTTTAAAACTACGCAACGGATTTTGATGCGGTGACCATTAATGGATAGAGTGATTCAAGAGGAAGGTTTATACGTATAATAAATGCATAATATAGTAGAGAAACACTGATGATTACCGTGCGAAACCGGGCGGGTCGCTAGT